>JBBBDQ010000809.1:2127500-2330000 GCA_037127315.1 Ascarosepion bandense
GATCTCTCACGACATACACAGCAGAATGAGAACAATCTATCTCCATAGATTAAATGAAGTATTCAGTTCGAAATTCCTTGAAGGTTACCTAGATTGAGAGTAAGAAGAAAAGAATGTCACAACGGATGAAACGTTGTGAAAACAATGCTAAGAATATTTGTTCGAATCTAAAGAATAACTAACTTCTAGAAATTTAGAAAGCAAATATAATTTTTACATTATGAAATAATCCATATAAATTGGCACACACATTAATACATGGACACTTTAGCCAGAAAAGCAAACTGAACCATCTATGTCTATACAAAATAAAACTTCCATATACGCTACAATAAAATATTTTGTTAATTACATTATAGTAACTTAATTTGAATTAAAAATCGCTCGCTTCATCAGTTCTCAGCTATGATATTTTTTACGATTGCATTGTTCACCAAATTCTGTTTAGTGTCTGTCTGCATCTGCAAATTTACCCTTATCCAAAATGATCTCGTCATATATTGCACACAGTTATATATAAAATAAGTATGCTCCATTCCATGAAGTGGGATACATCCTAAAGTACCTAATACGAAGAAACTATATGAATAAAACCTGGTATTTTACATTTGGTTATATATAATGTGAATACAATGACTTCTTAATATTGAAATTTAAAACTTTAAAGATATTTGCATAAAATTGATATCTTAAATACAAAACTATAATGGCTTCATAATTTATTTATTTTGTATTTACTAAACGTAACTTATGTGACACAAGGTTGAAAATATAGAGTACCCAGTAATTGATCTAGCAAAACAAGCTTGCTAAACATTGCAACATATCGTAGTGCCCCTTTGTATTTACTTATAACTTCAGACAATGGGTAGCAGCTAGCCTGAAGCTGATTGAGTGTAAACTACTATAAAGTGCGTGAAGGACATCCCATACATCTAAGGTCAGTCTGGCTTTTCAATGATACACATACTCCACCAGGTTTTCTGGACTTCACCTTGCGCTTGGATTCTGAAAGGGGAGTCAGAAGGTGGATTTTTTCTTGTACAACCTCTTATTCGCCTAAAACACTACTGAAGCACACGTTCCTTGAGAGAAGTCTTCATCGGCCTTCTGGTTGGGCAGCGATATATATCATTAAATGGTTGCGTCACTAAAAAAAGTTTTGGCATGTTAAATCTACATCAAGGTTTTCTGTGTTCGTAAGTTACTTGAATAGACTTCCTTTATTAAAACCAGCGACATGTTGTCTATATTTTCAGTTCTGGTAACTTGGATCAAAGCAATGATTTTGCACTCGTTAGGGAGATTAAGTTCTGATATTCCTTTTAAGTGGCAAAAATATTGGTTATGAGGTCAATATTACGATCTCACACTTATTTTAAAATGCTGTGAATCATCTCTAAAGATAAAATATTTTTACTTCTAAAAATTTAAAATATTTGGGCCGTATGCTGGAAAGGCAGCCTTTTTAAATTTGCTGACTCTCAGTTTGTACTCTTTGCCTTTTTTAAAATCAAATTTATTCTATGTGTGCATTTTGTAATTAAAGAAATATTCTATGTAGCACCATCAAATGTTTTTAAGAAATATCCCAAAACACGCATTCTGAATGATTTAATGCCTTCTTTAGAGTTAAATGTTGGTTCTATTTGAAAGATAATGGCCTAAATCTAGGTACCACCTAAAATTTTCTAAAAGAATATAGTATGATGAAAAAAAGCCCCAACTTGATAAAAACAAAGTATTTTCGTCAAAACGTTTATTTATATGGGAAAAGACCAAAGTATTTTTACTTTAACTTGTTTTTAGCACGTTAGAAATGTAGATTAGATATATTATATTTTGCATTAGCGGGTAGACCTAAGATTAGTATGCTATATTTGGCATCTTTTCTGCGGCAAAACATTCTCAAATTTTTTACAAAAATCAAATTTTCGGATTTTAATTCAATATTCAGGATTTAATCACAAATAAAATTTATTTTTTAAAATCTTGATAAAACATTTTTTTATTTTTTAAAATTTAACACTTAGTTTTAGGAAATCTCAAATTAAAATTCTAGGATTTTTGCCTTTATGATAGTTCAAAGCAAAATACTTTGCAGAATTTAAATCAATTTACCGAAAATCTGCTCTAAAAAATAGAATATACAATTAAACTATGACATTATTGGAAAAATACAAAAATAAAATCTATGATATTCTTTAATTAGAAAAGATTTTAATTGCTTTTATAAATAAAATATATTAAGGACACCATAATCTTAAATTTCTTTGAATAGTGAATTTCTGCAAGAATTTTTTATATTTTAATAAAAATCAAGTTTTGTATCTTAAAATTCTGTATTCATTTCTGCCTTTTAGATGATATTAAGTGAAAACTATATTTACTACTTATGAGAAAAGTTTAATATAAATCATCACATGACAAGATTTTAAAAATAATTTGGATTCTTTTTCTTTTATTGTTTATGTCGATTTTTGTAAGTGCGAGCGACCGTAGACAATATTATTAGAAAATAAGGGCGATGACTATAATAAATTTAAAGCCAAAATTTCTAAAATTCGAAACATCAGATTTACGGAGAATATTTTTTTTACAATTTTAAGATTACTGAGTACTTCAAAATTAAATTAAAAAGCCACTCACGATATTTTATTCAATTATATTATACAGATAAAATCTCCGTAGAACATTAGATCTGTCAAACACATTAACACACCTATTGTATTAAGAAATGCATTTCTGTGATATTTTAAACTGTTTCAAATCACACTAATTATAGTTAAAATAAGATAACATTCTTCAAACAAAATTTCAGAAAAGTATTCTTTATTTAAAAAAAATAAAGAATTCTATTTCGATGAAAATCGATTAAAAAGGCTCACTAATCACATATATTAACAAAAGCAAAAAAATAATTTCCAGCCAATTTAAATTAGTTTTTCAAATATAGCAAAGTATTTTGCTTATTGAAAATATTAAATTTAACTTATCTTAAAATAAAAAGTAAAATAAAAGCTTCAAGCAGTATTTCTCCCTTTTCTTAAATTCATTTTAAATCTAAGGTATTGCGTTTTTGTGACGGTTTCTACCTAAAGCTAATCAGAATGAAAAAAAGTACTTATTTATATTTTTATAATTTCTTATTAAACTTAGCGTTTTCATATTTATTCGTTATACTATCAACAACAAAAGTTTAAATTTCCGTTATGTTTAACATGTTCTAAGTAAATTTTAGAAAAATTACAGTATAAAATATTCTTTGTGATGAAATAATTTCGTTGTAATTCTGAGATTTTTCGTGATGACGATCTAAAAAAATTGCTGGAAAAGTTTTTCTATAAAAACTTTAATAGTTTATGGTTATTCTTATATACAAGAATCAGCATATAAATACAGAAAAACGGGCACAAAGAAAACATACTGATGAATCTGAAATTTTTCCCCCTCACAAACAACTTTTTTTATAGACGAAACATCGAAAGCTTCTCGCTGCTCTATGGAAAGTGTTCAAACTAAATTTGTAAAAATGACTCCCACAAGAATGCTTTCCCGATCGCTAGAATCTTGACCTTTTCAAGTCTAGGGTCAACTCTTCTTTCCCACATATCCGAATAAACTGTGCCTCTTACTCTGTAACCCTCAAACGCGATTGCAATCAACTGAGCGGTAGATATGAAATTAGATTAATTCATAAAGACCTTCCGATATTGAATACTAGTTAGTCAAAAATTGTCCATGCCAAAAATACTCTAACAGAAAAAAAGGAAAAATGTTTTTAAAAAAGACTCACACTTGAAAATGGCATTAAAATTTACATTTTTTAATCTTCAAAAATGATTTTATTTAATAAAATCTCTTGTGATGAACAATAACGTGGATAAATTTCAAAACCGTACTGAAAAATTACAAGTCATATTTCTTTTATATTAAGTGTAGATCATTTTCTGTCTAATCTGAAAGAAAACAAGGTTTTATTAAATTGCGAAAGTATGAATTCTTAATTATTTTTTGAGTTTCACTGAATTATTTTTTATAATATGCGGGTCGAATTTTTCGTATGTTCAAATTTGATATTGCATATTGTTTTTAACTGAAATATCTTCAGAAGTTTTTCTAAAAATAAAACTTAAATGAATTCCTCAAATGAAAAAGCAAACACGAGATACCGAAAAGGTGGAGTAAAATATTTCTACGAATTTCTTAATAAATAAACTTGAGTAAACATTCATTCATTAATAAATACCGATAATTGAATTGTTTTAATCGGATAATTTGCTGATTCTTTGGCAAATATTTTAAAACAGGTCGTATCGAAGTTTGCTTGCATTCGAAAAACATCCATTTTGTGGGTACGAATTTTCTGCATACAACGCGTGAAAGCACTTGCGATACCTTGCCATCACTAGCCGCCAACGAGGGGAAATAACACAATTTCGGTGGCTAAGGCGGTTGGCATCCCTGACGCCACTAGTGGCTTTTGCTACCGGACAAGATATTGTTTTTGCTTAGATGTCAGTCTCTGCGATTTTGATTTTTTTTACAACTGCATGTCAGATTTTTAAGGTTATGCTAAAATCGTTCGCTTTTGATCGTTAACCAATTCACAAAACGCTCGTAGCGACCGTAATCGATGACTAGAATGGAAATTAAACAGTTGTTTCACGACGGAAATAGCATTGTGTTGTGAGCATGGTTTTAATTAACTTTATTTTGGATCTTGACCAGATCCAACTCGATGCCTCTTGAATTATGGGCCAAAGATGATGTGATGCCCACTTTCAAAAAGATGGAAACAACTGATCGTCCAAAGAATCAACGGCACCCAACCTCGATAGGGTAGCACATGGCATACCCACCTCTTTTTCACGCAGTCAGCGGAGATTTGTAGCTGTTTTTTTTTTGTTTTTTGTTTTTCTCGCCTTCCCCCGTTCTCCTCCTATTGAACCGTTAATTCTACTAAGATGAGGCACTTCTTTGAATCAGACTCCGCTACAATGTCAGCCGTGCCTATGTCTGAATAATGAGCAGCAGAAACTGCAGAGATGTTCTAAAATCAAATAATACCCTCAAATCATGGGCTCCTGTAGAGAGTTATTTGGATTTTCCGGAGAGGGCGTTCATCTTCCTTGTGAAAACGGATCTTAGGTTCTCTAGCAGGGTTGGCTGCCTCACAATGTACTAAGTGCATGACCACTTCCGGCATTTTGGCGCAACATGTAGATATGCAGGAATTGTTCGTATACAGAGAGTACGTGATGTAAAGTGCTTTGATCCCTTTAACATAATGCACATACATGGGTGTCAGTGTGCCTACATAGCTTGAGGTTAGTCGTATTTGGTAGATCATAAGTTGATCGCAAGAGCAGTGACACCAATGGTTTCATTGCAATCAGGGTATACCTAAAATATTCATATACTTTTTTCATATTTATAACAAAATATTGACTTCATTGATTGTCAACAATTATTAATTTTGATTTGTATTGCCTTACATCTTAAGTATTTAATCGTTTATATATATATATATATATATATATATATATATATATATATATATAAACTCACGGTGGGATTCAAACTAACGTTATTTTCACTTTGAACTAAGAAAAGTTAACGGCTTTATATTTACCAAATGTAACCTGAAATTATTACACACCTTTTATCAGTACAGTGCTTAATTTTACTTTTACACTTTCTAGTTTTGGGCGGTAACCAGTTGAGAAAAACAAAAGCAACTTTTAATTTAAAATAGGTTGAGTGTGGAATTAACAAATTCACCCCGCAACCACTCTTACTTGCTACGGGAACGTTGGCAGTAACACCTAGCGTAGTAATGCTGTGCTCTTGTACTCCAATTTTTCTCATGTTTTACTGCAGTTTAGGTCGTCATTCTATGGTAATGAGTTGTACTGAAACTAAAGAACAATCTCACTTTGGCTCTATCCTATGTTTAATCGGTAACACTCCGTGCAAGGCAATAAAACCAGTGAGACAAGGGATTGCAATTTGTGGAAGAATTAGAAACAGAAACATTAATAATGAGCAAGAAAAGAAAGAGTAATCAAGAGAATAGTAGATAGCGATTGACAAGGCATTTAATTTTTTGTAGATTAAAATTGGCTAGAAGAAAAAAATCCTGAAAGGAGTTCCACAAGCAAAAAATGCTAAAAACTGTTTGCATAGAACTTACGGCTACATTTAACCAGCTTAATTTTGAATTGATGAGATCTCTATGCCAGTCTGGTCAGTCAGTCAAGTGCCATACGTCTCGAAATAGACATGACTGATTGGGCAGAAGATTATCCCGCAGTAGGTTGCCATTGGTTTCTGCGGTAGACTGGTTGCCGACCAAGGCTACAGAATCCAATCTGTCCTATTTAACGCATAACTGGAGGGAAGAGACGGATTAATACCTTTCCTAAGGGTATTTGCGCGTAAGTGAATGCAAGGAATATGATTAGAATTCGAACTCGGTTTCCCGATTTCTCGTTCCGAGCCGATATCCACTGCACCACGACGCACATACTGCGCTTAAATTTAAAAAATTCTAGGTACCAGAGCGAAGAGCTCATCCTAATAATTACCATGAAAGTATTTATAGAATTGTATTTTTATAAGTTTATAAATTAATTAAAAACAAAAAGTAGCCAAAATTAATAATTCGCAGAGGTTCATATAATAAAAATTAAGATGAAAGAAAGTCAAACTTTAATGACTCACTAAATACTATTAAATCATTTTACCAATGTTTTATCTAATAAAAATAAATATTATTAAAACAAAATAATAGATAACAATGTTTTATATAATAAAAATAAATAATTTTTCCAATTTCATTGTTTTACAATGGATTTAACGGAAGCTGTTATTGAGTAATTGTGTGAAAAATAATGTCTGCTTATCATTCTGGTAAGTAAGCTGAATACTGGAGTGATTTCAAAATGATTTAAAACATTTTTTTGAAATTCCACATCTTATGGTTCCAACTTACCGTATTTTCACCCTCATCTTGAATTATGGTTATTTTCATGGAATGGATATACGAAAAGTTCAAAACCTGAATTCGGAATTTTTATGCGTTTAGTCAAAGTACTAATTGAAGACATTAAAACTGAAAGATCAATATGGCAAGGTGATTACTTATCAGACTTATTTAAACTCTACTGTTTTGTGGTTCTAAGAGAATTGGAACATCTACTCGATGGACGAAATCATAAAATACATGAGTAACTGATGCAGTAACTGAAAAATAACATTTAATCATCAGATGTTTCAATTAATAACAAATTGATATTTACCATATTTATTGTGATGATTAAATGTTATTTTTCAGTTACTTCCTTATTCAGTTTATAAAATTTATCTTTAGCAAATGCCTAAGATATTACTTCGAGATTAATATCTCGAACTGTCCCTTTTGGTCACTATAATAATTTTTACAAAAGTCATTAATTTCCCCGCAACTACCTTTTGTCATAGCTATTTCAGTCTTCTTTCATTGCCATCTACATGTATACTATGGTTTTGTCCATCGAGTAGATTTTCTAATTCTCTTAGATTCACCAAACTGTAGAGTTTAAATATAATTACAACCCCTCATCTCAGAAATATAAACAAATTAAAGGTACGTTAAACTTGGTTTTTATTTATGAGATTAGTCAATGAAGCTACAAATGTGGGTTACTTGGTGAGAATCATACTTAAAATTTTGTAATAGTTTACTAAATTCATCTGCATACCAAACATTTACTAATATACAATAAAGTGAACCACCGTTGAAAGTTTCGTATTTATACTAGACTGAATTAAATTTAATAAATATCGTTAGGTACATAGGGCTTTCAAGAGTGAATTGGTTTGCAAATAAGTTTCGATGAAAAATGGTCATTAACTTTCATACTTATTTGATGTCAGTGTTGTAACATTTTGTTTTGAGTAGCTTAAACGTCAATGTTCGAAGACACAAAAACGAACAAAGAAAACCAAATAACTTTAAGTTGAATACAAAATCCTTTACGAAAAAGATCAGAAAAATATTCCGATTACTACTAGTGATGCTAGCTTTGAACTTTTTGAATATAAATTCATTATTTACAAATTGTAATTTTTACTAATTTATAAAAAAAATCTCGATATGCTTAATTTGTTAGAATCGCTAATCAGATTATGCGTGTTCAATTAGACAAATATAGTTTGAGGGAGGCAAATTTAGAGAGTATGTCTTCTGTAAAATTTTGGTAGTAGTGCACATTCTGGAAGTCCTTCAACAAAGTGAACACTTGAAAATATTACACGTGCTTTGATAGAATAAAGGAGACTTAAAAAGAAAATATAGGTTGAATTAAAAATAAAATGTAGATATTTCATAAAATTTCTGGAAAATACTCATTATTTTTTTTTGTTTTGTTTTTGCAAGATATATCAACACTAAAGTGTTTGTCAACAGTACCCTATCCTCATTTATAATCCAGATTAGGCTACTTACGTCGTTTTATAAAGTTTAAAATCATCGTTGGAACGAAAGATAAATTGATAGCGATAACGGAACCGAACTGTACAGTTTTGGGGAAAATGACAGCAACGTTGTATTGTGTTTTTGAGGTCCCAAGAGGAAGTACTATTTTTTTTTTCGTTAATATTGACTGATTATATTTGACAGATTTCGTGTTTTAAAAATACATTGTTACCGTTATTAATATTATCGTTAATAATAGTATTTTTTTATTTGTAGTAATACTTGTTGCTATTATTGCTAGTATCTGTTATTATTACTAGTAGTAGTGTTCGGGGACTATTCTGACAAACAACGAATCGAAATATTGTTCTATTCATAGACTCACAAATATAATTGAAAATAATTTATTGTAGGTCGACATAAAATTTGTTACAATTGCTTCTAAATCAATAAAAACAAAACAAGCTGAAACTTGAAGGAGAAATTTACTCTATGACCTTTAATCTAGCCACAAGAAATTTAAGTAAGCGATTATTAGAATACAAAGATCTTTTGCAAAGCAACCCAATGTATTAGTTGCTCACTGTAATGAGTCTGGCCATAATTTTTATTTTAAAAATTATACTTTAATTAAATGAGAACATTTTGGTAAAACGAAAATGTATAGAAAGTGCTTTGATTGCTAGATCATCCACTGTAAACTTACTTACATATTCGTACACTACACCTTTCTAAAAATAGAAAAAAGTGAAACACATTAAAAAAATTAAAATTTTAGTAACCACTCTCCTTTATGCGCATGTGTAATCACACTAAAATAAACATCACTTTAGTCCGAAAGGACGAAACGCATAACACGAAAAAAAAATGTTCACTTTGTCATAGATGTTTTAAAATTCTTTCGATATGTAAAAATTTATATTGTTTTCTCTCTCTCTCTCTCTCTATATATATATATGTGTGTGTGTGTGTGTATTAGGACTAAAACAAAATAAAAAATTTAATTTAACCGCATATATAAAACAAAATAATTCGGAAACTTTAAAAAAATGCATAGACAGAACTTGATATTATTCAACAAAACATGTTTGAAAGAATCCTTGTTGTCTAAATACTTATTTATTTACGCCAACACAAAAATTTCTCTTGTATGAAATGTCTCTATAATATTTGTATGTATAAGAAATTAATGCATGCGCGTGTTAGTACCAACTTATGAAAAGTAAACTTCAAAAATCTCCTAAGTTTTTCTAATATTTTGCAAATAATGACTTTGAAAATGTTTATATTAAACGAATGTTGGTGTTTTTTTGTTTTTTTAAATATTAGCTATATCTCCGCGCAGTGTGATCTTTAAAGATAAACATAATGCGTTTATTTTGGTTGGTTTCTCAAAGGATGCATTCTTTTAGATTCTTTTTCGGACAAATGTTTTATTTTCTCAGGTGTGTTGGTGACAAGGCAGACTTGAGACAGCCATAGTTGTTTTCTGATCGAGGCTGACACGTAACAAATTAGAGTAAATATTTTGACTGTTATGCGAACAAGTTGAAGTACAAATAAAACAGACGAATATTACATCACTTGAACTTTAACATTGTTTACATAACTAAAACTTAATATCTATCAATCATTATAAAACGTTTTGCTTCTCAAATATTCTAAAAAAAAACACACACACATATACCTACACTGATAGCAATTAGTACTATGGGTTATTAAAACAAATGTATTATAATAAGCTATAATGTAGATATTTACTCAATTTACCTTGATTTTCTATAAGGTCAAATTTACTGGAAAATGAACTCGCTAACAATGGTCTACAAAATTAGTTTACCATTCATTATTCTCATGTAGTTTTGCCATCGATGCTTACTATATTTAGCTTATGTATAGAAATAAATGTAGACCACTCAACTAGGATCAAATTCCTTATACGAGTCATGCTCAAGAAAGATTATTTTACTAATACATAGTATAACGCTACGACAAAGTAAAACTCAATGAAATTAACTTTTTTATATCCCTATGCTGTAGATCAAGTGAAAAGCTAAATGTACAGACAACAGTACACTAAGGTGATCCGTCTTTATTGGAAAATCAAAAAATTATTGGTACAGGAAAACTACGGATGTCCACAGGGGATGCAAAAAATAGAGCCGCTATTAAGAATTTTAATAAGGCAACGAATGGAGAAATTGCGTCAAATCACATCCAAATTCAACAAAAGTGATGCACCGCATTATTTATCATTCTATGCACCTGATGATAGCATAGCGCATAAAATTTCATTGTCGTAACATAGACGTAGAATTATGTATATATATATATATATATATATATATATATATATATATATATATATATATATATATATAAAATAATGAAAACACTTTGAAATTTCAAGAAAATTTATTTCAGTATGGGTAGGACCGTATTTGGGAGTAATTACAGCTTAAATTCTGCGTGGAATCAACTCGTACAAAGTTTGTATTGTTTGTAGAGAAACTGTTATCCTTTCTCTAGCGAAAAGACCCCAAATCTTTTAATGATGACGGTGGAGGATATCGACTTTTCATTAGTTTTTCTATAATGAGCCATACATTTTCAATGATGTTGAGATCTAGGGACTGTGGTGGCCAAATAAGTTGTTCATTGTGCCATTCAGCTACAACATTAGCAGTATGAATGGGTGCATTATCATCCTGAAAGATGGCATTTATTCCCAGAAAAGGTTTCTGAATCCTTAAAATTCTTAAATAGTCTTGACTGTTAATTTTAATAAAGTTATTTAAATAATATATTTTTATGCTTTTTATACATAAAGTACCACTAATATTAAATCCATAGACATGAAAAAACGCATGCTTTTGATGGTTTAATCAAATTTTTCAAATTATGCATTTATGGTACTAGTTGTTTTCATTATATTATCCACCCCATATATATATATATATATATATATATATATATATATATATATATATATTGTGTGCGTGTGTGTGTGTCTGCCTGTCTCTGTCTGTCTGACTAATTCATCTAACCAGATGTACTGTTAAAATTCAAAGAAAATCTTTAAAAAATGGTTGTCTAATATTTTATATCGATTTCAAAATATCATAGCGATTATACTTTTTAAAATCATTCCCGTATTATTTAGGGAACAAGGACAATATTGGTATGTTAAACTCCTTGGATTTATAGTTTTTATGGGAGAATAAAACGAAACGTTGAATGAAGAAGGAAAGACTTTCAGAAAGACAGTATAAGAAGAAAAGATGTCATTATAAAGACAATTTACGCCTGTGTACACTTATCTATCTACTTTTAACTCCAAAAGGAGGTGGTATATTTTCTTTTCATACGTATTAACAAACATTACACATATATACCCATATATACCGGCATACATCATTCGGATTTTGATACTAACCTGTACACATATGGGTAGAATGATTAATACATGAAGGTTCAAGGATACACAGTTGACTGCATCCAAGATTAACACAACCCACATGTAATCAGGTGTTCTCACGTGATGGAAAAACATATTAGGTCCATTCTTATACATGAAATACACTTATACTTAGGTGCCCCCTTATACGCACAATAATACATACCATAATATGTATAAACATGCACAAAATTAGGTGCACCCATATATATGAGAAACATATCTAACCTTACACTTAGGTACACAGTTATACACGTGAAATATTTATATCGAAGTCGTTATAGTGAAATCATTTACAATTACATAGTTTATGATGGGATATTTTTTAACTTCGTACACCAATAATATAAAGTAGATTGGTATGTCATGTATATATATATATATATATATATATATATATATATATATATATATATTGTCATCCGCAGACAGATCTGTTTCACCGTATCACAGTTCATCAGTACGGTTAGACTCCGATTGCTTTTTTACCC
Organism: Ascarosepion bandense; assembly: GCA_037127315.1. Taxonomy (NCBI): domain Eukaryota; kingdom Metazoa; phylum Mollusca; class Cephalopoda; order Sepiida; family Sepiidae; genus Ascarosepion; species Ascarosepion bandense. The sequence continues at coordinate 2,139,910 of JBBBDQ010000809.1, forward strand.
AGGATTGAAACCCGACCGAAATGGCGTCAGTCGGCGACTCTACCCCTGGGCTATGGGTGTTCGGTGGAAGTAGGCAGACTTTTAACGCATATCATTATACGCGCATAATAGCTAGAGCGCTCTAATTCATTTCACTGAATGAGCGATGTGTACATGCCAGAGTTGCTACTGTTTATCAATGTCTACTATTTTTCTAGAGTGCTCAGTCTGGGTGTGAGAGCGTAAATATTGTCATCCGTAGACAGAAAGCAATCGGAGTCTAACCGTACTGATGAGCTGTGATACGGCGAAATAGATCTGTCTGTGGATGACAATATTTACGCTCTCACACCCTGGAAAAATAGTAGACTTTGATAAACAGTAGCTACTCTGGCATGTACGCATCGCTCATTTGTTAAACTTTTTAGACATGTTTCGCCTATCAATTAGTGGCATCATAAAAATGAATTTTATTTCAACAAAACAGACCTTAGCGAAAAAAAAAGGAAAAGAAAACTAGATTTACGTTAATAGTATGTACGCTTGAATTTTACTTTAACTGTATCTATTTTGAAATTAGATTTTATTAATCTCAATTCATTTTTATTAATCAATTTACTTGTTTTAGTTTATTAAATTTCTGTTAATTATTTTATATGATTCTCACCCTCATATTTACACGCCTCACATATGTGTGTATATATAACTTTTTTTTATTTATCTAAAGTACTTAATCCATTTTACTTACAATATTTTAAAATTCTAACAAAAATAACCTTTATTCATGAAAATATAACCTTTAATAACTATCGTGCCTGTTTTAACCTTAGAAAACTTAGCCCACTATATCTATTCACCATTTTTGTCTTACATTTCTGTTGGCGGTAAATATTAGAACCATTAACGTAGCTGTTAATATTTTTGCTTAATTAATCCTCAATTGATAGCATATTATCAATAAGAAAACAAAAATATATTCTTTCAATATCATAGGTATGATAGATATTAATATGAAAAAAGGTATGTCAAATTCAAGGTAGTATGATACTTAGTGGCTCGGATTGAGGAATCGGAGAGCCGAATTCGAATGAATAAAATGAATGAATCATCAATGGCAAAATTTATTAAATAAATGCATAAAACTATTCATTCACACTCATGATTATATAGAACAAGTACTAAGAACAGATTTTCATTGAAAATTATTTCATCCATGACTTACATAGATTACTAATATCTATTTGGCAATTAATTATATATTATTCGTCTATGTAACAAATAATACAAAGGGTATTCATGGAAGACTCTCTCTCTCTCTCTCTCTCTCTCTCTCTATATATATATATATATATATATATATATATATATATATATATAATCTGTCGTGCAGGCGAATGATTTAAATATTCAAAATTTGAACATGAGACTTGAATTTTAACCTCATCGTGATTGATTTGGCGCAAAGATGGCATCTTGATATCAATCTGAGAAGAGGATTACAGTGTACAGCACACCTTAAAACACTGATCCAAGTTTTGTAATATGAGTGTAATTGAGTAGCTAGAACTGCTAGAGAGTCATAATAACCAACTGTTTGACCATATTGGCGTTGTTTCAAAATCATGCGTTCTCTCTCTCAAAAAAAATGTAACAAAGATCCGTTTAGCATAATTGCAATATGAACCACGGATGGACACTGTTTGTATTAAAGAAATATAAAGGTGCAAAGTATCAATACTAAAACTATACTAAGTATCCAAGCAGATACATTATCATACTACATTTAGCAAGAGAACTAATGTTTATAATATTTATATTCAAAGGGTAGGTAATTTAATGTTCTAAACTGATGAATCAAAATAGTAGTAGTAACATGTAGAAGAACGATGACTACAGCCTCGTAATATGTACATCGCATGTCAATGGTATGTACATAGAAAAACTGGCTTTGCATACTACATTTTGATGTATTGAATGACTCATGAGTACAACAGTTTGAGTCACTTGGATAAAGGTAGATTAAGAGCATTTCTGAAATGACAATAATAGTGCTTACATTTAGATATGTCGAATGACAATCGTCTGTGATCCTAACAAGGAAGAGTCACTCATTACCAAAGTATTTGAAATCTAAAACTTACCGATACGAGAGTGAAAGAATGCTTTCCCGCTCACTAAGTCTGAATTATAGATATATATAATTTTACTAAATTTCACGCAATGCAAGACTCGGGGCCATTCAAAGTAAAGAGTTATAGTCGAAATGATAATGAATAAAGTGTACGATATGAATGGAAAAGTTGGTACAAAATGAAGAGTATAAAGATAAGGAGGAAAGATAACATTTCACTTTTAAGTTGAAAAGATCAGAATTAGAATCTTCATGTGCCGTGTCTCTTCAGGGCGCAGGCAATCATGAACTTCCACTGGGTCTTGTCTCTTGTCGGTCTCAATATTTTTCCTATTATCTCTCCCAAACCCCGCTCCGTCATCCATTTGCTCAAGCCTATCAAATATGTCTCGCGCTACTTTTTCTCTCTTTATTTTTATCCGTCCTGTGAGTATTAAATTTTCTATTCCCTGTTTTCTCATTACGTGTCCCAGGAACCTCAGCTGTCTCTTTGTGATGTTAAGTATGAGTTTTCTTCTTGTTTGCATGCTCTTCAACACTTCATCGTTGCTCATATGTTCGGTCGATGATATCTTCAGCATCCTTCTCTAGAATCACATTTCTGATGCCCCGATCCTCCCCTTCCTCCTTGAGATTGTCCAACATTCATTACCATACAGAAGAACAGACATTCCATAGCAATCCAGCATTCTTATCTTTGTTTCCAATGAGATTTTTCTCTCAGTAATCTGGTAAGCTTTTGAAATACGTCCTTGGATCTTAACGTCATACTTTCTATTCTCTGTCAGAACGCTTCCCAGGTATTTAAATTTCTTTACTTGTTTTATTTTAGTTTCTCTGACCTGTAGAGAACATATTCATGTAAATATCCACGCGGTAGTCTGTCCTTAAAAGTGGCAGTTCATGGGTAAGGGGAAGCTTTCCGAGTGGATGTTCCTCCTTATAACAGAGGAAATGGATGTGATGTGACTCCGTGGAAGTGTCATGCTGTTTAACAAAATATATGTAACTAATTAAGGTAAAGAAACACACACTATATCAATCCTGGTTACATAAATCTCGCTTTCTATTGAATGCAGTAGACGGTAATATATGTACACTTCATTGTAATGGGGAAATGATGGCACTAGGATGCACTGTTAGAAAACAAGTCGGTAGTGATGGTTATCCTATTAGAAATTATAGATCATATCATATTAACATAAAAGGTACTTTTCCCGTGTATCACCAGCATGAAGATAATGGAAAGCAAAGTTTATCTTTTCATGACAATAATCTTATCCAATGTCATTAGTATATTTTAGAAAATACTCTCTCCAATAATGCACGAGTTGCACAGGAACGATTTCAGAAACATCTAATCGAATCATTGTGTTAACTTCACTAGCAAACTCTCTAGATATTAATTACATTGAGATAGAATTTACTGGATCAACAAGTTCAATCTTTCGAAACTTTAGCACGTAACATGTTGCGGTTAATGATCTGGTTGTTAACATACAAGATATCTTGCAAAACCTATAGCTGATCAAGTAAACTACTAGAAAAGATGTCAGAAGGTTTTAGGTCATTAGTGTATACAAGAAGACACATAAAATACTAATGTCAGTGGCATGCCTAAAGGGAAGAACGGTTCATTTAAATGCTTTGTGGGATAACTTTGATGTTAAGGAAATTTAAAACTTTTCTGATTTTCTATCAGTCTTCTGGCAACTTTACGTAATTTCAAAATACCATCTTCTCACAACATTTTCCCTTTCTCAGCAAATAACTATTCTAGATGGCTTTTGAACGCTACGATTGAATTTTTTTTTTTCAGTTGTATTTTTTAAAGATCGCTATATAGGATATTCTGCCGAAAAAAATAGTTGAGTGAATACTTCCGAGATAAGCTGCATTAGTAATTGGTAGGGAGGGATATATATATATATATATATATATATATATATATATATATATATATATGTTTTATTTGTCTAAATTGGGATCAACAATCTGATTCTTCGAAAGAAGCTCTTATGAAAATATTTTCACCGACTTTCAATACTGAATAAACTTTGAAACATTTAATAAGGGTCTATTTCAATTGCATAACAATCACCAAATTATCCTCTTCATTATAATAACGATTGTTGTTATATATATATATATATATATATATATATATATATATATATATATATTTTAATTCAGATACTTCAATCCAAGGAAAAAAAGCAGGAAGGTAAATTCCAAAAAACCGATCCTAATTAATATTAAAAATTTATTTTAATATTAAAAAATAATACAGGAAGAGAGCTCCATGTAATAAAATATTACAGAGCAAATATATTAATATATATATATATATATATATATATATATATATATATATATATATATATATATATAGTTCAATCCCTGTTCATTGGACTATCAAATATTAAAATTGAACACTCTTTTCCCATAAATATATAAAAATTTAAACAATATATTTTAATTTAATTATTTGTTAACATTTATTATATTGAATCGATTTACGATATTAGGAACAAACATCGGGTTGCATGATAAAATAAATTATTGGAAATATTTATAGAATAAATCACAAGCTGAAATTATTGTGGTATATTTATTAATAAAAAATAACTAATCGTTTACTTTGAGCTGTAGAAAATGTACATTGTTGGTTAACGTAAATATATCATGAAAGTTTGTTAACATCATTTGGTTAATTCCCATTTTGTGAAAACGTTAATATAGTAAAGTCATTCTAAAGTGCATTAATTTATGACTTAATAACAATGGAAAACTGATCACCCATTTTTACGTTCAGGAGGCACTTATATTTAACATAAATATATTAAAATTTTCTCAATACTGGTTTGTTAATCCCAATTTTATCAGAAAATCAAACACTATAACTGAATCTTTTGGCGAATGAGTGGCATAAAATGAATAAAAAAGAACATCGTATGTCGAAACTTTCTTCCATCTTCAAAGTTCAATTCAATTCAATGAACAAAAATATGTAAATCTTTGAGTTTTTCTTTAAATTCTCACTGCTATGACAGCTGTCATATAAGGCAATCTTTTTTAATGAAATTTGTTAAAATAAATATTGATAATGACAACAAATCTTTTTACTTAACCAATAACATTACTGTTTAAAAATGGAGTATGTTTATTTAAACACTAAATTTTATAACTTAGCCTTAAAATTTGTTGGAGCAATTTTTATCATTTATTTTGTATGTTGTAGATTGAAAATCTGTAATAGAAATATTGTCATTGGTCAAATATTAATGCGCGTTTCAGCTAGAATTTGATAAAACTAAAATGCATTGCTAATGATTTTAATGTGGAAATATAAAAAACCGGAAGGAAGTGATTACACGTGGTCAAGAATTAATTCAGACATTTCTGATAGAACAGGACTATAACACGAATTATTTTACTGATACTTTTTTATTATAATAATAATAAAAAAGTAAGGATAGAATTTATATAACATTGTTTTTGTTTTTTAATGTGTATCACCCGATGCAAAGCAATAAAGCCACTAAGACACAATGAGTTACAGGTTGGGGAAGAATTAGGAACAGAAACATTAATGAGCGGAAGAGGAAAGAATAAGCATTAGGACAGTACATAGTGACCGACATTGCATTTAATTTTTTGCAGATTAAAGTTGACTGGAAAACATGAAGCCAGAAAAGAATTTTACAAGCAAGAAGTGCGAGAAAAAGAAACTGTTATTATAGAACCTGTGGCTACATCTAACCAACTCAGAATTGATGATATTTAATTGCCAGTCGAATACTGCGCTTAAATTTCTAAAATATCAGTTACCACAGAAAAGAGCTCATCCGAACAATTACCATGTAAATATTTATAGAAACAACAACCTGACGGCGATGGAAATATAATTGAAGCCAATCAACCAGATCAAAACTAATAATATTGCTGATTCTTTTATTGAATTTTATCAAGAAGCTCAAGGTAAATAGTAAGGGCACTGGACCATATGTGGTAGCAATATTCTAAATATTTGACGAAAAGTTAAGAAATTATAATATATTGTTTAGTAGGAGATGTGAAATGTGTTATTTCGGAGAATACAAGTAATGTACGGTCATTTTAAATTAAAAATGAAATTTTGATCAATAATGTAGAATGGTTTGAGAAAAATGAAAAGAAAAATATCTGAGTCTTCTATTCTTTATATAAATGTTACGTCAAGTAAATGTCACCGGACTGTGCTAGATACGGGAGAATGTTCTTACTTCGGTTAAAAAGTCACTCAAAAAATAGTGACGTAGGTTCATATTTTGAGAAGTGGGTCTGCTCAAATATATTAACTGGCACAGCTAAAATGGTAGTATATTCAGTTTGACTATAGAAAATTACTAGTCTTTTTCTGAGACGATTAGATTTACTATACTTTTAAATATCATGTCCCTTCTAGATGTAGGGATTATGGCTCTCCACAGATGAATTTGAACTTGGATCACCGATTTCATTTTCTGTATCGTTCACGTTTTCGCAACCTGCATATATTTACGATATTTTTCCGATTATCATTATTTTTACTGACCGAAAATACTCAAGAGTATTCAGTGAGCATTGATCTTACGATAATAGCAATAATTTAAGACTAGCTTCTTAACCATGATGATGAATATACCAAATTTATTCATGTATTACACAAATTAAAATTGAAATGACTACCTCTTTATATATTTGCAGTATTTGTTTTAGTTTTAAACAGGGTCACAGAAATTAAATATTTTATAAAAACACATTATACTAAGAATGTTTTGAAAACTTACTGATCATAGTTTTGTGATAGTTCTATATGAATACTGATATCTCAACGTCGTTCATCTTTGGCTACCACTATGAAGCACCCAGTAAGAAGTAAAATCACTCTTGAGTTTTGGTCTATATTTCTGAGATGACGTAGTATTTACACCATTAGAGAAACCCATTAATATCAAAGATGTCAGTATAAACTCTGGTTACTGAACATTAGGTTTATAAGTTCCAAAAATTCAGTTGTTGTTGTCCCAGTGGATATAGATGTTGGTTAGTTCCAGTGACCTGACCCAAAAGTTGAGTCAATTACCAGGCTACAGCAGTGAACAAGTAACTTAGAGAGTCGGGTTAGAGGGAGATAACTCCTGACTACCAAAAATGACTTCACACAAGGAATGATATATCCAAGTGATCGTAATAAAGGGTTCGGTTCGAAATTCCTAGCAAAGAAAGCGGCCAAGGTGTACAACGGTCAAAACGTACAAGGGCAACCAAGATGAGTTTGAATAATGTAAATAGTGAAAATCACTCTTCTATTAAGTCAAGAAAAAGTGTGGAAGTTCTAGGTACAAATGATAGAGAATATATGCCTCATCGAAGTCATCCTCATTTACGATACCAGTTGTCTAACAATTATTTTGATTTCTTATTTTATTGTCTTTTGATATGTCTGAGAAATATATTAAGAGACTGACATCAGGGGGGCTGGGACGGACGGACGGACATCGAGACACTCTCTATCTATATACACTCAATGCTGGCCTAAATCTTAAGGCCAACGAGAATAATGAAAAAAATATTTTGCATTGTTAGACCCACTCAATTATTTAAGTAGACTTTAAAAAATTTAAATTTGGCAAAATAAAAGACCATACCAAAAGAAGTCCTAAACAGAGTAGGAAATATCCAACAAGTAAGCATCTGCATAAGACTGTCTGGAATATTTATTTCAAGTGGTGAAATTGGCTTTGATTTGGAACTGACGTCCATTTCTATAGACTTTTATTGCCATCCACACCAATCATTTTTACTGTGGTGCAGATTGAGCGAACACGCTCGATAATTCAAATGAATCCCGTTATTTGCTGTTATGCTTACACAAGTATTACACAACATCGCTTGAAAGCTACGTTCAGGCATGAAACACAGATGCCAATCAGTGTTGAACTGTCTACACTTTCACTCTATCGCGGATATTGAGCGCTCTCCCTTATAAATATATGTAAAAATTTATCATATATATATATATATATATATATATATATATATATATATATATTTATTAAGCTTAATTTAACAAGGCTATGTTTATACCAGCTTGAACTCAATAAACAAGCCTGTGAAATTATCACATTACCCACCTTATATTTTGACCACTAGAAACAGTAATGCAGTTAAGTTCATTTCATCTGATTTAATATTTGATTATCGTTTTGAACTAAACTCACATAAAACAATCTGTAGGACAACTTTAGCACCGTTGATCTAAAGTAGGTGATATTGATATTTATTGAATTCAGCTTAGTCTTGCCCATGGCATCAATAATATGGTATGAAGAATTCGAAATCATCGCACTAGCAATGTTCAGTTAGACTAATTTTAGTAAATAAAGCTTAACCACAATTTTATTTGAGTATTTAACAGTGTGTATGTAAATGATTTATTATCCGCATTGTGGATAATATATAATTCTGTTATTATTTAGTTCACTGGATGACTTCACAATCTGCCTAATACCATGAATATTCCTCACAAATGTTTCTTTGGCTCAATTTGCATATGTTAATGCTGTTACAAGATAAAGAAAAAAAGCAAAATAAAAATAAACGACAATCCACGTCTGATTTATCTACCAATAAAGGATTATTCTTATTATACCATGATTCATAAAAAAAAACAAAAAAAAATACTAATATGCAACTAATTGCAATAGCACAAAGAGTTAACCAAATTGTTACTTACTAAACTTTAGCTTAACATAGTCTGGTAACAAACTTCAGTTTACAAACTGTGCTAGCAAGCGATCAGACATCTAAAAACTAAAATATAATACTGACTACTTTCGGCAGACAGAATACAAAAGATACTTTCGGAGTGATTTGATAGTAAGAATCACACAGGCAGATGAGTCGGTAAGTGTTTAATTCGGTTTAACAAAACTAAGTAAATACCTGATAAACGACCTCTGTGTATGCGAGTGTAATATATATAAATATAATTTATCGCACAGATGGTACTAGTGTTAATAAAACAGTATTTGATGTACTACAACAAAGCTTTGTTAATAAATATACATATTATTCTGCGCAGGTAGCACGACCTGGACTTTTATGCACAAAGCAATTTTTAGATACTGATTATAGACAGATCATTACGTAATTTAAATTTAAAGTAATCAAACGTTGGGGTAGTTAGTTATTATAGAAGAATAACATTAGTTTAAGTTTAAGATATTCGGTATTAAAAAACGGAGTTTGTATGTGTGTGTATATATAAATATATATATATAAAATATTTTAGAAGCGTGAATATAAATTTTGAAAATTATAAGCATGGCTTAATGTTATAAAACTTTTAAAGTGAATAGTCACAACTCCTAAAACATATTGTTATATAGGTTAACGTAAATTAATATAACATGCTAATTTTATTAAAGCGCCTACAGAGAAAATGTAAGTGTGTGGAATATTTATAACGGAAATGGCTGTTTGTTTGTCTCTTTTTTTTTTCTTCAGTACTTCGATTTCAGATGAAAATTCAATAAAAGTGAAACATGCTTAAGATAATTTTCGAATATATTCTTTTATTTTATCATCTCAGATACCGATACATATATTTAACGCGCACAGACAATATCTATCTATCTATTATTTATTCATAAGTTATAACATGGATATGTTACAATATCACTACAAAAGTAGCCATTTTGTTTCAACACTTTTGTGTCTTTTCAAGTGATGTGATGGTTCTTATATATATATATATATATATATATATATATATATATATATATATATACTGATAGGGGTTTTACTATACAATTGCAAATTTTTTCACGGAATATTCTTTGAAAAATATTCCTTATTCATTTCTGAATTCTTTTAATAGTTTCCTCATGAATAAAATTGATTTTTTTAATGAGACTGCGTTGGAAGGCCCATTTCCATTTGAATCCTTCCAACGCTTTGCACTTTTAAAGAAAACTTTAATCTAAAATCTGAAAAGACACCTCCAAGCAATAAGCTGTTAGATTCTTTTAAAGCTGATTTGTTGAATTTAATAAATAAAAAAATCATCTTATAGATACATACTACAGATGAATCAAAAAATGAAATCAGGATTTATGGATCAAGGTAGATAAGTCAAAAATATATATAAAGTTAATCCCTCCTGTAATTGAAATATCATCCATAATAATATTATAAAATCGATAGATATCAAGGAGCTGTTTCAAAAATTAACATAGATACTGCTGAGTTTGCTAGTAAATTTAACACTTAAAACTGAATTAGAACTTATTTCCTGAAATATAATAAAAATATATTTTTTAAAAATAATTAACACAATCTTTAATAATCTGTGTTTATTCAATTTGATATTATCGATTTCTAGTCTTCTGTTTCGAAAAATTTATTGTTGAATAGTTTGAATTTTGCTATGAACTATGTAGACGGTACACATGAAAAATATAAAGTTATTTTAGCATCTACTAGAATATCGTATCATCCAATAATTATTCTACTTGGATAAAAAGTAACTGATGATTTTGATGTCGCTAAGAGTGCTTTTTGACCCCGATCAAACTGCTGCTTTATTTTGAACAATCTCAGTAGGATTATTGAATGCGAACAAATTGAACTATATAGAATTGATAAACTTATTTTCCTAATGGTTCTCTATACTCTAAAAGGCAATAGAAGATAATAAGTTCTTTTAAATTATTTGGATTTAAAATATAAATTTCTTCAAACATTAAAATAGTCACATTTTTGGATATTACTTTGAAACTAATACTTTTAAGCCATATCATAAATATAGTGATTCTTAAATATACATTAATGTTAATTCAAACCATCCCCACCAAGTGATAAAGAAATTGTTGCTGCTGTTAATACTAGTATAAATTATCCTGCAATAGCAAAATAGTTAATGATTATAAAATCCCTTATAATAACGCTCTCAAAGAAAGTGGATTTAAACAGGAATTATTCTATCTAAAACTGGTATTAGTAAGTTTAAAAACAGAAAAAAGTTTTATAGTTCAATCCCACTTTTCAATTATCTAACAATAATATCGGTCAATACTTTCTGAGATTGATCAATAAACAGTTTATGAACAACCCACTGAGTAAGATCTTTAATAAAAAAATCATTAAAAAGTAGTTATTCTTTCACTAGCAATATCCACAGCATCATTAATTCTCATAATAATTACAGCATAATTTTTATAATAATCACCGAATAAATATAAATCCCACGGTAATTGTAGAATTAAAGATAACTTTCCTGTTGGAGGTATATGTATATCTGAGTAAATTATATAGCAAGCAACTATTTTTCATAAAGAATATGATAAAGTATATTTTAGAATTTCTACCGGGCTTTAGAAAATGATTTTATAATCATAAGTATTCGTTCTCTAGGCCTTATTTTCAATTCCAGACCGCTCTGTTTAAATATTTCTGATAATTAAAAACAGGTCTCTCTCCACATATTGAATGAATGATTATAAGAAAATCACAAACTCTTAATAGCTTGAAAAATACATTTCACCTATGCTTAGGTGGAAAAATAAAAATAAATAAATTTACCGGAAATAATCAGCATTCGAACCAACGAAATGAAATTATTTTTAAATGCAGTCCCATAATTAAATTTAAATTACCTGATAAGAACAATTTGTATTTTTCCTTAATTCTCTATCAAATTCAGCTCTTTCTCTTGAAAAACTTCTTTATTTCTATTTTACTATTTTAATTTGTTTTTCTTATTGTTAATTACTTGCAACTGTAATTTATATTTCGCTATATAGCCCTTTTTTCGTTTATGTTTGTATTTAATATTTTTACTTTTGGCCTTAATATTTTTTGTCTTTATGAATTTCCTTTCTATTATTGTGAATCTTTCACTTTGCGATTCCTCTTTCTTATTTTTGTGAATCTTTTTTTTATGAATGTTTTTGCTTATTTTCTTTTATTTTTCTATATTATTTTTTGAACTTATAAATTATTTGCGATTGAAATTATACAATACAATATTGACCAATTTTTCTATTTTTAATTTCTACTTTATTTTGGTTAGATTTTTGTTAATATGGATTATATACTATTGTGTGCATATATGGTCTTTAATAGTTGTTTGTTTTGTTTGTGGTTATATTCATTTACTTGTTTATCTTTGAATATCAAAATGTTTTCCTTTAAGACTTGTAAAAGTGTGGGTTGGTATATGTGTACTTTAATGTTTGTGAAATTTCCGGCAAGGTCGCTGTTTAGATGTTAAACTGTATACACTCTACACTTTACCTAATCACAATATATTTTATATGTACTAATCTAATTCTTTTTAATATTCTGAGGTAAGTTCAAGCAGAAAATAGAATTACAAGTGCCAAATAAATACTAAATAAATAACCATTTCTTTACGTTTTAAGTATACTTCTCTATATATCATATTGCAATGGATAATATTTATTGAACGAACTGCTTTATCTGCATAATTTATATTAATTCGATAAATTTTGGAGATTATACAATCCGTTTTTACGGATTTGTTTATTATTAACTAATATACTATATGTGTGCATATGTGTAAATGTTTGAAATATTTTCAGTTTTGTTTAATGGCAAATCAATCTGTGTGGGTTTTTTAATGCCAAAAAGGTAGGGTTTTAATGTATATTTAACATTCGGTTATAGTGAAAAAGTTTATTTAATTAGATTTTAAAAAATCTTTCTTTTTTAATTATTTTAGAAAACTGATGATGTCTTCTAGTTTTGTAATTAAAAATGTATTGGTGGTAATTTTTTTCCTTCACAAATGTATATTTTTTCTATAAAAGTATAGATTTATGTATATATATATTTCTATAAAAGTCTATGACTATTTTTATACTTCCATAGTGTTTTAGCTTTATTTTGGAGGGAATAACTATTTGCCCATAAATGGGACCCTAACAGGTGCTACCACTCCGGGTCAGGGTGGACCTGGGAACAACAGCAATTAAGAGGTGGATTCCATGCTCCTCACAACCTCCCAATGCTGGATGCATTTTACCGTCATACCCAGGACCATGTGTAAATGTATAAAAATGTGTAGACGAATGCATCATTATGTATATATGCATGTTTGTATATAAGTTTAAAAGGATAAACTTTTTATATTAATTGTTTCAAACATTTTGCATTTCCGAAAGTTTGCTACCAATAGTAAAATAAAAAATGCAATAAAACTATTATTTAATTAGATAAGTTTTTAATTGCTTTAATAAATATATATTAAGGACGTTATATTCTGAAAAAAATGTTTTCGATTAATAAGATAATTTTAAGACTTGTTTTAATTTTTTTAATTATAATAATTTATAAAGTTTCAAAAATATTTAAAAAGTATTTCAAAGTTTGTTGTGTTTAGTTTATAAAGTTATTAAATGAAGATTGTACTTACGAAGCAAAAATTGAAAGTTTAATACAGATCGTCGTGTTTTTGTATTTTAAAAATAATTTGTAATTTTGTTTATTTGAACTTCTTTTTTCATGGTAATTTCTTTGTACATTAAAGTTTGTTTCAGGGTTTCTTCCACTTACAGGAAAAAATTGTACAATTATGTCACTTGTGATCGTAATTCACTTATCTTATTTCGCATATCAACACATTTAAAATACGGGGGAAAGGTTAGAAAGTTCAACTCTGTTTAAAATATTGTTTTGTTCTATATTTCATGCTATAAATAAGTAATACTTGTGTAAATAAAATTAATTTAAAATTAAATTTGCTAACTTTCTAAAAATAATGTGTCAAATATATATTTTATTTAAGCAAAATTTTTAAAGCCGTGAATTAACATTTGTTTACAAATGTGTCGATTGCTCAAAAATGGCCAAAAAAATTGAAAGATTTAAAAAATTGAAAAATTTTAGATTTCAGTCAATATCATTTTGGTTTGAAATACACCAAAATATTTTGCTTATTGAAATAGTAAAATTTAATCATTTATCTTTCAATTAAAACCAAAAGTTTCAAGAAAACGTCTTTATTTTTTAAAATACAGTTGAAAAGTTATCAAAAATGGGTGGAATTATCTACTTAAAAAACATACCCACAGCAAACATACCCACAGCAAACATGCACAACTACAAAATTAAGCTAACTGAAAAAATAGAACATTTTATAAAACGTATAAGATGGAAAGTATTCTACTTACTCAATAAAGAAAATAGTATCAAAAACAACTTCGGATTTCCATCAACAAAATGTCCACTACAACAAAGTGAACTTTTCGCATTTGAAAACGGCGTAAACATTATAAACAAAATAGAGACACGAAAAATAAACAAGTTCCAAACTCAACTAAAAAAAGACCAAAAAATTATGATAAATAACTCATTAAAAAACTATGCATAAAAGCAGACAAATCTAGCAAAATCCATAAAATGAACACCTACGACTAAAAACATTTGAAAAGGAAATTACCAAATTTTATAAAACTACAGACATTAACATAGAAAACAACATAATGTAGCCAATACATAGCCGCTAAACTAAAACTTAACAGAATCAAACAACTACCGAAAACTGAAACATTTATTAAACTAAAAGTCCATGAATATAACTCTCTAAATAAACCAACATGCAGACAAATAAACAACACAAAATCCAATTCTGGAAAAATAAGTAAACAAATAGTAGAAAAAGTATGTTTAATTCCAAGGTGTAAACTAGATATAAACCAATGTAAAAATACAGAAACAATCTATTAGTTTAACGATATCACTAACAAAAAGGAATGCTCCTTTGTACAGTTAGATATAATATATTTCTATCTGTCTATCAACGAACAAACATTAAATAATGCACTTGGCAAAACTATATATCAGAATACAAACATTATCAAACATTGCAGAAAATTCAATCTATATTATAACAAAATATAGCAAAAATCACAACACCTAACAACAATACCAATAATGACTACAACTTTGACGTAACAATGAGAAATTCTACAACATTGACGTAACAATGGGGAGTTATGACAGCGCAGAAATATGCGAAATTATAGGCATTTACATAATCTAACAACTAGCAAAAATCATCAACAAAAAATATATATAGGTTTATACAGAGACGACGGACTCATAATTCTAAGAAACTGTGGCAGTAAAACTACAGAAAATTTAATAAAACAAATTATAAAATTCTTCATTCTAGGATTCGCAATAGATATAAAAAAAAACAACTCTTAAATTAGTAAATTTCCTAGAGATATCACTCAACTTAAAGAACAGCGCATACAAACTATAGAGAAAAGAACAGAAAACAACCCCATATATACAAACTAAAATTCTAATCACCCTCCAAACATATTCCGACACATGCCCATATTTGTAATCAAGAGATTATCTACGAACTCAAGTAACATAAAAATATTCAATGAAAACAAAGAAACATATGAGACAAAACTAAAAAAAAAAAGACGATGCTCAAAACAATCTTGAATACACAAACGAAAATAAACCAAACAAAAAGAAACAAAATCTGGTTTAATCAGCTGCAACTGCATGGAAAATATGGAAAAGTTAATAAAAAACAGTAAGAAAATACTTAATAGAAGTAATAACAACGCAAACCAACAAGAACGAACAAATGTAACTGCCGAAAGGACAACTGCCCACTTAAGAATAAATATCTTACCAACAAAATATATACAAAGCAACCGTAACAAATGACACACTACAGACGAAAATATTTACATAAGAGCAACAGAAACATCCTTTAAAGAAAGATTTAACAATCATAAAAAATAATTCAACACAGAAAAATACCATAACAAAACGTTATCAAAATAAATGTGGAATCGGAAAAAAAAGCATTATCAACAAAATCAAGTGGGGAAATAATAAATAAATAATAAAAAAACACCACCATACAACAATAAAAGCAGAAGTTGTAAATTATGCCTAGAAGAAAAACTACCAATAATTAGTGTTAAAAACCAAAGTAAAATTTGAAACAAAAAAAAAATTGTGAAAGTGAAAGCATGCTAAGAAACACCTACATTGTTACACAAACAACTATAATAACAGCAGATAAATAATATAAATGAAATAGGAAATTTTAACAAAATATACAGATAACATAAATAAGAAAAATAAAAGTACAAACACCCAGTCATGACAATAATATTATACAATTACTAAACGAACAAATATAAAGAAACACGCGTAATGTTTACAAACTCAAATGCTAAAAAACAACCAGGAATAATAATAATAATAATAATAATAATAATAATAATAATAATAATATTAATAATAATAATAATGGCCATAATAGCCTTGCAATCCCAGTTGTCCAATATAGCTTTAACATCTTAAACTGGACTCTAAACGACATCAGGCGAATGGATGCTAAAACAAGAAAGCTTCTTTCTAAGCATAAGATGCATCATCCAAAGGCTGATGTAGACCGTCTATACATACCCCGTAAAGAAGGTGGAAGAGGTCTTATTCAGCTGGAATTGTCATACAAGACAACAACTATTGGCTTACTAACATACATAGAAACAACAAAGGATTGGATGATACAATTAGTAAGGCCAACATGAAGAAAGAAAGAAAAAATATTCAATAATAAAAGAAGGCAGTAAATTCAAACAAGATTTACAGTTAGTAGATTCTGTAGAAAAGCAGAACGGAAGCCAAGTGCCGACTATTGCGGCAAAGAATATGAAAATGAAAGCCAAAGATAAAGCTCTTGAACAGATGAAACAGCGCTGGCAAGACAAACCTCTGCATGGCCAATATCCAGTACGTGCCAATAAATCCAATGTTGACAAAGTTAATACTCATCGATGGTTACGTGCATCTGGATTAAAGTCTGAAACTGAAGGCTTTATTCTTGCAGCACAAGACCAAAGTCTTTTCACGAGAAACTTTCAGGCAAATATTATGCATAATAATATGGATCCAAAATGCAGGTTTTGTGATAAACACCAAGAAACAATAGACCACCTAATCTCAGGCTGTTCTGTGCTTGCCCCAAATGAATATAAAAATCGCCACGATAGAGTTGGGCAATATTTACATTGGGAAATATGCAAACATTATGGAAAAGCTGTAGGCAAACACTGGTATGAACATCACCCAGCACCGGTTACAGAAATAGAAGATGTAACCATTCTATGGGATTACACCATCTACACAGACAGAAAAATTGAAGCAAACAGGCCAGACATTATTGTTAAAAACCAGAAGGAGAAAACTTGTCTATTAATTGATATGGCTTGTCCAGCGGATTGTAACATAGCAATCAAGGAATTTGAAAAACTGTCAAAATATAAAGACCTGGAAATTGAAATAGAAAAAATGTGGAAATTGAAAACAAGAGTTGTGCCAGTGATAGTAGGTGCACTTGGAATGATAAAAAATGGAACAAAACAACACATTGAAAGAATCCCTGGAAACCCCAGCTTAAGAGACATACAAAAAATTGTATTATTAAGTACAGCCCACACACTAAGGAAAACTTTATCTATGTAATGCTGGAGATGATAGGGAAGATAGAAAAACATGAAATGGAGCCATAACAACACGCCACTACCTGCCTTAGGTCTCCCCGCAGACTTGGTTGGTAGTGAGACCAAAGCAGAAATCGAAATATGATGAAAAATGACATAATAATAATAATAAAAAAACAAACCATCACGCCTCAAAACTTACTAACACACTAAGGAAAAGGTCAAACAGCGGTCAACAAAATAAAAGGGCCCATCCCAACTAAACAAACATCAAATCAAGCATATATTAAAATAAATCAAACAGCTATGCAATAAATAGAATAATAAAGAAAATCAACCAATCACTACTACTGCCCCAATATCACCCAACACTGCGTAAACAAGAAAAAACAGTTACTTAACGAAAAACAGCTCTGATGAGTGAGAGCATCACAACGGTGTCCTCACAAAACTTTGAAGTCGGCATGAATCTGATCTATCATTATAAACGTTTGTTACTATATATATATATGGGGGTATATATGTCTACGTGTATACATGTGTGTAGTAGATATATGTGCGGATGCATCTGTGTGTATGTGTACGTGTGTATCTGTATATCTGCATATGTGTATGTGCGTATGTATCTGCGTGTATATGTATGTATACACATTCTTTGACACCCCTGTAACTTGTTCCTCTTTCTCATCACTCTCTTTTTATGTAGCACCCCACCACCGGCGCACTAGTGGCAGTATTGCCTTGCTTGGCGTGAAATGATTATAAGTGATATATATGTCTGTGTGTGTATATATATATATATATATATATATATATATATATATAAAATAAATTATTATTATTATTACTTTAAATCATATGCAAACTACTACAAAACTCTACATTTTGTTTCGACATTGAAAGAACAATGTTTCGTCAGGTGTGTATGTTTTTCTTTATATCAAGATACTCATTGCAGCCATGACTAACATATACACTGAAACTTAGTTATCACTCAATAAGTTTCAGTCCGGACATATAGATGGCGTCACTAATAAAAAAATCCATATGATTTTTATGAAGTTGTTGCCTTCAAATGGCATGTGTTAAAATTTAGGCCCAATCAGATTATTAATTTACAAATTACAGTTATTTAGTTGAGCTACTGTTGTAAATTTTCAAAACAGAAATTTTGAATTCCGTTTGTTGATAAAACATTGCTTTTTGATGTGGAAAAATACTGTTAAAGCTAAGCAATGGCTTGATAAGTGTTATTCTGATTCTACTCTGTCAGAAACAATGGTTGAAGTGGTATGCGGCTTTACTGATACAAATGATACTGAACGCTCAGGTCGCTCAAAATCGTCAGTTGTACCGGTTTGGCCGATCGTAAATTGAAGTTGCATGAGATAGCAGAAGAGTTGAACATATCAAAAGGCAGTGTATTCACCATTTTGCATAAACATTTGTCAACGAGAAAGCTGTTGTGGATGTCGCGTTTCCTCACAGTCGAACAAAAACAACAACACCTCAAAAACTCAGTGTGTTGTTTGCAACTGTTTTAACGCAATAAGGAGTTTTTGCGCAAATATGTCACAGTGGATGAAACATAGATCCACCACTTCACTCCGGAGTCAAATCGGCAATCAGCTGAGTGGGCAGCAGCAGGTGATGCCGTCCAAAGCGACCAAAGACACAAACATCAAGAGGCAAATATTTTTGAGGTCAACTATGAATCGTTCTACAAAAAAGACATCGAATTCTTAGAGAAGCATTAAACTCGGTGTATCATTCTAAAAGGAGACTGTTGATGAATAAAGTTGAATTTTACCTAAAAGCTGTTGTTTTATTAGTTCGGCCTGGGATTCATTGAGTGATGTATGTTTTAAAAACTACTTTTTATTAGCATAACAAATCTTTCAATTATATTTCTTTTAATCATGTCACCCCAAGCAAGGCATTCCACTGCCACTATAGCTGAGGGGGTTACACAGGGCGATAGACGAGTTAGGATGTACATAGGGGGAGATTTGGAGAGAATGGGTGTGGGTTAGTGTGTTAGGTGTTTATTGACCTTACTTTCAAACTCTTGGAGGTTATAGCCGTCGGGGAAGCAAGCATGCGGAAGGGAATTCCACAGGCGGGAAGTGCGATAAAAGAAGCTGTTGGAGTAGAAATTGCGGTTACATTTCATCAGTTTCACTGTAAAAGGGTGGGGCCTAGTTGCCAATCTAATATCTCGTGCAAACTCACACCTAGGGGCCACCAGTGATTTAAGTTCATCAGAGCAGAAGCCATGAAAGTATTTATAGAAGAGGCACAGGGAAGCCACGTCACGCCGGTGTGAGAGTGACTACAGGCGGTCAGCTAAGTCGATATCAATCACATTACAGATTTTTCGCTGTATTTTGTCAAGAAGCCCCAGGAGAATAGAAGGGGCACCCGACCAGATGTGGCAACAGTATTCAAAACACGGGCGGATGGTAGATTTGTATAAGTGCAGGATAGATTCAGATGGAAAGAATTTCCGGGCTCTGCACAGAGAGCAAACTTTCATAGCAGCGGATTTAGCAATAGATTCTAGGTAGTCATTCCATTTGAGGTCCGCTGAGAGTGTCAGGCCAAGCAGGCGTAGTGTTTTACTCTCTAGGAGGCAAGCCTGTTCCATGCTAATGGGAGGGAGGTGCGGTTGTCTGTGGTGGTTAATTGACAGCAGCTTCATTTTGGAAGAATTGAATTTTACGAGCCATTTCTTATCCCAATCCACCACGGATTGGAGGTCCTTTTCAAGCTCAGCCGCTAGGTTCGCCTTGTCATCAACACCAGATTTTTGATCGAGCGTATACTGTGGTATCATCAGCGTACATGCCTACTTGTGATCTTATGGCATCGGGGAGATCATTGATGTAGATTAGAAAGAGCGTAGGACCTAGGATAGAGCCTTGGGGGACACCCGCGTTTGTAGGGTAGTTCTGGGAGGCATGTCCGTTTAAAACCATTTTCAGTGTGCGGTTGGAGAGGAATGACTGGATTAAGTCCAACAAAAGTCCAGTAATGCCGTAGCTTCGCAGTTTCCGTAGAAGGCCGGCATGCCATACTCTGTCGAATGCTTTAGAGATATCCAGGGCGACAGTTCGGGCTTCACCATTCTTGTCGAGAGCCTGGTATATATACTCGGTGATGGTCGTTAGCATATCAGCAGTAGACCTGGTGAAGCGGAAGCCATACTGTTTGTCCGAGAGGAGCCCGTGGGCCGTGAGATGCTGAACGACCTCGGCATTGATAATGGCAAAGTATATAGTAATTCTAAATACTACAGTTAAATAGAAAATATTAACAAAAGCTAGAACGTATAAATCGTTACTGAGATATGTTTCCTTTGTTAACAAAAAAAAATGTATACAATTAGGTTATCAAAATCTAGCTTGTTGAACCAACGTAATTAAATCACTAATTTTGCCAACATAGAATTTTCCATAGTCTTAAATATATCTAAAATTATCTCACTATATTTTTTATATTTGCTCTTCTCTATAAAATTTACCCTTTTTTAATTATATACTTTAAAATTTAACTTATTGAACTAGTATTTTCTAAAACTTCACTTATATACTTTCTCAATTATTTGGGTTATTATATTAACAATATCTTTATAAGAATTTTTTTCATTTTTTTATATTATCATTACACTTTAGTTTTTAATATTTGTGTTTTCCTTTTTCTTTTTTCTTTTTTTCTTCATCACTTCGATTTTTATATTGTATGCTACGTTGTGACATGTCTAGTCTTTGGTAAAACATTGATACATTTTGTGCATGAGTTTATTCAATTCTTTTAAAATGTATTAACCTCCCACCCCACTTCATTCATCTCATTTGATGACCTTTATTTAATTTAATTTTATTTTTTGAAATCTCTCTCGCTCTCTCTCTCTCTCTCTCTCTCTCTATATATATATATATATATATATATATATATATATAACCAACAAAGTAACCATATTTCATTGTCTGATGATAGCTATAAAGTTTCGGTTTTTAATACACTATCAAGTTACAGTATGCTATTTTAATAATAAAAAGAATATGTAGTTGTTATCTAATTTATATTGCATTTAACATGAATCGCTGTCACGGTTCGCTGTTGACTTCAATGTCCGCTTTTATATTTAAATATGCTCCATTCCTGATATTGAGCTCTTTAACCCATAAATATAGCATACCTTAAAACTATATATATATATATATATATATATATATATATACATAATAAATATTACTCCCCCAGTTAATTGTCATACGTGATACACGATTGGGTGATCATGTCTATTTCGATCCATGACTGTCTAGGCAAAGGATTTACTCGTAGCAGGTTGCCATTTCTTTCTGCTATAGACTAGAACTCAGTGTTCTGCAATTTAACCTATAGCTGGCAGAAAGAGATGAATCTTTAGCGTAAGTTCATGGTTCCCAACTCTGGAGTAAATGACCCCAGTGGGATAATGAGCCCATTTTGGTGGGTAATGGATGTTTAGTTTGGGAAGAGGTTGATCATTTCATACTGTGTCCTTGGAATGAAGACGAAGAAACATAGCAGACTCAACGTGGCAAACGACGCCCGAATAGCCCTTTCAGTCACAAAACCAAAAATAAATAAACTGGCACAGGCAATATAAGCTCAACATTCACACTAAAGATCACGGCTAGGTTAAGGCTACTATACCTCTGATTATTATAGATTGGTATGTGCATTGTGGTGCAGTGGATATCGACTCGGAACAAGGAATCGAGGAGCCGAGTTCGAATTCCAGCTGAATTCCTTGCATTCATTTACGCGCAAATACCCTTGGGAAAGGTATTAATCCGTCTCTTCCCTCCAGTTATGGGTTAAATAACAGGACAGATTAGGTTCTATAGCCTTGGCTGGCAACCAGTCTACCACAGAAAGCAATGGCTGCGGGATAATACTGCGGGATAATCTTCTTTCGAGGCATGATCGCCCAAGCGTGTATCACGTATGGCACTTAACTGACTGACTATTGTATTGAATAACTTCCATTAACTTTGTCTACTTTTGATGTATGAAAATATTATAACTTCTTTTCCTATATTACGAGTATTTGTTCATTAGAGCAATGGATAATAGTGAAATTGTATTTTGGGGTAATCGCAGCAAAAAGGTTGGGAAACCATGGCGTAAGTGAATGCAACGAATTTAACTTGAATTCGAACTCAGCCCTCTGAATTTTCATTCCAAGCCGATATTCATTATATCTCAACACACACTCATATATATATATATATATATATATATATATATATATATATATACGATGATAGCAACTCTGGAGCAGCCGGTGAGTCAGTAACGCACTACAAAGCAGTAACAGTATTCTGTTAACCACTGCCTCAGGTAGAGAAGTTTGCAAATATACTTACTGCTTGTTATATATATATATATATATATATATATATATATATATATAAGAGAGAGAGAGAGAGAGAGAGAGAGAGAGAGAGAGAGAGACGTCGAATTCGAAGTTTCATGACAGCCCCTTTATGAAGTCTTCATTCTCAAATTTTATCAGCAAACAATGAAGAGAAAATAGGCGAATTGAAGAATAAACAAAAGTAATTTTTTTATTATTGGACTGTCAGTTCAATGACGTATACATTTTGGAGGGAAAATGCTGAAGAATTCGGGAACTTCTAAGGAAAACAAAACACTCATTTTGAAAATCGCACTGGTTTGTTAACTGATAAAATGTTAATTTTACGCGTATAAAATAGCTTCTTGAAATGTATTTAAAATAGAAAATGCTTTATATATAGGGTAAATTATACGCAATATTCTCTTTCGTATTTATACTTAATATGTACTTTTCATTTTACAATTGACTATATATATATATATATATATATATATATATATAGTGAGTTGGTAGTTGACAGCATACAAAAGAAAAAACAATTAATCAATATAGCAATATTACTAAAGTTAGCTCCGTACAGCACAAAGCAGCCAAAAGCTCTCTGATATGGTTTACATGCAGAGGACACAGTCCAATTGAATATTGTGTTGTACGAATCGTTATTGTCGAGTTCACCCTGAAGATCGGCAGCTTATAGCTTAATTTTTTATTTGAACTCGAAAATTGACTTTGAGTAGCAGAATATAATCTAATTTAACAAAGACATTATCATGTACATGTGTGTGCTTACGCGCATGCATGTACATGCAAGTATACCAATTTTAAATTTCAAGTAACAAGCAGTAAGTATATTTGCAAACTTCTCTACTTGATGCAGTGGTTAACAGAATACTGTTACTGCTTTGTAGTGCGTTACTGACTCACCGGCTGCTCCAGAGTTGCTATCATCGTAATAATTTAAGCTTGGTCAATAATATCAATAAAGCTTTGTGCTTGATTCAGGGTTTCTTTTTTATTTACTACTTCATTTAAAATAAAATGCGATAGTGTCAGAGTACATTTTATTTTATGCATTGCCTTTTAAATACAATTTTAATTTAATCAGATAACTCCCGTTCATATAAAATGCAATTTTTTAAAACTATTACAAGTTAATTAAGTGTCAATGTATTTGTTCTTTATAGTGAAGGATTCTTCATTTTCTGTTTGTGTAATGCTGTGTAGGGCTCGAACCGATTACTATCTTGTTCAGTTCAGTAACTGCTTATTAGTACATGCTTTGTTGTTGTTCTAATACTTAATTTTCTATTTCTTCTGACAACTTTTTCTTGTCGTACCCCTTTAAATCGTTGGCGATCATGACTCTCTACAATTTCCTGTCTTTTGTAGCTCTGAATAACTTTTGTCATTTTTTGCCAACTCTCAAATACACTGCTCCACTATTCATTCGCTCAAGTTCGTCAGGTACATTATGCATTGCTTTCCTTCCTACACATATAACTGTGCGTATCAAATTTTTCCAAGTTCTTTTTCTCATTATGTCCCCCCAAAAATTTCAACTGCCTTTTTTTAATGTCAAATATAAGTGTCCTTTTTGTTGCCATTTTTCTAGAACTTCATCGTTGCTCTCATGTTCGGTTCATGTATTCTCAGCAACCTTATATAGAACCACATTTCTGTTACTTCAAGTCTCTTCATCTGAGAGGAGATTGTCCATCATTCATTATCATAGAGAAGGATTGATACTACAGTTAAATAATTTTTTTTTTTCTAATCATATTTTCCTGCTTTCGGAAGACACCTTTTACTATGCTAGTGCGCCTTCGAATTCTCGTGTTGCGCTTTAAGTTCTCGGTTAATATTCTTCACGGACATTTAAGTTGTTGCATTTCTAATCTGCAATTTGCAATTTGGTCTGTCCTTTTTTCTAAAAACCATGCATTCAATTTTCTTAGAATTGATGTTTAATTCTTTCTTCTCGCCTTCCTTTACTATCTTAGGCAGGAGTATCTTCTACACTATTTACATTATTCGAACTCTTGTCCTAATTTTCGTCGCCATTTTACAACGTTTCCGCCGTTGTACGCTCCGGTCTTCTTCTGGTGCGTACAATTTATTAACTTTTAATAACTTTAAACATCATATTCCAAAGTATTCTTATAAAAGTTTTAAATTTCTTCTGTTTCATTTTTAGTTAAAACAGTATAAAAATTACAAATACTTCTCCATAAAAATTTTGCAATTATTACATTGAATTACATTCTCACTAAATGATCCATATTTGAAGCCAAGTACAAGAATAAAATCAATAAATATTAATATGTCTGCTATATCGCTTCAGAGGTATTATTGTCGTGAGTTCGATCTCCACTGTCTGCTTCATACTTTAGGCCTTGTATGATATTTAAACTAAGCTTCATAACTACCAATATAATGATGCCTTGGCGTAATAAATAGCAAGCTTGTCTTGCTGACCATTGGAAATATCATATCAGTGTACATCTTCGGTGCAACGATTAGCTGATTATTAATACTGTACTGAAATTGATCTTTTTTCCATGTATGAAACATTTAATTGTAGTAAGATAAACTTATAAACAAAAAAATATACAGCAAATTATTATAAACACAAATTGAAATGACTTAAGAATCTTTTCAGTAATTTATTGAATATGCTAAAAAATGCACAAATTGAATTAGGTTTCACAACATTGAATTAATTCACAGGTTTAACTGGAACTATGCTGAATATGTTCGTAAGACGAAATAATCCGGAAAAAATTATGATTTACGAGTCAATGGAAATAAATATCCTAGAACGATTATTTCTGTTTCCACGCAGAACAGGTCATGAATTCTATCCGTTAAGGATGATTTTTTTTTGTTTTGTTTTTTTACACGCCAACCTCTTACATGTGGGAGTACAAGTGTAGGTGTGCCTGCGGATATGGAAAAAAAAACATTAAAATCTATTTTCTTAGGTAAACGACACTGCAAGTTATTGGTGGTAAAGATGAGTTTCCAGCACATGTGGACCAAAATATATTCCTTCTCTCTCTCGCTCCATCTTTCTTTCTCTCTCGCTTTCTTTCTCTCTCTCTCCCTTCATCTTTCTTTCTCTTTCTCTCTCCCTTCATCTTTCTTTCTCTCTCCCTTTTTCTTTCTCTCTCCCATTTCTTTCTCTCTCTCTCTCTTTCTTTCTTTCTTTCTTTCTTTCTTTCTTTCTTTCCCTTTCTCTCTGTCTCTGTCTTTTTTTCTTTGTTTTTTCTCTTTCTGTTTTTTTCTCAGTCAGTTTTTTTTCTCTTTTTTTTTCTCTCGCGCGCATTCTCTCTTGTGCGCGTTCTTTCTTCACTCGCTCTTTGTGTTTGTCTCTGTCTCTCTCCCGCTTTTTTCTTTTCTCACCGTTTTTTTCTCTATAACAATAACGCCTGTTTTTACATTTTTTTATAAGAAATTGTCGTAAAAACAGTAACGATCCGATTAGAATGGCATTTATTTTTACGCTCAATGAATGAATTATCGTTATATTCATGTATCTATGATTCTTATTCTTAAAGCATAAAAATCTGTAAAATGGGGTAATTATTTATTTACTTAGATTGAGTAATCATGTGTTGGGGCAATTGGTGAGGATCCAACTCAGTACTATATATATATATATATATATATATATAGCCGTATAAGATACAAAGCTGGTTAATGAACTTTTTTTACTTGGTAGTGAGTTCTATTCACATTGAGTGCTCCAGTGTGGTTTTTGTCAAAGTAAGCTAAGTCTATTATAAAATATTTAAAAAAAGATTACGTAATCTTTACCTAGCGTCCGGTGTATAGCATTTGGCAGAACATTTCGTGAGCTACAACTAATCCAGAATATCACCTGATGTATCTTAAAGACAATTTAAAACATGATATAAAAACGTAATATTTATTTCTTGTTACATTGACTTACCATCGCAAGTCTTCCTCTATATATAATTGCATTTTTCTAATGCATTCACACTCTAAATCTCGTTTATACTGTATTTATCTCATTTACTTTTTCATCTGTCAATGTGTTCTTATCGATGGATAACACCTCCAAATATTTCTAACTGTATCGCTACATTAATTTACCTGTCCTTTTTTATTATTGAAATTTGTTATTATCTTACACTCCTGCTCACTTACATAATATTTTTTATTTAGGTTTAAATCTATCTCTGTTTTTGTCTTTCTCACTCAGTTTCGTATCATTACGTATACAAAGCAATTTCAAAATAAGTGTCGGATTTTTTATTTATTAATCCATCAGATGTTATGAATTAAACGTTATTGTTAGTAGATACTGTACCCCTCCCCCACTCCTAGCAGTAAAACTGTTGTTTGATCCAACGAGCTTTATACCAGCTCGGCCACAAAATGTTTCATCGATCGAGCAAAGCTGACTAGTGCCTTTAAGTGCAAATCTCTCCAAAATCTCTCGAAACAATCACATTTACTCTGTTTTGTATCTTAACGTAAATAAATCATTCTCTTACGAAATTATGATTTTTATTTATCAGTTCCATACATTTTATTAATCAAATGTGTATCCACTAAAATAACGTTTGAGTAGACACTTCGTTTATTTAATAAACAGTATATCTATATTTCAAGATTCTGAGAATGATTTGCTTGATTAACAACGCGCTTCATGCTTGGGAATTCAAGGAGAGATGACGTGTCATTTCAAAGTTTCAAGAAATTAACAGATTGAATGCAAAACAGTAAACCATGAATATCGCATTATGTAAGTGTATAATAATTCTCTATCCATATATATATATATATATATATATATATATATATACATACACATATTTCTGGCCAATGAAAATAAAGAAAAATCCTTTTACGTTATTAAACGCAATCACTTCTTTGAGTAGAGCTTCGAAAAAATGAAAATAAAATATTAAGAAATGCCCAACAAAACGCTTCGCTAATGAGTTGCACTGCTGTCATTGTGAATAACTTCAAAATTTCGCTTTGTCATAGTCGATATAAGCGTCAGAAAAAGCTGGCTAGAATGTTATTCTAAGTGGTGAAGTTGGCTTCACGAACATCATGCACTCTTTGGTATTAATGTCCATTTTTATATACTTCCCTTACCATCCACTTTCATTTTCAATGGGTTTCAGGTTGGGCGAACACGCTAGATGGTTCAAAATAATTACGTTATTTGCTACGAAGAAGTCCTTTGTCCTGCGGACATTATAGATTCTAGCCTTGTCCTGCTAAAAATTCAATCATTTGTGACCGCCCTGTCGGTTGGAGTTTCAGAATACGCCATGTGCACCTCTGCAGAGAGTTAAGACTCCGACCCCAAAAGAGGACATCTGTTTGCCATGGGTAGTGACCCATGATGGCTTAGGACTGAATCCTGGTAGTTGAGGGTTCAGGTGTTTGGTAGCATACTTCTGAATTCCAACAAACTGCTTTGGTCCTCACTTGTGCTAGACGAGCAGTGAGAGAGGCCTGAGCTGATCAATCGGCTAGTCATGTCAAGCGCTAGTACCATTTCACTCACAAAATAGCACAACTTCACAACCTCAAAAAGAATTTAAAAAATCATACACACTCAATCAAATTTAATCAAATTGGTAGTAGAAGGCGCTGGCAAGGGTCAATCAGGTTATAACAAATATTAAAACTTATATTCAGCTTCACAGGGAGAGGTGAATGAAAAAAATTATTGATGACTGCATATAAATACTTAGCCTGAGTATACCATTTTTCTATCTCTGAGATGCTCGGTCGACTAGTATTCTCAACTGTCTTCTATGATAAGACTCCGAGGAGGGGGGATAGCAAAGATGATGAAAGAAAAAAAATTATATAATATAGCAATAAAGAAAATGAAAAGATCCCTATCTGAATCAAGTTCAGATAATGAATCAGAATTGAATAGAAGAAACGCCTATTACAAAACAATCACCATTTATTACTGAAAAGCAATATACTCTCAAATGATTTCTTTACATATGTTTTAATCATTTCACTCTAAGCAAGGTGGGACCAACTGAAAGTACTGAAGGGGTTATAGTGGGAGAAAAGACTGTGTAGAGGAGATATTTAAGTAAGAATAATAAATCCATGGGATTAAAGAAGAAAAAATATGACAATAGACCTTGCATTTCAATTTTTGGAGATTGTAACTGTCACGAAAATAATTAAGCGGAAGAAAGTTACACATGCAAGAAGAGCAACGAAAGAAACTGATAGAGTAGAAGTGGTGGATACATTTAACTAATACAACGCTAAAAAGGTGGGACTTAGAAGCTTAAATTCATGTAAAAGGGGCACAAGGGAAAAAGTCGTCAACGCTATTGCAGGGCCACCAGTAATCTCTAGAACAGAACTTGCAAATGTTTGGTTCTATCAACATATCTGATTTTACTCACATCTAAAGCTTAACAAAAAAGAAATTAATAATTGAGATCAGACATACGGGAAATATAGCTTTTGAAGACAGGAATATTGCTGAAAACACTAGACAAAATATTACAATAAATTATGTAAATGTAACCAGAACCCAACAACATAGTGGCGATAAATATGATTTCTGTGAATTAACAATATTAATTCAATAGCTAACAATTAATTGAATTAATGAAAACTAATATCAATAGGAAAAGCAACGATTTCAACCGCATCCACTAAAATGAAACGGAAACAAAACTGATATACTAAATAAAAAAATAAAAAAAATTGTAACTGGTGAAACTTAGAAATTAAAAGACCAAAAGAATCATCTTGTCAGGTATTTCGATCTAGAGATTTCTCACCTATAACCAAAAAAGAAAGTTTTCCAACATATCCAAAGTAAATACAAAAAGCAACAAAACACACAATCTAGTTAGAAAGAAAACTCTAAGGAAGAAATCAACTAAAATCACTCTAAAAAACAACTTTGCATAATTTATTGCGAGCAGAGACAAGGTGTCTATTGTAATCAGACGTATCACTCCAGTACAGTCGGAAGAAATGATTCCCGTGAGCAATAACAGCCGTGTATGCAGATGAGAATCAAGGAGGTGAATGTGATTTAATTTGGAAATTCCTTGCTGGAATGAAAGCATCAATGCTGGCTCTACCCAGGAGAAGACCTCAGAGGAGCAGTCTTGAACAGGGAGACTAAGAACTTTGTTCTAAGGAACGTCACAAAGGAAATCTCGGAATGTGTCCCAATCCGCACGTTCATAACAAAGATATACTGTTGTTGGGAGGTTCCTGGACGGAGTGGGAGCATGTTTTCGGACACCACCTGTTAAAAGTCATTGAACAACATGATAATAATTAAAGTAGGAAAAAATGTAAGCAGATAATATCCTCACATGGTGAACATTTAATAACTTAAAAATTTAAACCTATCCACACCAAACTTTAAACACTTCGAAGGTGTAATCAAAAGTTAAGACCTGGTACCTTGCTCCCTAGAAGAAATAAAAGTTAGCGTAAAAAACTAAATTGTGTAACCGGTATAACAATTAAAAGAAATGGCCAAACCATAAACACTAATGCATATATATTAAAATTCAACACACCCGAACCACCAAATGGAATCAAAACAGATTATATCATCACAAAAGTAAAAACTTATAATCTCAGACATTTACGATGACATAACTGCCAACGATATGGCGATCATAAAGACAGATATACTAGAATTCTGGTATGTCCAAAACGCAGTATTAAAGATCAAGAACTTTAGTACAAAGGTACCATAAAAAGCATAAAATGTAATAAGAATCACCCTGTGTACTCACATCTAAAGCTTAACAAAAAAGAAATAAGTAATTGAGATCAGATATACGAGAAATATAGTTTTTCAAGCCAGGAAATTTGCTGAAAACACTAGACAAAATATTACAATAAACTTGTCAGGTATTTCGATCTAGAGATTTCTCACCTATAACCAAAAAAGAAAGATTTCCAACATATCCAAAGTAAATACAAAAAGCAACAAAACACACAATCTAGTTAGAAAGAAAACTCTAAGGAAGAACTCACCTAAAATCAATCTAAAAGAAACAAGAAAACACAACCTAGTCAAAAAGAAAACCTGCAAAGAAAATGAATCACCTAGAAACAACCTAGAAAACTGAAAGCAAGACAACCTAACAAAATACCTCAAAATGACAATTATTGCTAATAAAATTATTCAATGGTACTCAAGTGGGGTAATAACAAATCGAAACGAACGGCTTTTGCTTATTGTTGACTTATATTCTGTAATAATCTGCCTTCAGAAAACTTTTAAAGAACAATGAAAATAGATATTAAAAACTACACAGCATACAATTTTATCAATAATAGTGGAAACAAAGCTTCAGGTGGTACTTCTATATTAGCAAAAATATTTTCTAGAGAAAAATCAACTTGAATATAGCACTACTGACTATGGCTGTAATAGTCTCACTATATAAAACCATCACCATATGCTAGATTTACATTCCTCCTAATGATCCTATAATGGAACTTAGATAAACTATCAAAGTAGCTCACAAAACCATTTATTCTAATGAATAAATGGTTTTGAGAGCTACTGGGAGATTTTAATAGCCATAACATTAACTGGGGTTACAAAAATATTGGCCAGAATGGTAGATTAATGGAAGATTTTATCAATCAAAACAATATACGTCTACACAATGGCAAGTCATATATCTATCTCCACCCATCAAGCGATACATATATAACAATAGATATAACCTTAAATGATCTTGCAACATACCTTAAAAGTAAAGTGATATATTTGGTAGCGGCCACTACCCAGTGGAAAATTATATATCTTTGCCAAATGAAAGAATACCGTATTAGAAACTTAAGAAAACCAGATGGATAGAATTTAAAAACGTAGAAAACCTAAAACTTACACCAGAAGGCAATGCAGAGACGCAGAGCACATTACTTATTTTTCAAAAACACTTTTTAGTGTTGCACAACATACGTATCAAACTATAAACCTGACAATATTGCGTTGTGTGGCTCTACACAAGTTCAAATTGCATCGAACGCAAAAACATGTCAATAATTAGAAAATAAATAGAGCTAAAGCATATGTTAAAGGATTCAAGCGATCCTTATGAAAGAATATCCAATATTAATTCTAACACGAAAGTCAAAATAGTATGGAATATAATTCATAAAATCGCTGGGAAAAAAATAAAAGCACTTTATTGAAACATTCATGTCAAAGTAATATCAATGCAACTAACAAAGTGTATATTGAAAATTTATTAACACACAACTTAGCACGAAACTCTTTCTTAATTAATACTAGTAAACTATTACAAACTATTACAATAAATTAAAAGAAGAAAAAAGTTAAATTTCTATTCTAGGATAAAGAAAATTATAACCAGGCTCTTACTTTACCAGACTGAATAGATTCTATAAAAGAAATTACCCGACTCAGTTGGCCCAGACGAAACACATTATGAATTAAAAAAACCATAAAACTACCAAAATATTTCCTTGAATTACCTACTCAGCTTTCAACAATGTATGGGTCAACGGTAATATTCCCAGTTTCTGGAAACAAGCTATCGTAATTCCAATTCAAAATATGGGAAGAACTTTTAAAAAACCCACGAGCTTGTTCAATCGCACTTACGAGTTCCTTATGCAAAATGCTTGAAAAAAATGTGAATAGACTTATTTGTTTTCTTGAAGTTAATAATAAAATTGCAAATGATTTTAAAAAGAACAAAAGCACAATCGATCACCTGAGTCTTTTGTCAGAATTTTTTTCATTAAAAAAGAACATTTAACGAGAGTTTTCTTTGACGTAGAAAAAGCTTATGATACCCCATGGAGATATGGTATCATGAAATACTTAAATAAAATGGGTTTAAAAGAAAGATAACCAATTCTTATGAAAACTTTCTGACAGAACGAACATTTAATGTTCGTGTCGGTACCACACTCTTAAACCTATATGAGCAAGAAACGGGTATCTCTCTCAAGGAATTTTAATCATTAAACACTCTTCAGCGTCAAAATAAATGGCTTTATTAAATGTTTGAACCCTGGAGTTGTCTCTTCACTGTATTTACATGACTTTCTAATATATATATATATATATATATATATATATATATATATATATAGAATAGAACGGTAACTTCAACAGTATTTCCATAAAATAAACAAGTGGGCCACAGAAAATGGGTTCATATTCTCCAGACCAAAGAAATCAATGTATGCACTTTTGCCAACTTCAAAAGCTACACCATAATCTTGAATTAGGACTCGATGGTACAGAAGTGCCTGTAGTAGATCAATACAAATACCTAGTAATAATCTTTGAGAAAAAAATGATCCTTCATACCACATATAAAACATCTACGTGAGAAATGCAATAAAGCAATACAGCTAGTCAGAATCATCTCTCACAAAAACTGGGGAGTTGACAGACAGATGCTACTGAAACTCTATCGGACATCAGTTAGTTCCAAATTCGATTAAAGATGCTTTATGTGTGGCACGACAAAAAATTCATCCGTGAAAGCACTTAATATCATCTAATACAAGGGCCTGTAACTCGTTATAGGAGCCTACAGTACGTTCCCAAATGAAAGCTTACACACCGAAGCAAGCAAACCACCTTCAGCATTAAGACAACATAAATTAGCACTGCAATATTACATCAAACTTTGTTCATGCTTATGTAATTCAGTATACAACTTTTTTTTTCAACCTCAATATAAAGAATAATATGATTTAAAAGGAAATGTCATTAAACCGCTTGGCATCCGCATAGAAAACAATTTCAACGAACTCGAAATAAACTTTAATACACGAATCTATTCTTTCAAAAACACTCTGGTTAAAAATAAAACAGCTCACTGTAATATTAAGTTTGGCAAAACATACCAGAACTGAAACTGACATTTGTATTCATGGAAGAAATTCATAATATTTTACAAAAACATACAAACTGTAAGCTTATATACGCTGACGGCTCCAATAATATTGATAGTTGGAGGCGTATTTATACTGAATGGAACAATACTTCAACAGCGACAAATTCTCAATATTTAATGCAGAAACGATAGCAAAAAACTTAACCTTGATATTATCACTGAGTCAGACAGATTCATCATATTCTCAGATTCCTTATTTGTTCTTACTTAGTTGAAATATAATAATCTACCCAATCCTGTAATAATAAAACTTTAAAACAAAATCAATGTACTTTGTAACCAAAAACATACCATATTCTGCTGGATCTCTAGCTACATAGGTATCAAAAGAAATCAAAAGGCAGATAAGATAGTTAAAGAATCACTAAAAATAAATTTATTAATAACAAAAGTACTCCACACATATTTCGAAACAGTAATTAATATATATATATATATATATATATATATATATATATATATATATATATATATATAATGTGTGAAGAATTATGGAATACTCACTCAAATAATAAATTGCACAAAATCAAACCTACATTTAGGATAATACACCGTAATACCAAACTTTCACGAAGAGAAGAAATAGTCATAGCATAAATTAGAATCGGTCATACCAATATCACGCATTCATTTCTTCTAAAAGGTGATGATCCACCTAAATGCTTAGTATGCTAAGAGACTTACATAATAAAACATTTCATGGACTACCGAATTTGCCTCTAACACCTGTATAAGGTGAATGGTCTTAAAGAACTTTTCAAAAACGTTAATGAAAAACATTTTGACCTACTTGTTCTTAATGTCTATTGTTTTCCCCTAAAATTAAAAACAAATCATCCCACTTGACCCAAAGGCACAAAACGTATAAACTCAGCCCTAAAAAATATTCTGCCTATTAATTTCAGTTAAATTTAAGATTGTACTAACTTCATGTTTAGGTTTTAGATCCAATCAAATTTTATTATACAACTAAAAAGTTAAAAGTACGCATATATTGTAATGCTGGGATACTATTATGAACAACGCAAGAACCAAAAATTAAAATCTTGGAATAGTCAGTTTATTATAAGCACATGATTATTGCATAGTGAATGAAATTTAGTCGTGCTATAGACATACGGTAATATATGTATCTGTGTATGCGTTCCATGTGTCTCAGCACAGCGAATGCAAAACGATACATTTTGTCTTGCTATAACATTATTCAGTCGTTCATTGATTAGGACATTAATAATGAAAGAAAAAATTCTTATACGGCGAACTATAAAACCAATTTTAATTGTTGTTTAACACCATCTTTTCACTTTGAATATTCAAATTATGATACTCCATTTATGTCTACCTTTTATCACGAATTAAATTTGGTAACTGAAAGAGTATCCGACCGATTAGTTAACTTTAGGTATAATTCTATAAAATGAGGTAAGTGAATTTTAATGTTGCTGATATAAATTTCCTTTTATACATAAGTGTTAGATCATACTTATGCAAGACTGATAGACTTTTTAAGTATAAACAGAATAAGCAAAAGGAATAACATTTACAATGCTCCAAACAAAACTGCTCTCCTTTAACCGCTATAGAGAAAATTTCCTCCAAGTCATAGCAAGTCTCTTTAATATCAAGATACTGCGCCTCTTTCGCTTCACCTTTTCAACCGACCTGAAGTAGAACGAATATATCAGATCTATAGTTGCATCTTCTGCTAGGAAGGTTGGGTCTCTGTATCTGGTCAGAAAGATTTCTTCGTTGGAATCCATTTTGTACATTTATAAATCTACCATTCGTCCGTGCATTAAATGCTGTTGTCATATCTGGCCGAGTATTTTTGCTATTTATTTCGAGATTCTCAACAAAATTTAAAGAAGGATCTGCAATGTAATCGGTCCTTACTTGTCATCTCGACTTCAGTCACTTTCTCACCAACATGACGTAGCTTCCCTCTTTCTTTTCGACAAATATTTTCATGGTAACTGCTCTGACAAGCTTTTTTCTGGTACCCTGTCCACGTGAATTTAAGAGTGTTACTAGATTGCCATATAGATCTCATTCCTATTTCTATTCAAATAGTTAAATGTAACCCTAACTTCTATTCTAACAGTTTCTTTTCTTGTACTACCAGCCTGTGGAAGTCTCTTCCGTTAACTTGTTTCCCTGTTGGCTACAATCTCCAAAAAATGTAAATGCAACGTCAATTGCAATCTCCTATCTTCTTGAATTCCCATTCTTCGTTTATCCTTTCTTCAATATCCTCTGTACCAAATCTTTTCTCTTACTGTAACACTCTGCATACTTGTGGCGGCCTTGTCTTGCTTTGGGTGAAATGATTAAAAAATAAATACAAAGTAGAGTTTAGTTGATAATGTTTTTCTTATTAAGGATAAGAATAACATCAGATTATTGTTTTAAACATTTACTTAATTTTCCTTGCAGTAGCAAAAAATGCAATATGCTGCAGTTTAAACACATGTTCGCGTGTTTTATTCTCATCCAAGGAAAGTGTTTATAGTACAAAATAGGGCCTTTGTCACACACACAATGAATAAAGATATGAATAAACTCAGATAATCTGCATTGCATTGGTTGCAACACGACTTTTATAATCACCGTTTCTACTATTCGACATTATCTACTAATATAACAAATGTACACACACATGGATCATAAAATGGATGTATATATAAATTCTTCCCTTCATCAATAAATGTAATACGATGAGGTCAGTGGATAATGGCAGAGGCGAAATAAAAGTGATTTAGTGTTTTATATTTGTATTTTATACCATATTCAGGAGTCTTCCATTTTAGGCTATATATATATATATATATATATATATATATATATATATATATATATATCGATTTCTATTCTTCTATATCAAGAGACCTTCTTGAGAGTTGTTTAAGATTTGCTAAAAATTACGTGAACATTTCGGATAGGGACTACGAAATTATCTTTGCGGCCAGAAAATCCATTCCACCTTTGATGATTCCACATGGACAAATGGGCCGGGGGAGGTTTTTGACGTCCCTATGGGAGCATATGATTCAGCCCAGGTGGCAGATCTTGTGGGAATTTACAATTTAGATATTCTAAGCAGATTTTTAGACCCAAAACAATTAGGCCTATATCGGGACGATGGATTAATAATTATCCCTAATTCCAATGTGCCCTACACAAATAGGATACACAAAAAAATAATTAGAGCCCTGAAGTACCTCGGTTTTAAAGTCGAAGTCACCTCTAATCTTAAAATTGCAAACTATCTAGACATCACCCTTAACTTAAATGATGGATCCTACCAACCATTTCTCAAAGAAAATAGTTCCCCCACTTATATTAATATTTCACCCAACCACCCCAAAAATATTATAAAACGGATACCCAATATAGTGAATAATAGAATCAACCAATTATCATCCAACATTAAAACTTTCAACGAAAGTAAAAATATTTACAATAAGGCCCTTCAAAAAAGCGGATATAAGAACAAGTTAACATATAATTAACTTACAATAGACTCCGAATTATCCAAAAATAAAAATAAAGAAAACTGTAGAAAAAGAAAGATAATTTGGTTTAACCCCCCTTATTGTAAACTAACTAACATCAATATTGGTAAATATTTTCTCAATTAATAGACAAAAATTTTAATAACAGTAACCCTCTACGGAAGATTTTTAATAGGTACACCCTTAAAATTAGTTATTCTTGCACCCCGAATAGGAGTATTCTTGTGAACTTGCGCAATGCTGAATCTAGGTCCGGAATTCTAAACGAATGCAGCTGTAATTCTGTGGACGCCTGCCCGGTGAAGGGAAAATGTAAATCCACCCTGGTGATTTATGAAGCCCGCATTTCTCCGTCTAACAAAAAAAAAAAAAAACGACTTCCGGACCTATATCGGTATGTCCGCTGGTCCTTTTAAACAAAGACTGTATAACCACAGGTACTCCTTTTCGAACCCCGGTCAGAGGTACCAGACAGCCCTTTCGCGGGCATTCTGGAAAATGAAAGAGGAAGGGCTGGATCCGGAAATTAGCTGGAAACTGATAGGTTCAGCCCGTATTCCGAGGAATTTTCGTGATAGGTGCTGTCTATGTTTACTGGAAAAATTTCAATATTAAAATACCTCCACCAACACCGGCTACTGAATCTTAGGAGGGAATTCATCAGTAAGTGCCGCCACAAGGTAAATTTTTTGAATAGTTTTTTTTTTAATCACATCACCCCAAGCAAGGCGGTAAGGCCACTGATGTGCAGGGGGTTACGTAAGAGTGAATAGATTGGAAAAGAGAAAACCGGAAACCACGTCCTAAGCAGGGAACAAGGGATGAACCTCTACACCCGTTCAATAGACGTGGGTGGAGTGTGAACCGGGCGATAGTTCAATCTATCTACTCCAATTGAAAAAAAAATAAACAAAAAGGAAAAGTGAAAAGATTGGAAAAGAGAAAGCCGGAAACCACATCCTAAACAGGGAACAAGGGATGAGCCTCTACACCTGTTCAATAGACGTGGGTGGAGTGTGAACCGGGCGATAGTTCAGTCTATTTACTCCAATTTTTGACCTGATCTTAACCTTTTCTCTTTTTCCCTTCAGTTTTATTACTTTTGATGTGGTATTCTCATTGGGTGCCAATTTTATGTTCTTTTACTTCCTTATCATTTTTAGTCTATTTATTTGTTGTAAAGATTTTTTTAAAGGAAACTATTTTTTAAAAACTAAAATATAATTTTTTTGTTCTATCTCTTTATTTGTTGTAAAGTTGTTTCTTTCTTTCTTTATATATATATATATATATATATAGTGTCATCCGCAGACATCTTTTTCGCCGTATCACAGCTCATCAGCACGGTCAGACATCCGATTGCTTTTTACCCAGTGTTGAAACCCGACCGAATTGGCGTATGTATATATATATAATGGTAGACTTGGAAAAGCAGTAGCTACTGTGGCATATACGCATCGCTCATTCAGTAAAATGAATTAGAATTTTACCCTAACGTTAACCTTAAAAAGTATTTTAAGCCCCGTACCTTCCTATCCAAAGCTTCTTTAATTGCCTATCTTTAGAGAATATGAATTCTTTTACTAAACCCCTTTCTCCTTGGTTAACACACACACACACACACACACACACACACATATATATATATATATATATATATATATATATATATATATATATATTAGTCATCCACATACAAGCCCGTTTCGCTGTATCACAGCTCATCAGTGTGGCTAGACATATCCACTTGCTTCTGGCCGGGATTAAAATTCGACCGATTTGGTGTCAGTCGCAGTCTCTACTCCCTAAGCCATCGGCGCATGGGGTCAAAGATAGGAATTTTTTTTTCTCTAATAATTTTTAAACCGATAACTTCCTGTAATTGGCATTTAGCTCGTTTCTACTTAAAAGGTTTAATCAAATAAACTTAAATATAAAATTTTAAAATCTTATATTGAAACCCATTCCTTCCCGCCTAAATACACCTCTTCAAACAGCCCAAAATCTTAACCTTAAAAAAGTAATTTAACTCATTTAGTTGTCTATCTTTATAAAATATGAACTCCTATTCCTCCCCTTCCTAAATATACCGTTTCAACACCCTGTAACCCCGCGACTACCAGCTCTGTCCTTTTCTACTTTGTGACCGTTGTTAACCTAAAGCCCCTCCACACTCTACCCCAGGGCCTTCGCCATTTGGAAAAAAACAATGTCGCTGACGTGACGTAGAATCTCTATTAGAGATCTCATGTCGAAATGTACATCCGACACCTTTGAATTTTGAAAATTTTCTCTAATTTATTATATATATATATTTCGGGTCTATTTATGGCGAAAGTGTGCTTAATATTCAGGATAAATCGTGTGTGTAAATATAAACGGTGTGAGCATAAAAATCAACACAACTTGGTAACTGTCATTTCTTTACTTTAAGTGATTATCAGTGTTAATTCTTCTGTCCACACTGTTCATCTGCTCGCACGCACACACACTTACACACACACACACACACACACACACACACACATATATATATATATATATATATATATATACTTAAACTTTTTATTGTATGTTTTTAAATTCATTTCGTTTTTAGAACAATTTTAATCTCAAAATAATACATAATTATACACTTTTGTTTCAACATAGTTTTCATTTTTACTTAACTGAAAAACTAATTTCAGATGATGTTAAAAAAAATTAAATTTTCCTTCTTTTTTCTGTCATTAAAATCTTGAAAATTACCAAAGAAACTGTTAAATGCATTTGACAAGCACATACGGAATATCTGTTTAATTCGTACGTAAACAAGAACATTGAAAAATGTAACACGTATATGTATCTGTATATAGAAAGGAAGATCTATGTGTACATATTAAATATAGTCTATCATATCTAACAGCAGTATTATTATGATTTCATTTAAATGAAGTATTTTAAAACATTTATTTTATTTCGTGTTTACTTTCATTTTTATTTGTAATTGAACTGGAAATCTTTTTTTTCAACTTGTTCTTTCACTAAAACGAAATAAGTGATCATTTTTCTTTATGAAATATGAATGAAAACCAAGTTTCATGTCTTTAAGTGAACATCAGACCGTATCCTTAGGTTTATATCTCTAAACATTCCGATACTGAGCCTTCACCTCTCATAAAAAAGAAAATTTTAAAACTACTATTATATATATATATATATATATATATATATATAAAGAATGTGTACATATGTGCACTTATCCATATTGGCAACAAAGCTTTTAGCTATGCAACTGTGGTTAATAAAATATCGTGTAAGACAGTTGTGAATCTGAGCCATACAACCCGGTTTTTAATTTGAACCTTGCTCAACTTACCCACTTTTATTCAAAACACAAACACAAACGCACACACACACACACACACACACACACACACACACACACATATATATATATATATATATATATATATATATATATAAGAGTTGTATTGAAAAGTACTTCTATATTATTTCTTTAATTTTTATTAATTTTTAAGAATATATTTTAATATTTATCTAATCAATTAGCATTAATAAAAAAAATTGAATATAAGTTGTGACGTAATAGATATCAGCTTGGAATGAGAAAGCAGAAAGCTGAGTTCGAATCCTACTTAAGTTCCTTGCATTCATTTTTGCGCAAATACCCTAATTCCCATCACCTGTTGGTTGAATGACAGAACAGACTGGCAACCAATTTACCTCTGAAAGAAATGGCAACCTGCTGCAGGATTATTTTCTGTATAAGATCAAAAGAGGACATGGTCGTCCGAACATGCATGGCACCTAACTGACTGATAACGATTTAATTTGTGAATTGATCTTAAATAAGAGAGGCTTAATATTTATTTCCACAATCAATAACAATAATGTTTAAATAAGTATTCGACTTCCAGTAAAAAAATATATATATGTATATAAATTTGGTAGTAAATTAAGATTTAATTACAGCTAAAAGAGGACTATTTTTATAACTTTTACAAATTTAATGCTCACAGCATCACTTCATAAGGCGTGTTTAAATGTATTTTATAAATTAAACAGCTATTTATTTTTAAAATCAATATTTATTATCGAAGATCAGTCGGAAGACTTGTGAAAGAAACTCATTATGACTTATCAATCCAGCGAAGGCTATATGAACAATTCCAAGTATTTTTTTTTTTACAATCTGTTTTGTTGTTTTTACGTTGAAAGAAATTGATACTGTGTTAGCACTCGTTTCCACATAAGAGGCGACTAATAAGGAAAGTTTCCTTCAACCCGAAATCAAGTATAAAGAATATTTTTTTAAGTTTGAGTCATGATGATTTATCAGAATTAAGGTGTAGAATATTATTGTGTACAACTGTATTTTGTTAAAAATGGCTGATAAGATATTTTCATTGAATTTTCTTGTATACGAATATTTTTTTCTTTTAGATTTAGTGTAAAAATTGTACAAATATTTCTTCTGGACGATTTGTTTTAATCTGTTAGCCATTTTCAAGGATTGATTATGTTGTATAATACAGTTTATATATATATATATATATATATATATATATATATATAAAGTATAAATGTGTGTGTGTTGATAAAAGTCATTGAATAACATTATAGAAGGATAATGGTAGGTAGTGCCACCATATATTAACATGATGGTAATACCCTGACCAATGTCAGTTATGTTCCAAAAACTGGTGAGTGAGTATGCACATTAAGCAGGCTTATGACAAGTTGACATATTATTCATCACCTTCGAAGGAGGCATGATAATGAGGGTCACGTGTGTATCAGGAATATCTGATGGAATTTCATCGTGGACAGGGCATTAGCCAACCCTCGATCTTTAATATAAGGATGTTTTGCTACAGTTGACTGTGATAACAGTTATTGGCTACTTCGTGTCTAATTACACATATCGATGAAATAAAAGAAGTGAGTTGGTCAGAATTAGTTTAAGAAACATTCTGGAATGTTCTAACGAATATTATAGCCACCCGACAGACGAACAAATGAGAATTATGATGCGTGCTAGAAAGATATATTAGCATAAAAGATTTTAGATATTTATATCGGTGAACTAAAGATAGCAATCGCGAAAGTATCACTTAACTTCGCTTTAGACATCTTTCAACCTCTCATGGAATCTATGCAATGAGAAGTTACTGTTCTTGGAGATATCAGTAGATACTAGGGGCATATCTAAAGCCTTCTGGTAAAAATTATTCAAAGAATAGTTTTCTTCCTTATTCAGTCTCTATTTGCCTGCCTG
Organism: Ascarosepion bandense; assembly: GCA_037127315.1. Lineage (NCBI taxonomy): Eukaryota > Metazoa > Mollusca > Cephalopoda > Sepiida > Sepiidae > Ascarosepion > Ascarosepion bandense. The sequence continues at coordinate 2,182,705 of JBBBDQ010000809.1, forward strand.
CTTGCCTACCTGCCTGCCTTATTCGGTCTCTATCTGCCTGTCTGCCTGCCTGTCTGCCTTATTCGGTCTCTATCTGCCTGTCTGCCTGTCTGCCTGCCTGCCTGCCTTATTCGGTCTCTATCTGCCTACCTGCCTTATTCGGTCTTTATCTGCCTGTCTGCCAGCCTGTCTGCCTACCTGCCTGCCTTATTTGTTTTCTATCTGCCTACTTGCCTGCCTTATTTGGTTTCTATCTGCCTGCCTGCCTGCCGTATTTGGTTTCTATCTGCCTGCCTGCCGTATTTGGTTTCTATCTGCCTGCCTGACTTATTTGGTTTCTATCTGCCTGCCTGCCTTATTTGGTTTCTATCTGCCTGCCTGCCTTATTCTGTCTCTATCTGCCTGCCTGCCTGCCTACCTGGCAATCTTATTTGGTCTCTATCTGACCGCCTGTCTGCCTGCCTGCCTTATTTGGTCTCTGCCTGCCTGCCTGCCTGTCAGCCTACCTTCCTGACAGCCTTATTAGGTATATAATCTTATTACGTATATAAGCCGATTTTATTTTGTCTCTGCTCTGTCTGCATGCTTAATTCGGTCTCTGCCTGCCTGCCTGTCTGCCTGCCTTATTCGTTCTCTGCCTGCCTTATTCGTTCTCTGCCTGCCTGCCTGCCTGGCTTATTCGGTCTCTACCTGCCTGCCTGCCTATTTCGGTCTCTATCAGCCTGCCTGCCTTATTTGGTCTTTGCCTGCCTGATTCGGTTTCTCCCTGCCTTCCTGCCTGCCTGATTCGGTTTCTCCCTGCCTTCCTGATTCGGTCTCTGTCTGCCTTCCTACCTGCCTGATTCGGTCTCTGTCTGCCTTCCTACCTGCCTGATTCGGTCTCTGTCTGCCTTCCTTCCTGCCTGCCTGATTCCGTCTCTGTCTGCCTTCCTGCCTGCCTGATTCCGTCTCTGTCTGCCTTCCTGCCTGACTGATTCCGTCTCTCCCTGTTTGCTTGATTTGGTCTCTCTATGTGTCCCTGTCTGCCTGATTCGGTCTCTGTGTGTGTCCCTGTCTGCCTGATTCGGTGTCTCTCTGTGTCCCTGTCTGCCTGATTCGGTCTCTCTCTCTCTGTGTCCCTGTCTGCCTGTTTCGGTCTCTCTCTCTCTCTCTCTGTCCCTGTCTGCCTGTTTCTGTCTCTCTCTCTCTCTCTGTCCCTGTCTGCCTGTTTCGATCTCTGTCTGTGTCCTTGTCTGCCTGTTTCGATCTCGTTCTGTGTCCCTGTCTGTTTGTCTCTGTTTTATTCTTTCTCATTCTGTTTCTCTGCCAATCTATCGATAATAACTACTAATATCACATTGAATGAATTCGACTAAACAATTTCAATTTTTCTGGTTGAAATAGTTTGTGAATACTGATACTCTTGTGTTCGAGATAAAGGGGCCGGTTGTTGCATATAGGGATTGGTATATTGATGAATATAGATAACGACTTTTTTAAAATTACGGTTTAATTTTTTTGAAAAAATGCATAATTAAGGAGATCATAGAAAAGTTTCTAATCTTATGTTAGACACCTGAAATTTAGAGTACAGTTCAGTTCGATAAATCATTTTTGTCTAAGGTGACAGCACGGGTGTTTCAGATATTGAAAACCTCTCTCTCTCACTCTCTCTCTCTCTCTCTCTCTCTCTCTCTATATATATATATATATATATATATATCCTCGTGCTGTCTTCTTCCTTTAAAACAGCCGATAACATCACCTGATTCCACTATGTCTGACCCTCACGGCTAGAACTACAATGTCACTTACATAGTAGTAAGCCACACACATATTCTCTGTATTCAATCAGCGAGATGTAATTTCTAATCAAATATCTTCTTCCCACGACCCTATGGAACAGACTCTCCAGAGAGTGTTCCTCGATCACTACAGTCTTCACCTATCCAAGTCTAGAGTCAACCGTTATCTTCCACTCTTATCCATATAATTTACCCTTTAACGTAACCCTATAACTCGAGTAGTAGGCGAACCTTGTACAGGATGAACTATACTGTGAAGAATTTTGAAAATAACATATATATAGATTAAAAATACGAAATCTTCACTCTGCTGTAGGAGTTGCACTGAGAGGAAAGACTGGATACAATTAGAAGATGGCAACTGACGTTGCATTTCAATTTTTGGAAATTGTATCTATCAGAGAAGCATGTAAATAAGATTTCCACGGACAGGAAATGCAAAAAAAGAAACTGTTGGAGTAGAAATGGCCGTTATATTCAATTATTTCAGCAGTAAAAGGTTGGAACCAAGATGCCAATCTAGTAGCGCGATTAAATTCACATGATCGTAGTACCAGCGGGAAAAGCACGTCAGTGTAGTTGCCATGAAATAGAGACGCCAGGTCACGTCAGTGAGAAAGTGATTGAAGTCAAGATGCTAAGTAAAGACCGATTGCATTGCAGATCCTCCTTGAATTTTCGTTTACGCGCAAATACCCTTGGGAAAGGTATTAATCCGTCTATTCCTTCCAGTTATGGGTTAAATAACAGGACAGATTGGGTTCTATAGCCTTAGTCGGCAACCAGTCTACCGCAGAAAGCAATGGCAACCTACTGCGGGATAATCTTCTGCCCAGGCAGTCATGTCTCGCCCAAGCGTGTATCACGTATGGTACTTTACTGACTAACTAATATAGCAGGAGCACCGGACCAGATATGGCAACAGTATTCAATGCACGGAAGAATGAAAGTCTTATAAATGTGCTATAAAAACTTTCTGGCCACATGCAAAGACACAACCTTTCTAGCAGTAGATGCAGCTGCAGATTCGATATATTCGTTTAGCACAACATAAGCCAGAGTACGAAGTAGGGAGTTAGAATAGAAGTATGCTATTCAAGATTACTAGGGAAACATGTGGGGAAGTTCAGCACTTGCCTGAGAGATTGGGTGCTTGTGAATTTCAGAGTTTAGATACTGGCAAGTGTTTAAGCCAGCAATGAAAGTCACCGAACTTGCCAGGAATGAAAGTCACCGAACATAAATATATTTACAAATGTATGTAGGGAAATGGCCTTGTGTAGATTGTAAAAAAATAGTCATGAGAAGAAGAGGAGCAGTAGAGAAATAAGAGATACCTGACCAAATTTAGAAGCGAAAGAGACGGAGACGCATGTAAAAATGATCTGGAGATTCGAAAGAGAACTTCCTCAGCAGAGGGAAATGCTTGCGGACATAAACTCCAACGCCATGCATGTGGACATTAGAGTCGGTCCTAAAACAAGAAAGGTAACCAGAAATCGAGAAGTTAGAGGGAGGGTTTGGAGAGTTAAGGTTAGTTCCACAGAGAGCTAGAATATCTAGGGATCTTTTGATAAGGAACGATTCCTCACTGCAAAAGTTGGTACAAGTACCACGGATATTGAAGAAAGAAATGTTGAGGTGTTTAGGTGTTTTTTGTTTGACTTAGTTTTAAATCTTATTTATGATTATGCTTGTTTTTGTTATTTTAGTAAGTAGAGACCAAGAGCAGATGTAGCAGTCAGTCGTCATATCCAAGATGTGTATGAAAGAAACTGGTGCAGATTGCAGGTGTGGCCTTTGTTGACCACTGGTGGTGCTTGCACAGATACCCATCCATGCACGACATGAAACAGCAAGAACTTTGATTATTAATTGACTGCTGATCAGAGCAGCTTATCTAGACGCTACGCAAGAGTTTGGGCTCCTAACTACCAGTCAGAAGCAACCAGAAAACTGTTAATCCGATACTCTCTGTATGAAGAGACGTTGCTACCATCCACACACATCACAAAAAACTTGTTACAACAATACTATTAAACCGGGAGGAGAAGAAAGGAACCAGGAATCCTTTTATAAACAAGAAATCTACTCTTGTTCAAGAGAACCGAGATGTGTATGAACCGGGATATAGTTGAATCTAACTACTCTAGTGAAAACAAATTTACTAAGTTTTAATTCGCAAAACTTGAGAAATTCGTTACTTATTTAATAAAGGATTTAAACGGGCAGAGAGATTCCTCTGGAAAAAAAATCCAAGAGAGTTCAAATTAGTTTCATTACCAGTTAAGTAAATTACTTCGGATCTTCTAAAAAATTAAATAATTTGTCAATTAAATCAGCAACCAACAAAGCTTTATGACAATACAAAATTTAACATTCCAATATATTAAACGGGACAAAAGTTTGTGTCAATCTAGTTGGGTAGCAGAATAAGAAAAATAAAAAACAAATATGAAAAATAAGAAGTTTCAAACGAGAAAGTTCTAACAACATTTAAACAAACATGACGGAGAATCAAATGCACACATCTATCTATCATATATATATATATATATATATATATATATATATATATATATATGGCTAGGAATCTGTTGTGCATTAATAAACACGTCAGTCAACTACTACATATTTTAAGCCTGTATTTTGACAACCATCAAAAATATTACCCACTCTAGAATTTGTTTAAATATTCTTAATGTCAAATTATTATAATCGTGTTACAATAATTAAATTTATAAATTTCTTTAGAAATTATTTATCATTTTTCTTGTGCCAGCTGTTATTTTCTTCATGGTAGTTGATAATGATTTTTCATACTGTGGAAATGTTCTAAAATCTTCTTTTCACGTGATATTTATGAGGTTAGAAAAATAGAACATATTTGTATCGACTGCTTCTTTTGAGATTATTACTTTTCCTATTTGTTTGACTCCTGGATGATAAATACATTATTTTGTAAGATTAAAAGAACTTTTTTTTCTTTTTTAGAATATGCTTAGAACAATAAGTTTATTACTTATATTAGAACGAACTGTATCAATGTCAAACCTGCAAATAACACATACAGGGATGAAAATATCAATCATATGAATGAGTGTACCAACTTAACATAGAACTTTATGTACCATGCCCCTTCAGGACGTAGGCGATCATGGACTTCCATTTGTCCATGTCTCTTGTCACTTTAATATATTTTCTCTTGGTAAATTTCTCAAACCCCGCTCCCCCATACATTTGCTCAATCCTATCAAATATGTCTAGCGCTGCTTACCCCTGTCTCTCTTTCCTTCTATCTGTCTTGTGAGTATTAGATTTTCCAGGCTCTCTTTTTTCATTGCGTTTCAGGAACCTCAGCTGTCTCTTCTTGATGTTAATTATAAGTTTTCTTTTCGTTTGCATCCTCTCCAATACCTCGTCATTGCTCATGTGCTCAGTCAATGGTATCCTAAACATCGTTCTGTAGAACCATATTTCTGCTGTCTCGAGCCTCTCCATCCTTGAAGAGATTGTTCAACATTCGCTGACATACAGAATGACAGATATCATGTAGCAGTCCAGCACTCTTTTCTCTGGTTAACTTTTGAAATGCGTCCTTGGACATGCCAATGCGTCTTCGGATTCCAGTGTCGCAATTTTCATCCTTTGTCAGAATTATTCCCAAATATTTAAATATCTTTAATTGTTTTATTTTCGTTTTTCCGACCTGTAGTTGGCATTTTGGGCTCTTCTTTTTGCTGAGAACTACAGTACAGTAACGGTGATCCACTGAGAAATGAAAATGTCTGTTAAGGATTACCACATAAACAAATAAAGTTTGAAATTCAATCGGATGATCCAACTTGGGACAAAAGACCATACCTCATTGAAATGCATCTGCATTTTCAATACACCACAGTGAAATTAATAAACTGAGGAAATTTTGGGGGAACTGAGGAATTTATGAAACATGAAGACAACGATTGCATTTATCTTTATTGGCCTGCTTGGAAAAGTTTCGAACTATGAAAAGTTTTTTTTCTTGGTCATGAAGAATTGAAACTATCTTGACGACAGCAGCACTAGTCAGTATATAGAGAATAATTTGAAAAGATTTACTCTCGATTGATCTCCAGTTAAAAATATTGCTGAGGAAACAGAAATAGTAATAAAAAGCTAAACATACACGTCATGCCGCATAATCATACTAGTATAGAACAATATTTTTCTGTCCTCACTTGGCTTAATAATAATACCCATCCATCCATCCATCAATCCATCGAGATGAACATACAGCAGTAACATGTAAAATTAGTAACATAAGAATTAAGAACGGTGTCAAGATTTGAAAACAGGAGATTGTACATTTAAGATCATAAATGTTCATATGGGCGCTCTTCAAATTGTGATAGACTAAATCCAAAAATTGTTCGGTAAAATTCGCACGATGGTTATGATTTGCTTCAAAAAACAACACGACTTGAATCAGTCCAAATTCTGCAAAAGGATTTTCTTGATGTGGAGAGCAGAAATGACAAGAACTATTGTCATTTATGATACGCTCTTGATTGTTAAATCACTGCATACGACCTGTAAAAAAAGGGAATTATTTAAAAATAGAAACCAGATTCGTTAAAATATATACTAACATTATTATCCTATGCATAAAAGTGGTATGAATAAAAACTGCCACCAATTCTACAAAGTGTTAGTGTGAATTTACTCTAGGACTTTAACGTACATACCCACCCCTATACGTGCTAACAAGCCATGTATTGTGATAAGACTTCAAAACCTTAAATGCTGTCTTATAGAAATGATTTGATATAAACATTTCCATGAAAGAATTTGATAAACTCTCGGAATTTAAGAATCTGGAGATAGAAATTACAAGAATGTAACATTCTAACACAGCTATAATCAGAGCGCTAGGATTAAAAGGATTATTGATAAGCACATTTAGTAAATCTCAGGAAATTTCTCATTAACATAATCTATTCAGATAAAAAGAACTGCTCCTATATTAAAAAGAATTAAAATAAAAACAACTTTCATTTTGGTATTCTCAATTTTGTACTGAAAAAAATCTTTTATTTGCTTTAGGTTCTAAATGTAAGTCTTGCTGAATTATCACAAACACCAAATAAGTAATTTTTTTTTTTTTCTTTTTAATCATATCACCCCGAGCAAGGCGGTAACGCCACTGATGCGCAGGGGGTTACGTAAGGGTAAAAAGAATGGAAAAGAGAAAACCGGAAACCACATCCTAAACAGGAAACAAGGGATGAGCCTCTTCACCTGTTCAATAGATGTGGGTGGAGTGTGAACCGGGCGATAGTTTAGTCTATCTACTCCAATAATAAGTAATAATAATATATAAGACTGTTAACGAGCATGAGGCATGTATTTAGAAAACTATTTCAACAACTTATTAGGAAAAAATCATTTACCTTAGTTCTCAAACTGGGTGATTGTATCGAGAAGCAAATCAAAATAGATTATTGATCATTTTTTTATGTATTTTTTATAACTTCCTTTCATTTTTATTGTCGAAGAAGCGACAGTGATATCATCGTCACACTAAAAAGTTTTTATTCCTTTGGCGGCAGATAAGTGACAACAAGGTTACTCAAATATTCCAGCATTATTGATGATTTTAATGACGTTGCGATGTCGCTACTACTAGTGGTACTGTTACAAACAATAATAATTTCTTTGGTGTATGGGATAGGAGATCAATAAGTTGATAACCGGATTCTGCCATTATTAGCTGAATTTTGAATCTAAATTTTTCACTGCATAATGTGATCGGTATGATTAATATTCGCAAGTGAATTTACTAAGAAGTTAAAATATTTGGTATGTAAAACATTTTAAATATCTGGCTACGAACTTACTGATGTACCTACGTATAGCACACACGAAATTTAAATGCAATATATATAACTGCTGCTGCGATAACTGCAGCCCTGTCTCCAACAAAGCCTACATCAAATGATAATTGTTTTAAGGCCGAATCATCATTTCTAATAAGCCAAGGAATCCTAGAAGTATCTCACATTGCTATCTGTAGATCTTCTTTCCACTATATGTAAGGTTTATATATGTATGTGAAAAAGATATTTTTATAATGCTTGTGACTGTGTTTTTGTAGTCTGTTTTTTTTTTAGTTTTGATACATACATATATATATATATATATATATATATGTGTGTGTGTGTGTGTGTATAAGGAGACAAAGGCTGGAGAAACAATGAAATGTATATGCGTAGATGTTCAAGCATAAATACTCTTGCACACAAGTACATTTGAGAATTAGCTTACACTGCACAAATCCACAAGTGCATAAGACTCAATGATTATTCTTTCTTTCTTTCTTTTTTTCTTTCTTTCTTTCTTTCTTTCTATATACAACGCGCACAAGCGCGTATAAGTGTGTAAAGGGTTAAACTGAAGTATAATGCAATTATAAATAGAATAGTTTACCTGGAAATAAGTAAAAACAATAAGATTATTAATATTTACTTATAAATGTCTTATAAAATTTTCACTTTGCCAAAATGTAGTTTTTGATGACGTAAGTATTCCGAGCGACATTTTGACTTTCTAGATTATTAAAACAAAGCAATCATTAACAAGCCAGGCGGGGAAATTATTTCTTATATAGTGTCTACAGTTTAACATTGTTTTCTTCATGATGTAAATTGATTAAATAAGCAAAAAATGTTTTGTAGTGCATAACGTATTTTACAGAGATTTATAATAAATTGTAAACGTTTTATTCTCAGATATTAAAATAAGGAAAGTTTAACGCACTTTCTGTTTAGAAATGATCATTACGTATCTATGTCTAGAATATAATTTTGGAACTAAAATTATTTTAAAACTATTCGGAATAGAAAAACAAATATTTACCATCCAGCGATTTTTTTGTAAGACAGTTTAGAGAATGAAAAAAACATTTTGTTCGTATAGAAATTTGAGGATGATAGAATATTTCAAGAAAATGATGTAATTCTCTAATAACATGGTTACGCCTTCTTTTAACTTACAAATCGGTCGAAGTAACTGCAGCTTCATGCATGCCTACATACAAAAGACACTATAAAATACTAAAATGAAAATATATCTACATACGCGCGAGCGCACACACACACACAAATTTCATAATCATACCTTCTAACACGCTATCTACAAAATTGTAATATATATAAATAAGTTTCTGAGTGCATACGTGTGTATAGCATAAAAATTTAAATCCACTGTATGAGAAGATTATATTCATGTAAAAAAATATTCATATTTTTATCATATATATATATATATATATATATATATATATATATATAATCTCATACATACACACCTATACTTTGCTCAATACAGTCATTCTGTGAGAGAAAAATGTGATGACGCCCAGCGAAAGCTACGAAACATACAAGGTGCTATAAAAATTATCATTGGACCACTTTCGACTTCCATAATCCAGTATTATTAGCGTGTGTGCAAGTTGAATTCGCGCGTTAGCAATATTTGTGTTTTCTGATTGGTCGCTGCTCTCTACAAGATCTTAACCTACGAGCCATCTATCATGAGTGGGCGGGGCCATCAAATGGGCGTGGTTCACTTTGATGGACGATTCCATTTAATCGGAGATAGGTTATATCAGGTTATTGACAAGTTGAGACTTCTAATTTACAAGGTTGGCGAATACTCTACACCAACAGATCTTTGATTAAAATCGAGCTAAAAATATTCTATTCTATATTTCAAGTTGCTTTGACCTTTTAAATTAAAGAAAAACAAAGTATTTTTCTGAGAAAACTGCTTAAGTTAATGACAAAATGAGGGAAAAGTTTGATCATTTTGTTTGATTTTATTTTAATTTTTGTAAAATTAAATTGCTGATTGAAAAGGTAATTAAAAATATCACGTTAAATTTTTATCTTTAGTTGGATTTAGTATGACATTCCATTATACACACACACACACACACACACTTCGGTATGCGGATATTGCATATGTATGGAATGGATATTTCATAGAGCACACACACACACACACACATATGTATATAATTTTTTTTATTATTTACTTCGTTGAATTTCGCAATCATTTTTTTAATTTACAAATATGTATTTGTCTACTTATGTTCAACTCACTCTCTCTCTTTCTCTCTCTCTCTCTCACACACGCGCGTGTGTATGATGCGAGTTGCGTAAACCCGTTGTTACGTATTATTGTAGCTCCCTCTAATACGTTACATTCACATTTATATACACACAGAGACGTATACACATCCACTCACTCACTTAATTCCCAGACTACCCTCACTAAAATATGAATAGGGTTGCTGTTCATTTAATATCTCTTCCTTCTCCTCCGCCTTTTCCTCCTCCTCCTCCTACCCTCTTTTGATTTTCTTCTAACCAGCAGTACGTTACACGACGGCGACTTCACCACCACTACTGCAGACACTACGGTAGGGTTGTACCATTAAAATAGCTACATTCTTAACAGTGGGAGAATATTTTAGTTCAGTGTATGTTGTTTGAATTTGTGGGTCATAGGACGACTGCTGGTATTCTAGTGGACAACTGAAAACGTCGTTACCATGTTGTCACTGTCAAGCTAGTGTCAATATAGCTAAATGGACGGTAGGTAAGATCCTCTACTACATAGTCTTCTTAAATTTCTTTTCATGAAAAAAAAGTCCTCCAGTTTGTTCCGCTCTCATACTAAAATGTTTACCGTCAATGGTAGGTTCCTCAAGTCTGTCTGTCTGTCTCTCCTCAACAGTGTTTCACTGTTTATCTAAAGATTTTTGTATGTTCTTCCTACACAACTGCTGCTTAAATTTACATTTCACCGGTGTACACACACGAGCAGACGTACACCTGAAAAATAACTTTGTCATTTTTTCTAATTATTTTACTTTTTTTATTATTATTATTGAACACTTTCGATAAGTGACTAGCTAGTAGTAGCCACTGTCGTATAGTTACAAATTTATCTAACTTATTTATACACAAGCAATGATTGTCGAATCAGTATTTTTAATCAGTATATACCCGACACCTACACGTACTTGTATAGATTTGCGTACACCAATTTTTCTAATGTATTTTTTCTGACATCCACCCTGGAAAGGAGAGGCGATATTTGCTAGTCTTATGTTGTTTAGCAGTAACGCGCGTGCGCACAATGTGTGTGTGTGTATGTGAGAGTTTATGTGAGGATGACTGTCAGAATTTTCTCCCTTCTTTCTTGCTTTTCTCTCGTTGTAACGTTTTCCTCGGTTGTTTTGTGACAACATCTCTGGTTTTCATCAGGTTTTATTGTATACAATGAAAAAAATAATAAAAAATAATAGATTGAAAACAAAGAAACGCGTACTTCCTTCTCTTCTCAGAATACTACATCATTATCTTTACATAAAGATATATAATTTCTTTCAGTGTTAAAAAAATCAGTTTTTGCTCTGTGTTAATTACGAAATGCAACTGTTATTATTCAGTTTTTAATAACTCTCTCCTGTCATTACCAGTCCCGTCACTACGACAAGCATCCTTTTTTTCTTCTTGATAATACACAATTGATTCAGTTGGGGCAATGTAAGTGAATGTCGTTAGCAAGCAGACGAGATGTACGCGCACGCGTTGTAAGCAACACGGCTGCAAATTTTGTTATTGCTATTCTCCAGCAAGAAAAAATAAATTGATGATGATGATAATGACCTTTGCAAAAAATAAAAATGAGTGGCTAGACTTCAGTAGTGTTACTAGGTAAGTAGTAGTAGTAGTCATTTTGCATTAAATATGAATATATAAACAAAAAGAACTTTTAATTAATAAGTGTCTTACTACGGAGTGGAGGTGTATGTGCGCGTGTTTTGTTGTTTCTGTTTAAGACAATCGTAAACGCGCTCGCGTACCTGGATAGAGACAAACAGACAGACACACGCGTGCGTACGCGCACACACGAATCCTTCATTTTAAAAAAAAACAGTTACGGGGGAAAAGTAAGCTAGTAATACGTACTCATAGGATGTGGCTAAAAAAAATCTACATACGTCAAATAGACATTGTATAGCGCTTACTTTTCAAATGTAAGTTTTTTTTATTTTAGTACTATATATATATATATATATATATATATATATATATATATATATATATATTAAAAATGAATATGATTATTTTTAATCTGGAAAAGAATATTTTAAACGTGATAATGTGTTGATTTTGACGTGCGTGGGTGAGAAAGAATAAAAAAGGAAAGAAGGCCAAGTTAAAAATCACAGCGATTTTAACACTAGAAGAGGGTAGGAGGATGAAATATGGAGGAAGGAGGAGGAAGATGAAGGGGTGAAAGTCGTGGCGGTAAGAAAGACGAACACTTGTCTACGGTACGGTTATGAGAAGAAACAATATTCTCTTGTCGAAAAATGCTATGAGACTTGGAGAAATGGTCGTCACCAATAGCAACTGGGACAAAAATTCTCTCTTTAGAATATTGTCTCTCTCTTATTGGTGTGTGTTTGTTTACTTTACGCACCATCTAAAATCTTCTCGTGTGTATGTGTGTGTATATGTGTTGATTATTAAGAGACGAGGCAGCGGGATTGTAGTGACGGAAAAGGACTTTCAGTTTCTTGAAGTGACAGTGTCTTACTCTTCTCTTATAGTTTTATATAGCATCTCAGAAATTTATAAGCGACTGTTGTATCTTTATTCATCTATCTTCCTGAACACCTACAATATATTTGCATCAAACGTGTCAGTTTTTTTAACGCTCACACATGGCAAGTAGATGCAACAACAATTTATTTCATATCAAATATGATTTTTTTTGTTCTTGTTTAAACCTGTTGTCCAAATTTGCAAACAAAACAAATACGAAATTCATTTTAATGCTTAGCTGAGGTAATACTAAGTGAAATAATGAAGTTTATTCCCAATTCTGTGCTAAAAACTGATAAAGGCTTGAATGTGCTATTTATTTTTCATGCTTAATAATGGTAAATTATAAAAATATCTATTCATTTTGAATACATAGCATCACTGAAAAAACTACATTGAAACTATTATTAATATTTAATGTTTGTTAAACAAAGATCCCATTACTAAGTACTAGTCTAGAAAGTGTTATGCTAAAAGTAGGTGCATTTATTATTATAATTATGTAAACAAAGGTTGAGAATGCACTAGTGATTTCGTTAAAAATCACTTTTGTTATGGTAAAAACAAAAAAGATTGGTAGAAAGTTGCTCGTGTAGATGTTATTGTTATGCAAACTTTAATCTTTTGAGTTTTCTTGTCTCTCTCATCTCCCCTCATTTAATTATTTTACTTTTTAAAAAATATATTGTACAAATAACAAATATTTTAACTCTGTTATTTTTATTTTACAGCGCTTGGCAGTACCCCCGCGAAAATCTGGACTAAAATAGAATTCTTATCATCTTAGGCACTTGGGCAATTTAAAAAAAAAAAGCTAAAAAGAAAAAGGCATACAAAAAAAAACATAATCTGGAAATTATATTTTTGAGTTTACCATTAAAAACGTGATTGATTTCTGTGGACGTTTTCGTATATGGCGCAGACTAGGGTAAGTAATTTTAAAAAATACTCTTTTAAATTTTTATATGTATATACTTTTTAGATCTAATTACTAATTTTATCCCTATTTTCTCACTGCCAATCTTTTTTTTTAATTTCTTTTCTCTTCCTATTATCCAGAAGCATACATTCTTATGCAAGCGATCCGTTTTAAATACTACTGTATACTATATAGTCCAGCGTACTTGAGGTTCATAAAATAAAATACAGATTTCAGAAGAAAGACATGTCATCAGAAATTCTGAATTTTAATATTTTAATTACATGGGGCATATATGTAAATAATACGTCCAGTGGTTAAAAATAAAATACATGCGGGTAACCTTAAATATTATATACAATACATGATGCTCACTTTTTCTTTCAGTTTGAAACACAATATTCGATTTATTATTTGTTAAGTGATATAAATAATACAAAATGAATTTTCAGGCTTTATTAACACTTTTAAATTTTCTTTTAAGGTTTTTTAAGGCCTTTCCGATTTTTTCTCGGGTACTTAAAACGACTCTAATACTATCCTTTGAATATTTAAATTCAGTTTTTGGTCTTAAAGAGAAACCGTGTCTCTCTCATTATTTTATGTTTTGTTTTAATGACTGTTAGTGTTAAATTATCTTAGGATGCTATTAAACCAATAGTCGATCACTAAATACTAAACAAGCAACAAAAAATGTTTATTATTAGTCAAATTTTCATAATAGTTATTTTTTACTTTTTATTTTCAATATTATTCGTTGTTTATTTAGTTTTGTCATGGTATAGAAAACTATTGTCTCAAAAATGAGAAATTTACTTACTACTAGTTAGAATAATATTACAAAACAAATTAAAAAAGTGTTTACACGTTTTACTTCGCGAGCATAAAATATACTTACTGTACTGATCTTCGACACAGATCTGTGCATATTTTTAAAGAAAAACTAAAACAAAAAATCGAGACTTCCGGGGGATAAATAAAAGAATTGTGCATTAATTTAATACTTTTATTTTTGCAACTACATATGACTGCGTACAGATAAAATAATATATACAGTTCTTGTAAGTATTTAATACTAAATTACCAAACTGAGAGATTTTTAAGTAAAGCTTAAGTCAGGCACATGGCCATAAAATTTGCTCAATGAGGATTAGAACGGCTACAAACTCACCATTACACAGCGTTAAGATACCCCGATATGGGTAACTTTGTACATAAATAAATTCTGTTTCTACAGATTTTCAATAAAATAAAAAGTATAAAAAGAAAGGTGTGTATATGTTCTATCTATGTGTGTACATACATAAGAAATGTGTGTGGATTTGTATGTAATCATACTGAAATATCTGAAAGCGTTAAATTTTCAAAAGTGCGTAAGCTGCGTATCAAAACCTTTGGAATATAAAAACTTTTAAACATAAACTATGTTTATACACTTGCATTCAAGCTAACATGTTATTACAAATGTAGAGAAGAAAACTGGAAATGTTTTTTAAAAAGACGTTCATATTAAAGTAATATTTATGTGCAAGGGTAATTGATTATAGGTCTCTATTCTCGGGATATTGATCAAAAGGCAAAAGAAAAAAAAGATAAATTATACTCACAATTGTGTGTATATGTATTTAATTCATTAAAACAAACTACTGAAAACCTTAAAGGTATTTTATTTATTGAGCCTTTTTAATGAAAATAAAAAATACTACTCGACTATTTAAAAATTTACAATATATACATTAACATAACTTTTTCTTCGTTTTGTTTACATAATTTGAGTGTTTAAGAAATATAAAAAAAATAAGGAAGTGTGTGAAATATACGCATATTTCAACAAAGTACACAAGTATTTATTTAATGACATTAGTAACTGAATATGTATGTATTTTAAAATTAAATTAATATTATTAGTTGTGCGATTATGTTTGAGCGCGTTTACACATAAATGGTTTTAATGTCAGTCAGTTAAGTGCCATACATGATACGTGCTTTGGCGATCATGTCTCGAAAGAGACCTGACTGACTGGCTAGAAGATTATCCGGCAGTAGGGTGCCATTTTCTGCGGTAGACTGGTTGCTAGCCAAGGCTATAGAAGCAATTTTTTCCTGTTATTTAACCCATAACTGGAGGAAAGAGACGGATCTTCTCCAAGGGTGCTTGTGCGTAAGTGAATGCTAAGAATTCAACTTAAATTCAAACTAGGCTCCCCGATTTCTCGTTCCGAGCCGATATCCACTGCACCACAATGTGAGATTTATGCGTACGTAAATACGGACATGTTTGTATGAGTTACTATTAAATTTTTAGTATGACACAAAATCACATACCGCTTAGAGGACTTTATCTACCAAAACAAACACTCTGTTACTATCAAAGTATCTTCCAAACTTGATACAGCTAACCTTTGATGACTATGCAGGAAAAAAGCATGATGAGACAGTAAGCGTATGTTACTTAGTAGACATAGGTTAGTATGGCACAAGGAACGGTGAGGATCGAACTCGCTACGCTAGTGAAATATTACTAATCGACCAATAATAGTTTGCTAAAAATACCAAGCCACAGTAGGCGACCGATGTAGGCATATATCTAATTATTTTATATAAAAAATCTGTTTATATTATCTTCTTTACTTTTAGTACGAGAATGAAATCCCATACGGGACGTCAATGGAAGGAATGTACGACCCCCCTCACAGGTCTATACCAAACCACCCGCTTTCAACTCACACGGGCAACTTAAATCATGGGCCTATTCCTCAATACCCCTCATACTCCCCCAGTAACAATATGCCGAGTGTTATGAACTCACCCCAGGATGGTCAGCTAAAAAGAGACAAGGACGCTATATACGGGTAAGTACTTTTATTTTTCTTCATTGATAGAGTAGGTCATATCAGGAAAGACATACACGACTCCAACTCTTACACTTCATTTTGTTTCCCCTATTGTTGTACATATCCGGCTTGAGGCATCTAAATGACTTCAAAAATTTTTAATAAATAAATACACTTAAAAACTGAATTTTCTTCACTTAACATACTTAGGAATACACATCCGGTTTACAGCTGTTTGGAATATCTTTCTAAAAAGATTTTCTAATAGATTCTAAGTGAACAAAATTCAATTCACATTTAAATTTTAAAAAAATTAATAAAGTGTATTGCTTAATAAAATATTCCAAAATTAAAATAAAGATCATTGTCTAATGATGCTTGAAGACTAAAATTTTGCATTTTAAAATTTATCTTGAAATAAGCATAAACTTATAGTTCAGCTACATTTTTTTAAGGAAATGCAAATTTTCTACAAATGCATTTGATCGGTATTCGAATCCAGATAAAGGCAGAACTCTAAAATTTGATTAATTTTTTTTATAAACATAGTTTCTTCCTGTTTCTTCCTATTTAGAAAAACTAACGCAACTTATTCTTTCTACATTTATTCTCTAAGTCTAGCTAAAGATAGTCTAAATATTATTTGAAATAATAGTTTGAATATCATATGTGAATTATTCTAAGTACCAAGGAAAAGTTGATATTTATTTAACATTTATTGGAAAACATATTCTTATGCTGAATTTACTGGGAAATACTGAAAAATCGACCGTCAAAATATTTAGAAAGATTTTAATCAGAACAAAAATTAATTTTCATTTTAATACTCCAGTCCAAAGTATTCAGATATGGTTAATCGCATTTTGTAGCTTTACAATACATGCGTACTATTTAAAAGTAGTAAGATAAATTGATGTGTAAAGTTATCAGTTCAAAAGATTTTACAAGCACAAACGTAATTACAATTTATTTTTTTGAACTCCGTTTTCTGTCAGCCTCAGATTTTAGCGAGCCTCATTTTCATTCATGTGAAAATAACTATACATATAAAGTAGACGTTTTGTTTACATTGGACAAACATCGCTAATCCAGAAATGGGAAAGGATTTTTTAAAGATTTGTTGCCTATTGATTACATAGGCTATCTAAAAATTAAATGTATGTTTATATAAATTAAATATTAAAAAATATATTTATTTTCACCTTGAATTTGGAATTTTTTTTTTATAACTGTTAAACTAACTAAACATACAACAATAAGAATGACGTAAATTTCTTTTTCTTTAAGGAGTATTCATACACTTATGTTTATATATCCTTAATTCTTTCCGGTAATAAAAAATCCCTATAATTGTAAATATGCACGTTTAAGAGAAAGAGTACCGCGTTGTCTTTTAAATGGTGTTATTTGGTGCATTCGTATTTTTTTCATAAATAACAGTACAGACTACGTAATGAATAAATTTTATCATCTCATTGGTTTTTGTATAATTTTTTTATCATTACCGCAAATTTATATATACATAAAAAAAAGATGAAGAACTCTCCTGTTCAGTATTTACTAATTTTGCAAATCCAAAAATTGCTTACATTTACAATGCAGTTTTACACAAGTTTTGAACATTTTGATATCTAAGTAAAAAAAAAAAAATACCTGTCGCTAAAGCTGAAATAAATTTCATGTAAACTTTTATGAATCCTAAAAGCTCATAGATCAGAAACAGTCATAGTCAAAAAATAAATAAAAGTGATACTTAAAAAGCATAAGTTTATTTGATTTAAGTTCGAACTGACTTGTGGAATATTTTTTTGAGCTTACGACGGCAAATTTTCGTATTTCGCCATCGGATGAAGTCATATTTCTCTATTTAGGAAATCCAATAGTCTCTAAAATTTTTTTTTCTTTTCGACGTTTACCAGTAAATTTTCTAAACTTATCGGTTACGAAGTTAGAAAATATATTATGAAAAACCTTTTGTTTGTAATAAATTTTCGATAGATAACTAGTCTTTATTTGGCGGATTTGTATACAGAAAAACCGTATTTAAATTCTACTAAAATAAAATATAAAATGTATTTTTAATAAGTTGAAGAATAATTTTTTTTTTATGTTGCCATAAGTTAATAAGTATAAT
This sequence comes from Ascarosepion bandense, assembly GCA_037127315.1. Lineage (NCBI taxonomy): Eukaryota > Metazoa > Mollusca > Cephalopoda > Sepiida > Sepiidae > Ascarosepion > Ascarosepion bandense. Next base: position 2,201,019 of record JBBBDQ010000809.1, read on the forward strand.
TCCATTTCATTTATCGGCAAAAGTTGGAAACTTACAGTACAAGATTTTGTTCGGCTTTTCAAGAAAACTATTTTAAAAATCTAACTTTTTTACATGTAGTTATTTTTTGTTACGCATAAACAGTTTTAAGAGAATTCTGCAATTAAATATAGTCATAACCGAATATAGCGGCAATGATTCCAAAAAAATTAAATTTGTAATAATACTTGTTTATGTTTAGCTTTTTGATTAAAGTACGACACGCTTCAAACATGCTAGCTTTTTTTTATCCTAAATATTTAGCAAATTAATATCGGTAAAGTTTTGCTTTGATTCTCTTCGATTAAAAATCTCTACTAAAATTAAATTATTCTGTGCTGATGTTTAGCCGTTTCAGATTAATTTGTTTCACTTCGTACGTGGAAATTTGTTTTACTCATAGATAACAAATAAACTAAAAAAGTCTCGTTGTGTCCCCTGAGTCTCCGCAGTCCACATTTATGCAGTTTGAAATAACGCGCGAATAAATATGTCGCTAATTTTTCTTTTCGGACGTTTTTTTTTTTTTAATTCCTGGATTTTAAAACGTATTATTATTTAATTTCGTATTTAAATTTATATTTGATAAACGCCACATATTCTGAGAAGACCACACTTTCAGAGAAAAAAAATACTATGAATTTAAAAAAAACACTTTGCAAATATATAGTTTTAAAAAAAACTTCTTTGATAGTCTCATTTCGGCTTTTAAGACTTTATATTTTAAAACTGCATTCATTAAATAATTTCAGTTTGGTCAATCGCTAGATTTAATTGTGCGCTATAACTTGTTTCATTTCTTTTTGATTGGATGTGTTTAGAATTTTTTTGTTGTGCGTTCCAAATAAGACTTACTTATTGACTTATTTATTCATATTTAAAAAATATAATTTAAGTGAAATTTTAATTTCTTTACATGGTAAATATAATTTCTTTCGAATTCATTTAATTTTCAAACTTATACCTCATTGATATGTCAGGCTAAAAATAAACTTATCTATCTATCTATCTCTTATATTTAAATTAAAATGGTCTATGCAAGTGTGCGTATTTGTTTTAATCATTTTTATTATTAAATAATAAAATTACACCATCCACTAAGTGTATCGGTTAGTACCGTGTAAAAAGTTATGTTTTAGTTTAAATTTATCATTTATTTGTTGTGCCGGAGAATTAAACAGACAAATTTACTCTTGCATCACATTGTTGCATACACTACTAAAGTTAGTTTAAATAAATAAATTCTATATTATAAACAACATTTAAATTATCAAATCTTATACTGGTAACGAAATGGTAACCTGTCCTCTAGAGAATTAACTTAAACTAGTCGTGGAATTGAGATTACTTTTCAGGTCCTATTTGTTTGTTTATTATATATATATATATATATATATATATATATCTCAAACGACATTTTCGTTGAATTTCGTGCCCGATTTATGTTCTGCGCAAAATAATTGTATAATATTTCTGTTAAAAAATAAATTATTTTATTTCCGAAAAAATATTTTATTTTTGTTTTTATTTATTAGCAGTAGCACTTTTTCCCTTAAATTATATTTTTTAAAAATATTTGTACAACAGAAATTTTTGATACATTTACGAATAATCTGCGTAAATAATTTTTATAGATGTTCAAATATTTATTTAAATTTATTTTAGTTTATCGTAATACTTTCGCACTAGTTTTTGTGTGCGTGTAAAAATAATTGTAGTATGTAAAATTAATTTTATATATAATATTCTCACTTCTTTTTAAAAATTAGTTTCATCGTTATTAAGTCAGTTACTTTTTAATAAATTTTTAATTATTGCAATTACATATACATAATTAACACTAACAGCAATAGTGCTGCTGCTATTCCTCATTCATTGTGAGAATACTTGGTTAAAATCAAATGAATCGTTTATAAAATATCTTAAAATTTAAGAATAAGCAGTAACTGGGATTATAAAGCAGTTTTTTTTTTAAATTTTGAAAGATAGGCATTTTTATTTTTCAGATCAAACTACTTTATAAAAGTATTCTATAATTTTAAACTTGAAAGTCATTTTATATTGGAATTTGTGCACCTACGCTACTAAAGCTCGTGACTAGGTCGCTCAAGTGCGGATTAGAAAAATGTTCTTTTTAAGCATCTTTGTTTCTGTTTAAAACATACCTTATGTCGTATCATTACATAACTACAATAAGCTATTTAAAAGACGGATATAATAATCGACAGAATGAAACTAAAAATAATCAACTGGATTATCCTGCAGAAACGGAAGGCCAGCTAACCAAAATCAAATGAACCTTCCTTTCTTTTTTTCTAAGTATGTTATCGAGTTTTGCTAGAGGCAATTTCTTTCTTTTCTTTTTATAGTCTGTTATTGTTTCTTTGCTATTTTAATGGTAAGATTGTTTTTCAATTTTGTGATTTTTTTTTCTTCTGGTAGTCCAGGTAAAAACAGTATTACTTAGCGAAGGCTTAAATTATTTTTTAGAGCTGTGTACACAGTACAATAGTTGTGGTGGGGTGGTAGCTGAAATTAAATTCTGCTTGTATTATTGACAGCTGTGTTGTAATTAATTAGTCATAAATTCATTGGGTTTATCATTATTTTGATTAGTCCACCCTATCAGATTTTTCTTTTTTTTTTAATTTTACAGTCGGTTTTTCGTAAGTATTAAAAAAAAGTTAATCATTTTCATTTAAAATTAGTTTTATTTACGTTAAAGGTGGTTGTAATGTAGAGAGTTAATAACCTTCATAGATAACGAAATTAATTTTATTTAATCAACAAAAAAAAAAAAAAAAAGAAAAGAAAAAAGTGTTCAAGTCAGTTCATATTTCAGCAAGAAATGTTTAGAGCCGGCTTATTTCCCAAACCATTTTAAATTTTTATGTTAATTTCTCTGAAAGGACTATCATATCTGTTGAATAATAGGTTGTTGTTGAATTTATCTATTTATGGAATTGGTTAAAACACGGAAAATGACATATGATAATTATACTTTAATTTAAAAACAATTGTTATATGAATTTTCTTAATTTTCGAAGATTGCGATATTTGATTTGTTGACTCTTAATCTTCAGTCAACATACTTGGGTCTTTATTTTTAATGGAAATAAATGCAAGTGCTAAAGTCTAAAGGTAAAACAGTTCAATTTATATCCTCATTGCATGTGAGATGTGATTAATAAACAAAATTTCGATCTTTTTTCCTCTTATATATTAAATACTTTGTGTGTAAAAAAAAAAAAACAAAAACAAAAAACAAACACATGGCGGCAATTACGGACATTAATTTAAACACCTTATATGTTGCATGATTATTAAAAACTCAGTATTATAAAATGTTAAAAACACAAAATGCATTTTCCTGATGAACCATGCATACATTTTTTTATTTAAAGTAAACGCAATGATTCTATGAATTTGGCCCAAATTATTTAGGTTAGGAGTAGAGAAGTAACACCATTTATGCGTTTTAATAAATTATACGTATATAAATCTAAAATTCAGGTGAAGGTATCGGGTTATATTTTGGAATATAGAAAAAATGCTGTTCGTAAATGTAGAGATTTTAGAATTTGAATTTAATGCTGTGCAGTTGTTCTTGGGATATAACCATATGAACGAATTTATTTTAAATACGGAAAAACTTAATTTACTCAAGCGACAAACATAACCGACTTTAGAATTGTTATATTTTATATAATTATGCATATTAGCTTTCAATCTTTTATGAATACGCAGAGTATATATATATAAATTCAGATAAAATTGTGCAAAGAAATAGCCATTTTCAACATGTCGTTAAGACATGCATTTTCAACCCCTTAAACTAAGCATGAGGAAAATTTTCAAGCTTAGAGGTTAGCTCTTGTAAAAACTAAAGCATATATTAATAATATATATGCTAATTAAAAATCAATAATTTAGGCGCCTTTAATTTACTATCAAATTTATTCAATTTATTTTTACTTTTATCATATGAGCTAAAATCAAAAACATACCCCGCATTTAATTTTAATGCATTGCGATACATCTTTTCGAGAATATTATTTGTCAATGTGGATTTGAAAAGGATATTAATTTATAGTTTGTATTCATTTGGAAATCTATAAATTTGTACGTTAAATCCCTCTCAATTATTCTTTATAAGAACATCATCTCAAATAAAATGCAAAATACTCTATCACGCATTATTTTCAATTATTATCACATATCGTCGCATTAATGATCGAAAACCTTGCAATGGAAGTGTAAGTAGCAAATAGTGTAGTAAAGATATTTGAAATTATTAATTAGAAATTTAATTCTTTGTAAATGGAGATAATCTTAGATGGATAATAGCTATAAACATAGATAGAAATATTAAAATCAACTTATATATCAACTTGAGCTTATTAAATAGTGATTAGTTGAATCCATTTTCATTCTCTTTCTTCGTTTTGACGTAATGTATGTTATGGAGATAATGATAATAAATATGGAAAGATTAACAAAATCAAAGAAACTCTTTGTTCATCAAATCATTGCTAAGTACTTCTCGGGGTTCGCTTTCATTGTAGCGAAAAATATAAAACAAATATAAAAATATTATTGAAAGAAAATATCAACCACAATTTTTGTAATTGTTTGTTCACGAATTTTTAAGTTATTTTCTTCCTCATACCTTTATTTTATTTATTGCAGACATCCACTATTTCCTCTATTGGCACTTATCTTTGAGAAATGTGAATTGGCCACGTGTACTCCCAGAGAACCAGGAGTAGCGGGTGGCGATGTTTGTTCTTCGGAATCATTTAATGAGGATATTGCAGTCTTCTCCAAGCAGGTACTGGTATGTGTATCCTGGAATTGTTTTTTAATAGCTATTTCATTGTTTTGGGGGATAAGTGTTCTTAAATGTGATTTTGTAAATGGTTCTCAGAACATGTTTCGTATCCTTTTTTTTAAGTCTGTTTTAAAACTACTTAAAATCCAACCTTAATTTTGCTCATATCGATGTTTGTCTTTAAAACTGTTACGTTCATCTTAAAATGAATCCAAGGAAATATAAAAAAATAATTTCTGAATAAGTCAATGGTTTCCGTAATAGGTCTTTGTAACTAATTTAAAATCTAATGTTGATTTTCAATCATCCTACAGATTGGTGATAAGAGAATGTGCGTGTGTGTATGTATACGCGTTACGTGTGCATCAATAAATCCATAGTATAATTCTAAAAAAAAAAAAACAAATGATGTAACAAATATTTTTTCAACATAATTTCCTTTCTTCCTTGTATATGTAATTAACCCGGCGTTTTCTTTATCTTACAAGTATTGACTGAATGTTATACCGTGAAACATTCTGATCAAAATTCAACTCGTACGTGTCTGGGTGAAGAATTTAATGATCCATCCTCATATATCTATTTATAGTTATAACTGATATACTGTTTTATCATTCTTGAATTTAAAAAAATATGAACTACTTTTAACATGATTAAGCGTAATGAAACATTTCGTTTTAGGCCATATTGTATAATTAAAACAATAGTGGTGCGAATACTTATATATAGTTTTTGTTTTTTAGTCTTAGATCCCTCCTTTTTGTTTTTAAGATTACACCCACATAGGAAGTGATGAAATGTTTTCAGCAAGACTACGAAAAAATATATATAAATATATGTTGATTTGGTCAGATTTTAGGAAGTGGATCGAGCCGAGAACATTTCATCACTCACCACTTCCTCTGCGTGACACACACACACACACACACACACACACACACACACACACACACACCTGTATGCAGATGAATTAATGTTACCGACCCTTCCGTTTTAAAATTTTTCTTATATAAACTGTAAGTTATATTTAGTACTCCCGCATTAGCATTATAACAAGGCTGTTTCAGTGATATAATGGTCAGTAAGTTAAGCAATGGTCAGTAAGTTAAGCTTGTCTGTCATTAATCGTTAATTCAGATCTTTCTCCGTGCCTCATAAATCTGGCCTTGTATCAAACTAAGCTTAATTTTGTTATGCCAGTTTGTAGGTGTGAAAGAACAGGAACAACTGTTTTTTTTTTCAACAAATAATGTACTGTGGATTTAGCAATAGTGTTTATAGACAAAATGTTCTTATAAAGTGAAATTGTCATATCTTTTTTAGATTCCTCTTTTAAAAGTATCATTTTAATATGGTTGTTTAATTGGGCTGAAATAATTTTTTTCTAAAATTAAACTACAAAAAGGAAATTTCGTGGCCCAAACAATCTTTACAAATTTTTATTTCTTTTTAAAACATTGTCTCGCTCACTCCCTGTGTGTGTGTGTGTGTGTGTTCTTAGGAATGGGACCCGTCTCATTCTTTTTAGCTTACTGCAACTCAAAAATGTATCCCACATTTTTATTTTTTTATAAAAGACTCTTTGACATTGAATTGTTTACAACTTTTCCTTAAAAAATGTAAAATTAAATACATTACCAAATGTCTGAAATAAACGTCAGTTGTTCAGTGACACACGTTATGCATACATTTATTTTACGTATACATATTCGTATGTATTTGTGTGTGTATTTCTGTGAATGACTACTTGTAAGCATTTTTTGAAACTTTCTGCTGTGAATGTGCTATTTAAATAATGCGTACACGGAAATATCTACACACTTTTTTGAGCATACATTTCATTTTGTGTGTGTGTGTGTATGCCTATGAGTGTTTTGATAAACTTATTTTATTTTATATCAAAATGCTCGTAATCTCTACATAAAATACTTATTTTGAATTGTGTTCAAAATGTTTGTGTTGAAATATATAGTATCTTAAACTAACCCCATTTTATTAGTGTAAGCTTTAAAAGCGATGAAAGCAAACAGTACAGTTGAACGTGCATTATATATATGACATATCTCCTAGATGCACATTTGCGTGTTTGTTAAACTTACAAAATATATATGCATATGATATTATTTAATATGGAAAATGAACATGTTTTTCTGTTAAGTATGGCTCTGTATCTTGTAAATGTTTTATTCATGTGAAATGTTAAAACGTTTAAAATTTAAAAAAATTGAACGTATCGTAGTGGTTAATACAGTGTCAAATTTGAGTTGAGATATTGTTTGTTCATTTTACTCTAATGTACTTCGAGAAAGGCATGAATCCACCTCTTTCATCCCTACTACTTCAACCATATTGCATAGATTGACACGACCAAATACGATTATCTATCATCTCATTTATTTTTCAGCATTTGTGTTAATTTTCTATGAAGATATCTTAGTGAAGACAATTTAATAATATTTAAAACTTACATATTTTATATCACTGTGTTAATTTTTTAAAATTATTTTATAGAAAATAAATATTTGTAACTCCTATAATTGAAATTTAATCAAGACTGTGGAAAATAATGTAAGATTTTTATAGATTCATATTGTGGGCTTTAGATTTGATGTCTTTCAAAAATCTTATTTTTAAAAAGAAAAAATGTCAGATACGAATTATTTATTTTTTGTAAAAATATAAAAAATAATTAGCTTATTTATCTATAGAATATCTAAATATTAGAGTTTTACAAACAAAATAGTAAGACACTAAGTCCGTTTTTATTTTGTTTTTCTTGAATTCTAGATAATATTGTATATAATTTAATAAGTCATGGACATACATTATCCCAACGTTGTTCAGACGTTCAAATATTCCCTATAAATTTGTTGTTGATATATTTCGGTGGACCTATTCTTCAGGCCTTGGTGTAATCTGTGGAGGAAAAATACTCTTTACTCACAATAAACGAAAACGTATTTTGTTATATTTCTTACACTTACTATACTTGATGGAGCCTGAAAAATAATTGGTCGAGATTTTAAAACTAAGTACTGTACACAGTTTTAAACGATTGATAATTTCTGGATATTTAATTCTTGTTTCGTTTTACATCGTAATACTATATATTCAGCTAAGTCACACAGTAATAAAAATTGATGCAACATTCTTCTAAAAGGGCATGCTTTGTCAATATTAAAAATCTATATTTAAAATTTACGGTTGTAGTTCTAAATACAAGTACTTGGATAGAAGGAAATAAATACGCAATTATACCATTCACCAATCAAATCTACTTGTATAACTTGAGATATTTTTAGAGTTGGGTCTTTGTAAATATGTCGTTCTTGCAAGTATTGTAGAACTGCCTTAGAAATTATTCAATAACCTGACTCGGATAGGTCTCTAGTTCTAAAGTGATCATGGAAGCCGGTGTACAAATATGCAAGAATGTCGGCTACCAAACCAAGCTTAGTAACAAATCCACTGTGTCTAACAAATAATAGCAAACTTCCTGGTGCTAAGAAATTCATTTGAAACATTATCGTTCTTTTCCTCATTGTCTCGTGATTTCTATTCATACACTCCACTAACTGCTGAACAATAACTAATTTTCATTGACTGACATAAGTTATATTTTACTAATTGCCATAATTATCACTTTATGTACAAATAATAATAATTCAAGTATTAATTACGAAGTAAGGCTTTGCTTGTTCAAGTTGTGTGAGATAACGATCCATCCAGAAGATACCGTATGTCCTAAATTTCTGAGACTATGTGTTTACAGATTTTTATTGCAAGGTCAGTTGAGGGAAATGCTTTAAAAGAAACAATAACAATGACATAGAAAGTGGTCTGAAAGATTGGATAAATATTTTTATATTTAAAACAACTTACGATATTTATAACGTTAACTTTAAATTTATTTAACCTAAATGAAAATGTAACTCAGAAATTTGAAATAACAATTAAGCCTGAATAAAGTTAGGAATATATATATATATATAAACGGGGAAATAAACAACATTGAAAAAATAAAAATTATAAAGAACTTTCATTGATAAATTAAAAAAAATGTTTCCAAAATTAATACACCCTATATATATATATATATATATATATATATATATATATATATGCCCTAAAATATTGCCGGTACTGACTGATACTTTGTAACAAGTGGTTAAAAATGATTTGCGGTCAATAATGAAAATGAACGTTAGACAGACATTAAAAAATTACTCGTAGCTAAATTACTAAATATAATGAATCAAATTGTGGAAGACTGAGAATACAAAAAAAGATTTTGTTTATAACAATATTTTCTTGTGCGTCAGAAATTGCATTATGTAATCTTTAAATAAACTTTTACAAAATTCGAAAACTTATTTCCAATGACAGGAAATACAATTAAAGAAATCGATTGTATAAGTCATCATAATTAGAAACATACTCATAGAAAGAATTGATGTGAAATAAACACATTTGCAGAAAATGTTTTCCGGGTTTTATTTTATTTTATTTTTTTAATTATATGTTATCGAGTAAATTTACTAATATTGCGATTTACTATATATTAAAACTAAAAACGATGAAAAAATAACTGTAAACCCCTGGGAATTGTATTTCCTGTAAACCAACATCCTATTAGTGAAAACTTTGACACTTACACATTATTATAAAAAGTGTTATTTTTAAACATATTTCCTAGTGTGTAGAAAAAGAAATATTTTATCTCACTCTCTTCTGTATGTATATATATATATATATATATAGTTATTTTTACCATATCCACACACAAGAATATTTAGTTTTCAAATTACAAACAAGGACAGCTTTCGTCTGACCAATTTTCGAATAAGTGATTAAATTTTATTTTCAATCCACCTCGATAAATATATTCATATAACAAACTATAATTTATTTTGATATTTTAAATAATATTATCTATTTATCTGAGCATGAATTGATTTGTAAGTCTTATCATCCGTACCAAAAAATGCATTGGTGCTGTTGCCGGAATCCCGAAAAATTCCTTACACGCTGAACGTAAAAGATTTACATACAATTTAATTTTTCAATAATTAATTAGAAGTATAAAAATGAAATGTTATTTATCTTGAATTTTGATTTATTAATTCATAATTAAATAACGTTTGAATTTAAAAAATAACTTACAGAAGTAATAAAAACTAGGCATACGTTGCAAAAAGTGGTGCGTGCCACAATATATATATATATATATATATATATATATATATATATATATAATACAGAAATGAAATATTTTTCTCTTTTCACAGTCAAAAAGTATTTTTCTCTAAATCATTTTTAATGTGAAAGTTTCGGGAAAATTTCCATTAATACATGTTAGTTTTGTGAAATTATTTTCGAATGAAGCGGTTTTGGAAATCTATTTTTGTTAGTAAAACTCATTAATGTGTTCAATTAAAAATGATCGGTTTAATTTTTATTATGTATGTTGCAAATATAATCGGAGTCTAACCGTACTGATGAGCTGTGATACAGCGAAACAGATCTGTCTGCGGATGCCAATATAAAGATGAACACTGAGGTCAAAATCGAACTGCGACAGTCTGTTTCTCACCATTATAGTCTGAAGACTGTGTTCAAGCAACAAACACTATCGCCGCTCGATGATCTATGTCCACTTGTATATTTACATACACTCTCTCTGATATTGAGCACTTATAGCATACCTTCAAACTATATTTTCATCACTCACTCACACTCTCTCTCTCTCACACACACACACACACACACACACACACACACACAAAAGAATCAGTAGTGTATTAAAATGGGTTTCCTAGCGTTTCACAATAGTAGTAAATTTATTTCTATCACGCAAACTTTAAATTAGTTTTCTAGTTCAGCAAAGCTGGTTCTGTACCACTATGTACTTGCACCAGACTTACCTCACTATATATATATGGTGGGGTGCTAAAAAGTTCTATCTAAAGCACATCCGAAAATCTGGCTGACTATTTTTTGTTTTTTTGGCCAGGTCGACAATTCTTTGGTTCTATTCTTGTAATCGTTATAGCTATTAGATTGGTTTCTCAAGGAATTCGGCATTTTGCTAAAAATTGTTACTGTAAAACAAAATGTGCTCATATGAAAATGAATGCTTCCGTGATTTTTTTAATTCACATACACGCACTACCCATGCCGTCAAAAACTGACGCTGGTATAGTCGCATTTGAGATTTTATAATTAGTATGTAATTTAAAAAATTATGAATTTATCTACAAGCTACAAAAATCTCAGACTTGAAGTTAATTTAATCCAAAATAAGTTGCGGTGTTTCCTTTGAAAGTTTTTATTACCCCATCAGAATAGTGTAATAATGGCAAATCACACATTTTTATGTAGTTGACTCTACTGGTGAGGTAAAAAAGTTAGATGTGTGTGTGCGCGCACACACGCACAGATTAGCTACTAATTGTTATTTTGTCATTGTTAGGTTTTTTCATTCGAAATAGCCACCAATAAATATTTTAGTGTGTTATAATGTATTCTACACTATATCACGTTATCCTTTCTCTATGCACTTAGAAATTACATGTCTCTTCGAAGCAGGAAAGGTGCAGTGCTTTTATTTATTTATTTTAAATGGTAAATCAACAAGCAGTTTGAGTTGTGTATTAAGTTTTATGTTTTTATTTCTGACGTGAGCTAAGCTTTTTTTATGAGTGTCCCACCACTCGAATTATTTATCTTTGATAGACAACTAGACATCTTCATAAAATGACTATTGGATACTAAATTTATTACAAATACTAGGCGGATACAAACATACAAAAATATCGCATTTTTTTAAGAATGAGTAAATCTTGGTAAAAGAGTTAGGACATTTTTAGTTGGATTGCTTCTATAATTTAATAAAAGGTAGATGATTGAATATTAATGTAAATACTTGTTATGTAATAAATAACTGTTGGAGACAACATATGTAAGAAGGACAAAAATTATAAACTGTATTAATTTTTTTTTTTTTTTTTTTTTTTGGCATGATGACTTATGATGATTTTAGCAATTTTTCATGTTCCTAATATAATTTATTTGTAATTTTATAACCGGCATTTTACCTTACAAATTTGTTCCATTCTCATAAGTGATGACAGTAATATTTTTTGCATGTTTTTGTGCTTTACATTTAGCTGACATGTAAGAGCACAAGGGTTTTAGAAATTACGAAATTTTCTACTACACATTTTTGTCCTTCGTCAGTGCTTGATATTAAATCTGTATATCTATTTTAAAATTAATTTGTTTAAATATTATTGTTTTTATCATAAATACAAATAGAAGTAAAACATGAAAAAAAAAACACGCTTGAAAATTTTATCGGTTTTTAAGAATATTTTAATTAAGAAAAGAAAAAAAAATTTATGAAAGTTAATGAAGTTGACATGAAGTCGTGGAGAAACATGATCGCCTTCGTCCTAATTGGACGCGACATATGAAGAATAATAATGAAGAATTTTCAAATTGAATGTAAAGAAAAATAGTATATTTATTTTTGTTTGGTGTTTTATTTTCCTTTGCGTTTCTAAGGAAATCAAAGCATAATTAAAAATGTTTAGATTGTTAGTATGCAACAAATTATAAATAGTACTATAGAGTTCTTTTACTTTTTTTTTCTTAATCATTGGTTCTTATCAGAAATCATTAAATTTTATTTCTTAACTGATAAGAGGTACGGGGATATTACAATAACGACAGTAGATAACATAAGGATTGTGTACGAAATTAAAAACTGGTCATTTTAATGGTTAATGCGCGTGTGCGCACACACGAATACATTCTTATTTGTGTGCACAAAATTCGGAAAGAGCTGATCTTGATTGTTGAATTGGTAAATTAACCTCTAATTGCATGTCTTAGAAAAATAAAACAAAAACAGTCGCTCTTCAATAGCTTCCTATCTTAAAAAAGGTTAAAATATTAATGAAGCTGGTCCTCTAGGCACCACATTTCATTTTTTTTCTTTTTGTTCTATCATACATTTAAGAATAAAAAAAAAAGCATATATGAAAAATTTTAAACACGTTTCGGGACAAAAGAAATGTAGTTAGCGAACTGGCACCGTCGATTATTAATACTGAAACTATTTTGATTCTCACTGGCTGCAATGATTAGCCTTCTTACAACTTTCTAAAACGATTTCGACTCGCAGACATGTAAAAATAACATTTTTTGTTATTTATTCATTCACTGCCTGTTTTAATCAGCAAATGAAGGTTGAGTTGTACATAAATCTCAGAGTCGTGCTACTTGCGAGGGATTTATTAATTGGTCAGTTGTATCGAGCACTGTTTTAACACTAGTAGGATATATATATATATATATATATATATATATATATATATATATATAAAACAATATTTTTAAAAAACTAATCTCGCATACGACTCATACGAAGCTTAGTCTATTTTCGACTATAAAAATTCTAATTAAAATTAATTCACTAATGTAACAAAGTTTGATATTATTATTCACTGTCTTCAAACATTATGTCCTCAGGCCAAATAAATTTAAGCTTAAAATGTGTTAATTCCCACCCTACCACTTCTAAGAAATATTTATTATCCACACATGCATGCACACACACACACACACACACACACACACACACACACATCACTAAATTTTCTAATGATTAATCCAATATTATTTCCTATTATTACAATTCCTGCTTTTAGTGGATACTCATGTGTTGTGTAGACGTTCTAATTTTATTTTTTTTTAACACTGAATTATGTCCACTGGCCTGTGCATTCGAGAGAATAAAAATAAAATGATGCCGTAGAGCACATTTTCAGTAAAAATCTCTTGAATGCGCAGGCCAGTAGGCGTTATTCACACGGGGTCTCTACTCAAACATGGTCATATACTAACAGTATTGTTTGGAGTAGTGAGAAATAGTTAATGTATATGAAAATTTATCCGTGTATATAATACTTTTTAGTATACAAATATTGTGACCCTAGGCAGAAATACCGATACATACGTAAATGCTAAACTTTAAACTAAATTTTACAGTACTATGCTACATTTTAATCAATGATACTAGATATTTCAAACGTAAAAATTTTTAGCCGAATAATAGTTAGAATACGTTATAATGCCAATAATTAATAAAATTATTAAGGATACTTTAACGAACTCTGGTCATTGGCAACATTTTAATAACACTATTAGTGATAAGTGATTTGTAAATATAAAAAAAAGTCAGTAAAATTACACTTATTAACAATGATAGCATGATTTCTAATATCAGTTTTTTTTTTATGGACAAGAATAGTAATGATTGAAATATAAATAAGTTTAGCTGCGAAAATTATAACCAAAATATTGTTTCATTCATATAACAGGTTTTGAATATTTTGAATGCCAAGGCTTTTCTCTTAAATTATGTAAAATAAATTTCTTTTTGTTTTTTTAGTGTTAGATATACTTGTTGATATAACATATTTTAAAACGGCTATCAATATGTATAAAAAAATCACTTTGCCCGAAGTAATATGACATTGATAAGTTAACAGCCCGACCCATTTTCAAAAATCCCTTAGTCGAGCTGAGAACTTTCCAGCACTTCCCGCACACACGTGCGCGTGAGTACACCAAACTATACATGGGTTTACCTTATCATATTTGATATTTTTTTTCGTCAATAATACAAATCTTATAAATTATATGGCATTTATATTTTTAATTACCACGTTATGTTATACTATCGTATTAATCAAAATAAAGTTGAAAGATTCTTTTGTTACTAAATAATTTATTTTTTGTAGCTTTTTTTTTTAATTGTGTAGTCAATATATTATGAACGTATTTATTTTACCTTCTTCCACTCTTCAAGAAATAAAGATAAAGGTTCATAATGGATGGACAGGTTTCATTCTAGTTGAGTTCTGTTCAATGCAAGATAATTTAGTCCTGATTTCTCCTCCCAAGAGACGACATATTTAAAAAGAAATTTACAAATTCGATGTTGAACGTTAAGGAGGAAAATTTTGCGAGAGTAATCGGTAGTGTCGTGTTAAAAATGTAATGTGTGCGTACGCTGTGATATATATCATTTGCACACAGTTACACACACGATTTATATTATACACACGCAAGCGGGCAATTTTAAATACTGTGTCTTTTCATTTACACACACGCACACGCTTAAAATCGGATTTATTTCGCATTCTTTCTGGGAATTCCGATAGATTTTTCTTCATCTTTAGAATAGATGTTTGTGAAAATGTCAAATTTTGTTCCTTTGGTTAGAGAAAAAAAGCAATTCGTTCACTTACGGAAATGAAAACGCTGTTATTATTTTTGTAGAAAAATATTTCTAAACTTATTGCAATATTATAATTCCCTGATGAATACTTTAAAGTCATTTTCGTTTCATTTTTTTTTTTTTTTTGTTATCGCTACAAAAAAAATGCACTATGTACGGAGTACAGTGGATCAATTGTCGTGTAAATTGCGGAAAAAATGTAAATAAAACTGGCATATCATTTTAACAGATATATTTACAAAAAATATATTAAAATGCGGAAGAGTAAACTGATTCAATTAAAAACTGCCATTGGCTTCAACCACGGCCTCCAGACAACTGCGGAATCTCTTGCAACTCTTCTGGACGGTCTTCTTGTTTAAGTTGGTGAATGCTGCCAATGCTGCTACGATCTTTGTCTTCAGTTCATTTTTGGTATTACAATGAGTTTTCTTTGTCTCTTGCTCAACTGCGCCCATACATAATAAACAAGGGGGTTTGCAGCCTGGGAAGTTAGGCGGCCTGATGTAAGGGGGCGATGTGGTCGCACAAATTGTCAGACAGCCATGACTGTGTTATCCTGCATACGTGGCACAGTGTCATGTTGCCAGACATAATCTTCCAGCAGCCACCCTCTTGACCCAGGTTAACACTACTGCCTCACGGCACTTGATGTAGTCTTCAGTGTTGAGTCTAAGTGGCATAAAAAAATGGTGGCATAACGTCGCCATCACTAGTGATCATTTGAAACACCTTCAGATCCAACACTTTCTGAATCCTCTGCACTGTCTTCAAATTGTCACCCAAGCCCGCTAAAATGTTCGAACTGGAACTTCCGGTGCAAATGCCAAGCAGTACAATATACTGTTTCCAAATCTTCAGCGGAGTGAATGGCGTCATTGTGTTCTTTTCTCACAGACGGTGCCCAACTGACACTGTTATACTTTGCAGTTAACAAATGAAAAAGAAACTATATACACATGCTCAAAAATTAAAATAAAAAAATGGCGAAATATACCTATCGCATCCTTTATATTTTGCATACCACGAAGTTGCTAAAAGTACTAAAATCGGAATTGAATAAAAGAAAATATTTCTTTCGTGAATAAATAATTATTATATATATTATTAAAAAAATTTAAGACTTATATTTTAGATGGACTAACTTACTACTCAAAATTGCGTGAATTTGTTTTCACGAAAGGACAAAAAAAAAAGAAAAGAATATAATTTGTATTATTTATCAGTACCAAAATGTTTTTGCATTTCAATTATAGTGCATGCGTACGTTTTTCTTTCACTTTATAGCATAAGTAACCCGCACTATAAGTCCATCAAATCAACTACTATAGTCAATATTTAATCATCATTTTTGTAATAATGATTTTATTAATTTTAATAATTTTAAATTTTAATGAATTTTTTCATTTCTTTTTTTCATATTGGAATAAACTCTTTAAATTTTTAATCACAGCAATTTCTTAAAAATTCTGATCACAGCAATTTCTTTAAAATTTTTATCTCAACAATGTCTTTGAAATTCTAATAAAACTTCTTTTTATTTTAACAAATTTAAAATAAAATTAATGCAAGAAAAAAATCACTGTAACTCTTCATTCAAATCCTGGATTGAGGAAACTCTGGAATGACATTTTCTCTAATCGTATTGCAATATTTGCTATATGTGATCAATTTTCTTAAATATTAAGTGACCGCATATTTCCAATCAATAATTTACAATATTCTTCGGAATATTGTTTCTGAATTTTAACGGCATATGACTTTCCTTGGGGGTCAAGTGACGGCAATGCACCCTCAATATACCGGCCTCCTTTTCATTCTTCTAATTTGTTATTGTTGTTGTATGGCCGTCTTAATAACACGATTGTCACTTGTCCATGTTCTTATACTCCTAAAATTACCGATTCTCAGTTACGTAAAATTATTCATCGTCACTTTTATGATTTTTTTTCTCTTTCTATTTTTTTCATCATTTCTAAAATAACTGATGTAGTAATTATTACATAAAACTCAATGTTAATGTTTATTTATTTTTACACTTTATTACGAATTTCAATCTGATAATGCTGAAAAATATATTGGTCAGTCTGCATGATTGAGTTATTTAAAGCGTAAAGTTGGGTTGAAACAAACAGGAAATAGGTCATCTTCTAATGTAAACTACTTTTTGTTTTTAAATAATGTGCAACAGATGTAAATACTTTAAAACAATTAAGCGGTCGCGAAGTAATTATACTTGTTAATTTTCTAATGTTTCTTAAGCCGCATTTAATTTGATCATTACTAAATTGATATTGAAAGATGTAATAAAGAATGTCTTTTATCTTTTTTTGGTCTTGTTCCAACTAATTTCATCATGCAGATAAATTAGCATTTTAAAAAATACACATATCTCCACACTCATCTATCTATCTCTCTCTCACTCACACACACACTCGCGCACGCGCACCTAACTTAAATATTACTTGTGGTATATATTTCTTAGATGTTTACACCAAAATATGCTAAAGTCTGATACAAATTCATGCAAAAGGAAAAAATCACTTTGAAAATTTATCAAAATCATTCCCAATTTTTGTTTGATAATAGTTTTTTATTCAAAATTTAAACTATTACAAAATTTTACATGTAGTGTGTGTGTGTGCATTCTTTTTAACAATGTATATTTTAATTTAAAGTTTATAAATTTTAGATTAAACCATTCTTCAAGTGTAAAACATATTAACCTATTTTCAGGGTCCAGTTAAGTTTCTCTCTCTCTCTCTCTCTCTCTCTCCCTCCCTCTCTCTCTCTCTCTCCTCATATATATATATATATATATATATATATATATGGGGAGATTTATTCCTATCTTTCTTGTGTCACATTTTGTGCACATAATGCGCTATAACTATTTTTGGGGGTGGGTCACTGTAGTGTACTTGTCTTAATTAAACTGGACTTATGTAAAATTATTCGTACATATAAGCTTATTATTTTCACATAGGTCTACTGAAAAGTTATCGACCAGAACAAGGAATTAAAAAATGTTTACCGAGAAGTTGGACGAGAACTTTTCATCAGCCCTCGTTATATATAATATAATCCAAATACATTATTCAAAACGTGTGTATGCATGCATATATATATATATATATATATACACACACACTAGTTCAGAAAAAATAAACCAATAATGATCTGTAGAATTTGTTTTACGGTCGTGATTTTAATTATTCTTTTCTTTTTTTTCTTTTTTTTTAATTCATTCATTGTTTATGTAATATAAAAGTATTGCGTTAACTTTGTTTAAACCACCATTAAAATATTTTTTCGATAAGCTGCTTTTACAGCCAGTCTAGTTTAAGTGTTGCTATATATTTTTAAGGAACCTGATGCTTATGGTCGGATTTGATACAAAGACGTTGCATTTTTCGTTTTTTCTTTTGAAAAATTGTTCTCTAACAATAACATCCAACCTAAACTGTAAACTAGAGCATGCAACAGACAAAAAAAAAAAAAAACTAATGAAGCGAACGATGCTTTTTGCATAAACAAAATGTTAACAGATAAAATAAACGATTGCTTTTATTCTTGAAATATTTTCATAATTCATTTTTAATGTGTTTTCTTCATCTTGTTTATTTTATCGCAATCTTCTAAATAAACCTAGTTCATTAAGTTTCGTATTTGGTTTTGTCTACTCGGCTTTCATGTCCAAATTAGTTTAGGTGTCGTCCGAGTATGATGCGCACCCATGTGTATCGAATGGAAGGAATCTGTCTTCATCTTAATTTCATGTTTAACGATCGAAATATTCGGTTAATAATAATAATCACTAAATTACAATTCTAACAACCAATTAACAATGTTACATATTTGATAAGATCTCTTACCTGTAATAATTACCAGTTAAAAATTGACTGGAACCTGTCAAAGTTAACTTTTTACTATTACCACTACTTAGAGGCCAGACAATTATTAGATTTCCATGTACTTATTTAACTTACTCATCACTGTCAAGTATTGTGACATACTAGTAACTAGATATTTTCTAATCGATTGAATTAAGCACTACAAGTCAGTTTAGCGATTTTTCATAACCGTTATACTAAGTCCAACTTTTCATTTGCATATATTTGTCATACGCTTGACGGTTTTATTTTGATGATATTATTGCAAGAATAATAGGTGTTAATTCGAAATATTTTCAAGTTCTGTTCCAACTGCTTCAGGCGTTCGTGTATATGCTGCATGTAGATGAGAAGATACATTCAATTTTGAAGTCAGAACAACCAGCCAAGTACCATACGTGATACACCCTTTGGCAATCATGTCTTTTTCAATTCATTTTTGACTAAACAGAGGATTTTCTTGCAGTAGGTTGCCATCTTTTTGCGACAGACTGGTTGCCAACCAAGGCTACAGAACCCAATCTATTCTCCTATTCAGTTCAGAGCTGGACGGGGAAGAGATGGAATATCTTTCCCAAAGTTATTTACGTGTAAGTGAATGCAAGGAATTCAACTGAAATTCGAACTCGGTTCTCCGAAGTAGTGATCATAATTTTCGAAATAAAATTTAGCAAAAGACCGGACTCGTTTCGACATTTATTCAGTAAATTGCAAGGACAAACAAATTCGCATTAACAAACAGGCTATCACGAATAATTAATCTCTCAATGTAAACTGGATATTTCTCACGTTTACGTTTTTCTCCTACTCATCACACACACGCGCTTATTTGCGAAAATTAAAATTAATTTTTTCATGTACTGTCCTTAGTGCTAATTAAGCCTTGTCATTAGATATTCACCTCCCCTCACCCTATACAGAGACTGAAGTTACATATCAATTGTCTTTACAATCAGCTGGAATCTTTTTAAAAAATGTTTCTCTATATAGGTATATCCTGAATATTAATAATGATAATAATATCACACACACACATACGCTTGTGTGTATATATGTATATATACCAATGAACTCACTCCTTGTCTTGGGCGTATGAGCTCAACAATTCAGCACGTAGAACTGAGCAGCCAGACAACACCGTACATATTTTATTGTAGTGGTAAAGGTATTCTGCAGAACTATCTACACTTTTCGAAAGAAACGAAGAACTGGTGATACGAGTTCCCCAAAAAACTCTCTTTGGGTTCTGGGTTAATTCTTTACGAACCAGGAATTGAAGTTGTACACTAGGCAGTTCGACCAGTGTAGATTATCAATATAAAAAGAAATTTTTAAAAAATTAAATTTTATAACACTTAATGGTAAAGTGTGTGTGGAGAGAGGGTACATTTTACTAATAATTAATTAAATTGTAAATTGATCTCACTATGGAAGCTAAATATTCTCATACTATGTGATTTCTTAAAATTCCAAAAAAGAAGTTTTTTTTTTTTTTTTTTAATTCACCTGGAGTGCTTATTCGATAGTAGTATACAAAAATGTACATTACAAATTTGATTTTTTCACGTTGTATAAGCATATTTGTTTTAGCTTCCGTTGTGGGGGGGGGGGGGGCTTAATTTACATAGAAACTTCAAAATTCATTTTTTATGTGAAAACTGAAGGGCTTAATTTATGCGGTGGTAATATGAAAAACAATTCTAGTCATAGTGCCTATTGTATAATTACACTCAATAATTACCGTAAACAAGTTTTAAATTGAACCAACAAGAGTTTGTTGGTCTTTACTGCTTTTACTTTTTTCCTTATAACCATTGGATTCAAATGAATGAATCCAAAATAACATGTATACTCGCATTTAATAGAAAACTGTTAAGATACAAATTTAAATAGGCAGACCTTGTAGGTTTAATTTAACCAAACTTGTTTGAATGCTTAGATATTAATATTCTGTGAAGTATTTTAAACGCAAAATAAATCTATAGCTGCATTGCACTTTACATATGTGGGGACTACAGCGCTGTGTGTTTATGGTACTGGAAAGGGTAATGGCTATTAACACGGAAAATTATTTAGGTGAACCTAACCAAGTTCAAATTCTATTCGTTTCTTATTAATGCATTTCCTACTCTCCCTTTACTTTGTAAAACCGCCAGATATCGTGACAAATGTCTAGTCACTAGTATGCCACGAAAATTAAAGATATGAACAGAAAATGAATATTTGAGAAAATCACTCGTATATGTGCTCGGATTATAGCAGAAAAATGCTATTTTCCTAATCATTCAATGGGAGTCCAATAACATGTATATATACCGTGTGTGCCTGAATATAAAGTATATATGATATTCGACAAAATTTTGATATTATCATGAGGTATTGCGGGAGCATCCTAGGTTTGTGATAATGATGTTAAACTTCTTAAACTGTTTAACCCGAAGGTTATCATTTGATAAAGTTTAGTTTAGTGGGTGGTACTGATACTGTTTTTCCAATTAGCAGTATGATCTTTTTATCTATTTATACCTTTTAGTATCATCTAGAAACGTGTATTTTGAAGAATAACCCCCCTTTAAAGTTTGTTGTTCTTAAGTGCATCTGCACTCTTTTCAGAAGAAATTTGTTAGTTCAGTTCTTGAATAGGAAAACAATTTTACTACACACACACACACACACACACACACACACACACACACACGCGAAAGTTTAAACGATACTCTTGTCTATTTAAAAAAAAAATTCTAATTCTTCTTTAGACGTCCTTTTAGTTTTGAATTAAAGTTATTATTTTTAGTTTAATTTTTCACATTAGCAGTGATACACGTAACATCTATAAGCCTCCTATATGTCGAAACTTTTAATTTCAATTTCTTTCAAATCCTGCAAGATTAATCGGTTCTGTTCTTAACAATTATATTATAATATAGTCTTGTGATATTCTAGTTAAGAATAAGTTTTCTCTCATCTGTATACAAGTAAACTTGTATTGTTCAGATTAAAACCTTGACCAACTAAGATTGTCAAATATACAACTTTTATTCGCGAACTTATAGTTTGTTTGATGTTATAGCTATTTTGCTTATGTATTTTTATATAGTAGATGAGATCAGAAAACTGCTATTAACAAAAAAATTCCTTCAAGTTCCAAAACTCTTTTGACTTTATTCCTTGAGAAAATATAAACCATCATATGTTGTCCAGTGACGTAAAAATTAAAAGAAATTGCATTCTTAAATGTGTTTCTAGTTTCCTTACTTCTTTCACTCGCTGCTTTTACGTTACCACAGGAACCCACTCTCGTTACGACTGCCTCCTCCTTTGTTACGACTGCCCATTCTCTTATTTTATTATTGGACACTCTTTCTTTGTTACAACTAGCCTCTCTCTCTCTCTCTGTGTATGTCTCTTTCTGTTGCCACTAACCTTTCTTTCCATCTGTCGCAACCAGCCGCTGCCACGCTTGACACTGGCTTCCCTCTCTTTTACAACAAGCCACTCTCACTCTCTCTCTCTCTCTCTCTCTCTCTCTCTTACCACTGGCCTTCCTCCCTCGCTCTCTCTTACCACTAGCTTCTTTCATGCTTTCACTCTATTACCACTGATTACTCAAGCTCTCCCTCTCTCTATGTGTCTCATTTACCACTGCCGCTCTCTCTTTCTCCGTTAACACTGGCCTCTTTCTCTCAACCTTGTTCTCTACCTTTTTCTCACCACTGGCCTCTCTCTCTTTCTCCGTTAATACTGGATACTGGTCTCTCTCTTTCTTGGTTACTAATGGCTTCCTTTTTCCGTTACTACTGGCCTCCCTCTTTCTCCGTTATTGGTCATTCCCCTTTCTCCGTTACCACTATTCCCCCTCTTTCTCCGTTACTACTGGCCTCCCCTCTTTCTCCGTTACTACTGGCCTCTCTCTTTCTCCGTTACTACTGGCCTCCTCTCTCTTTCTCCGTTACTACTGGCCCTCCTTCTTCTCTCCTTCCGTTACTACCATTCTCCTCTTTCTCCGTTACTACTGGCCTCTCTTTCTCCGTCATCAGCCTCTCTTCTTTCTCCGCTACTACTGTATTCTTTCTCCACACATTGGCCTTCTTTCCAAGCACAGTATCACTTTCCTTTTCTCCTCCGCTACTACTGGCCTCTTCTTCTCCGCCACGGTCAGCCTCTCTTTCTCACAGCCAGCCTACTTCTCTTTCTCCGCTACTACCAGCCTTCTTTCTCCGCTACTACTACTTCAGTCTTTCTGCTACTATCAATTTCTCTTATTTTCCACACGTCATCATTTTCTGTTACTACTGGCCTCTCTTATTTTCCGTTACTAGCCATTTCTCTTCATTTTCCATATTATCAGCCTCTGTGCTTTCTGTTACTATCATTTCATTATTACCAGCCTTCATTTCTGCTGTCAACAGCCTTCATTTTCATTACTGCCTTCAGGCTTTTCTGCTGTTGCTTGTCTTCTCTCATTTTCCGCTACTACTGGCCTCTCTCATTTTCTCTGCCACTACTGGCCTCTCTCATTTTCCGCTACTACTGGCCTTCATTTTCCGTTACTACTGGCCTCTCAGCCTCGTTACTACTGGCTCTCTTCAGCTTCTGTTGCCATTGGCTCCTCTCATTTTCTGTTACTACTGGCCTTCATTGCCATTACTACCCTCTTCAGTTTTCCTCCTCACAGCTATCAGCCCTCTCTCTATTTTTCTGCCACTACTGGCTTTCATTTTCTTTCTGCTGTCACTGGCCTCTCTCTATTTTCTCTGTTACTACTGGCTTTTCAGCTTTTCTCTGTTACTATCATTTCTCATTTTCTGTTACTACTACCTCTATTTTCCGTTACTACTGGTTTCTATTTTTCCACATGTTTCAGCTCCTCTCTTATTTTCTGTTACTGCCTTCATTTTCTGTTACTACTGGCTCCCTCTATTTTCCGTTACTACTGGCCTCTATTTTCCGTTACTACTGGCCTTCTCATTTTTCCACAGCTACTGGCCTCTCTCATTTTCCTTCTGTGTTGGCCATCATCTTCTTCCATTTTTCTGTTACTACTGCCTCTCTTCATTTTTCCAACATTATCATTTCTTTCATTTGTTTGCACGGGCCTCACTCTGTCTCTCCACCGTTTGCACGGCCTCACTTGCCCAGCCATGGCTCATTCTCATCTTCACGTTTGCACCAGCCACATTTCCGTTCTGTTTACACGGGCCACACTCTGTTCTCCTCACTTGCCCGGCCACACTCTCACCGCTCATCAAAGCCACACTGTCCCCTGTTTGCACGGGCTAATACTCTGTCTCCTCTTCAGATGTTTCAATGCATGCGCACTTGTTCCCTGTTTGCACGGGCCACACTCTGTCTCTGTTTGGTATCGGCCACACTTCTGTCTCTGTCTGCATGTGGGCCACACTCTGTCTCTGCTGCCTGTGCACGGGCCACACTCTGTCTCAACAGTGCCTGCACGGGCCACACTCTGTCTCTGTTTGCACGGGCCACACTCTGTCTCTGCCTGCACGGGCCACACCTGTCTCTCTGTTTGCACGGGCCACACCTGTCCTCTGCCTTGCACGGGCCACACTAGTCTTTCTTCCTATTCGCACTCTCTCTCTCTCTCTCTTCCCGTATCCACTAGTCTTTCTCCCGAATCGCACTCTCTCTCTCTCTCTCTCTTCCCGTATCCCCTAGTCTTTCTCCCGAATCGCACTCTCTCTCTCTCTCTCTTCCCGTATCCACTAGTCTTTCTCCCGAATCGCTCTCTCTCTCTCTCTCTCTCTCTCTCTTCCCGTATCCACTAGTCTTTCTCCCGAATCGCACTCTCTCTCTCTCTCTTCCCGTATCCACTAGTCTTTCTCCCGAATCGCACTCTCTCTCTCTTCCCGTATCCACTAGTCTTTCTTCCCGAATCGCACTCTCTCTCTCTCTTCCCGTCCACTAGTCTTTCTCCCGAATCGCTCTCTCTCTCTCTCTCTCCCGTATCCACTAGTCTTTCTCCCGAATCGCACTCTCTCTCTCTCTCTTCCCGTATCCACTAGTCTTTCTCCCGAATCGCACTCTCTCTCTCTCTCTTCCCGTATCCACTAGTCTCTTTCTCCCGAATCGCCCAATCTCTCTCTCTCTCTCTCTCTCTCTTCCCGTATCCACTAGTCTTTCTCCCGAATCGCACTCTCTCTCTCTCTCTTCCCGTATCCACTAGTCTTTCTCCCGAATCGCACCCTCTCTCTCTCTCTCTTCCCGTATCCACTAGTCTTTCTTGCTATCGCACTCTCTCTCTCTCTCCCCGTATCCACTAGTCTTTCTTGCTATCGCACTCTCTCTCTCCCCGTATCCACTAGTCTTTCTCTCTCTCTCTCTCTCTCTATATATATATATATATATATATCTTTCCGTTACCACTAGTCTTTCTTTATATATATCTCTTTCTGTTTCCACTAGTTCCACTTTTTCTCTCTCTCTTTCCGTTTCCACCAGTCTTTTTTTCTCTCTCTCTCTCTCTCTTCCCGTTTCCACTACTCCTTTTTTTCTCTCTCTCTCTCTTCCCGTTTCCCACTAGTCCTTTTCCTCTCTCTCTCTCTTCCCGTTTCCACTAGTCCTTTTCCTCTCTCTCTCTCTTCCCGTTTCCACTAGTCCTTTTTCTCTCTCTCTCTCTCTCATTCTTCCCGTTTCCACTAGTCCTTTTTTTCTCTCTCTCTCTTCCCTTTTCCACTAGTCCTTTTTCTCTCTCTCTCTCTTCCCGTTTCCACTAGTCCTTTCTCTCTCTCTCTCTCTTACCGTTTCCACTAGTTTTTTTCTCTCTCTCTCTTCCCGTTTCCACTAGTTTTCTCTCTCTCTCTCTCTTCCCGTTTCCTCTAGTTTTCTCTCTCTCTCTCTCTCTTCCCGTTTCCACTAGTTTTCTCTTTCTCTCTCTCTTACCGTTTCCACTAGTTTCCTCTCTCTCTCTCTCTCTTACCGTTTCCACTAGTTTTCTCTCTCTCTCTCTCTTACCGTTTCCACTAGTTTTTTTTTCTCTCTCTCTCTCTTACCGTTTCCACTAGTTTTTTTTCTCTCTCTCTCTCTTACCGTTTCCACTAGTTTTTTTCTCTCTCTCTCTTACCGTTTCCACTAGTTTTTTTCTCTCTCTCTCTCTTACCGTTTCCACTAGTTTTTTTCTCTCTCTCTCTCTTACCGTTTCCACTAGTTTTTTTTTCTCTCTCTCTCTCTCTTACCGTTTCCACTAGTTTTTTCTCTCTCTCTCTCTTACCGTTTCCACTAGTTTTTTCTCTCTCTCTCTCTCTCTTACCGTTTCCACTTTTTTTTCTCTCTCTCTTACCGTTTCCACTAGTTTTTTTCTCTCTCTCTCTCTCTCTCTCTCTCTCTCTCTCTTACCGTATCCATTATTGTTCTATAAATTAGGTCGGTAACCATCGTCTTCAATAAATTTTTAATATACGTACTTTAAAAGTTTTTTAAAATTTTGATTACAATAATGCAATGCGCGTAAATGCTCATTTGTGTCATGAAATTCTTTAGCAATAGTGAATGTTAATACTACCTCTGTTTTATGTGGACATATTTCATATTGTAGTAGTGCTATACGGATAATTTAAATCACTTGCTGTACGTAAAATATACTTTTACTATATTTCGTTATTTTCTGATATATAAAATATCGAAATAGTTTTCTTTACTAAGATTAGTACATTGTGGATTCGAAACTAACTTTAAAAAATAATTACTTTAATGACCAGTCTGTTATGACTAATTGACATTTATTATGATTTGTATTTTTAAAATTAAAAATGTTATCAGTTCTTTCAAAATCTATTTCTTTATTGATATCAGGTGTAGTTTTGTTATTTTAGACTTTGCGCTATTGTGTTATAAACATAGTGAATGCACGCTCTTATTTTGAAAACTTAATTAAAGTAAGCAACGTTAGAAATGTGCTGTGAACGAAAAGTAAACACTCTGGAAAAAGACACACTCACACACACACAAATAAAAAACAGAAACAAACAAACTAAGCATCTCCTAACTTCGACGCTTTGCTTATCAACAAGATGTTTATTAGGTCCAATCGATATATATGAACTTTGTAATGCATTTAATGATTTATTTAAATAATTAAAAAAGCATATCAAGCTTTAATATCTTAAAACTGAAGTAATTAATTTCTTTAAAAGATAATAATTTTGACTAAATAAAAAAGTTATATTGAAAGTGAAATTATTTTTTTTCTTTTTTATCAGGTTTTAGATTCTGGATTTCAAATATTGGTTTTAATAACTGTATGTTATATCTATCGCTATTGCGTATCGACCTTACCTATCATGTACTGGCGGCTCCAAGTGGCAGTGTCATATGATGAACTATTTAAAGATATTTACAAAGTCACAGTTTTAAAGAAAGGCGCCGTGAAAAAGCAGATTCTAATATTAATTATTATATGATCATTTTAAATCAAATTTATCCACTTTCTTTTTTCACGCACACACACATACACATACATACATACATACACACACACATATATATATGTATACACACATATATATATATATATATATATATATATATATATTTAAAATTTTAATTATTTGTTTTAATCACTCATAAAAGCTTTTCTTTTATGGTTTTTTAAACGTCGTGTATACGTGTTCATATTATACATTTTCGGAATTTGTGTGAAACTGTTATTAATGCAAGAAATATTTCATGCATGTCTCTTAAGAAAGGCACTGTGCCTGTAAGAAGATATTATTTTTACTACAGCTTATCTTTAAGCGCATTTATATGTGCAATCATTATAACATATAAACACCGTTTACTTGAATCTGATATTATTTAGCTAAATGTAAGGTTAAAGTAAAATTATCACTTTTACCAATAATAATGAAAGGCATATAGAATGTAAATTAAGTCTTTTTTCATCTTTCAAAAGTTTCAACAAATTGAGGTAATGCAAATCATATTAGCAATTTGTCCATCTCAGTGTTTTAAAATTCATCATTATAAAAGGTATGATGGATAATTTGTTGTCTAAATTACACAAAAATTAAAGTAACACTGTCATCTCATTTTAACAGATATATTTAACAAAATTGCACAAAAATATCTTGAAATACTAATGTAAGGTTATTTAATGAAATCACCATTAGCTTCAACCACAGCCTCTAGATAACTTCATAATCTCCTGCAACTCTTCTGGATGGTCCCTTTGTTTAAGTTGGTGAACGCTGCCATAATCCTTGCTTTCATTTTATCTTTGGTGGTACAAGGAGTATTGTTAGTCTTTCGCTTAACTGCGTCCTACACACAATTATCAAAGGAGTTGCGGCCCGGGGAGTTAAATGGTCTGATATAATGGTGATGTGGTTGCAGATATTGTTTGACAGCCATGACTGGGTTCTCCGCTTGTGTGGCAATGTGCAGAGACTTGTTGCCAGACAGAAGGCCTCTCAGCAGCCGTCCTCTTGACTCAGAGCGGCACCACCTCTTCAAGGTGCTTGATGTAGATCTCCGTGTTGATTCTGAGTTCCTGTTGGAAGATAAATGGCGACATCACGTCGTCAACACTAGTGATCACTCTAAGCACATTCGAAATCTACATTGAACTCATCCAACTCTTTCCGAATCTTCTGTACTGTCCTCAGATTGACACTCAAACATTCTGAAATGTTCTTATTGGAGCTCCAGACCTGAATGTCAAGCAGTACAGCATTCCATTTCCAAATTTTTAGCCCAGTGAATTGCATCATGGCGATATTTTATTCATATACAGTGCCAAACTAATCCTACTATATTGTGCTGTCGACAAAATATAAAATAAATAAATGGCGAGAATTTACCAATCGCACTCTGTATTCTTTTCTATAACGTATAAATGTGGTTACATGTTACAGTATATCAACTGCAGACTTATTTTGTAATTTTAATTTTTGATTAATTCTCACTTCGAATTTTAGCACGTTTGTTAATCGTATATATATATATATATTTAATTTTTTTAATGATGTAAAAGTTTGTTGATAAAGGCAAAGTCTGCAATATTTTTAATTTTTATTGTTCGTTATCTTTATAGTCTATGGACTTATGGATATCGACTAATGAAGGAAACAACCATTTTATATAACATTTTCAATACAATCCTTTTTAATAACTCAATTAGTTCAATGATGACACATCGAATATTACGGTAAACAGTTAAAATCAAAATTCGGTCAGTAATTATCTATTAGGCTACTAAAATATTGATCTTGATTTCAATGTCAACATTCCTTTTTTTTTTCTTCTTTTTAAATTTAATATTTTTATTGGGATACTACGAAGATAACCAACAAGTTGACGTGCGTTTCAAAAGTAAAGTTCGAAATCTTTTTTTTTTTAATAATGCATTTCAACGTGGCTAAAAGGAAACAAAATGTAGGGGTCGTGAAAATAATTGCAAACAAAAAATCCTGATATGTTTGGTAGAGATTTTAAAAAACATTGATTTATTGTCAACTGTACATGTACACGCGAATAAAAAAATTATATATCTGTCTGTCTGTCTCTTTATATATATATATATATATATATATATATATATATATATATATGCACACAGAGAAGAGTGTTTCATTAAGTTCAGTTACTAGATGAATTTGATCTGAAATATTCATTGTATATTATTGACAGAACTTTGTGTAAAGCTCTTTCCTTGTGAATGTAAAGTTGAAAAACATTTGCTAAAAAATGCTTTTCATCGTTCCATTATTAAACGAATTGAACACACACACACTCGCAGAAAAATATCGATATGTCTAAACTCATACGCATTTATGCACACTGACATTCTTATCTGTATGTAACGCTTGTCCACTGAGATAAGAGAAAAACGAAGATTTCAGTAAATAAACAGTAGTCGGTGGAAAAATCGATTTATATGAATTCATTTCCCGCTTCCGGACATTTAAAAAAAAAATTCTTTTTCTTTAATCATTCTTTCAATCACATATTTCTATTCCTGTTTTCTCTTGGCATATTTCCAGAGAATTTTATTTATTTATTTTAGCTTCAGTCTCTAAATTTCACTGTTTGTGTATGTGCATTCTTTATATATATATATATATATATATATATATATATATATATACACACACAGTGGGTACTTCTAGAGTTTTCCATTTTACTTGAAACAAAATGTTACTGAGGTTTATTTCCCTGTGCTTTTAGAAAAAAATGAATAGTTGACCTCAAACTGCAGACATCAGGAAATTATCTGGTCCTTTCCTCTTAGTATAAAACGTGAAAGTACTGTTTAGTGATAAGGTAAGGGTGGTTTCACGCATTCAAGATTAAATTTGTGTATGCTGTGATGAGGACATCCTTCAGGAAGTGGAGTTTAATATATCTTTCACTTTTTTACTACTCTCTTTTAAGTCCCCTTTCTCTTGATATATATGAGTGAGGTAAAAGGCCGTGTACCATAAGGATAATTTATTAAAAGTATAATTTTACGTGAAAATATGTGCTGTTCAAAATGTTTCAGTTCTATGCTTGCTTGATTCATTAACACATTGGAGAGTTTTCTCTGTCATTTTACTGCATTCATATTAAACCCTATGGTACGGGGCTTTTCTCTCTCTCTCATATAATGACCTTAATGTTAGATTTTGCTAAAGTATTAAAACAAGATTTGGAAACATTGTTTCAAACTAAGTAAACAGACTTCTCTATCAACATAACTTTGCTTTGTGCAGTTTGAGGTTAATTAATAGTGTCTCGGTAAAGACAGTTTGATTATATTATAACAAATTAATTTTTCTATTCTTTTATGTGGAACGTCCATTCAAAACGTAGGTAATTGTGAAGTCCTACAACGTTGGCCTTTAATATATGAATTAGCACGACTTCTTGTGAAAGATAGTTTAAAGAGTTTAGTGGTTTGCTTTTTCTGTGATTTAGAATTCAAAATATCACTTCTTCACTGGCCCCCACTCAAAGCTAAAAACACAACTCTGCTTAGCTTTTTAACCTATAGATTGTAGCAGAAAAGATGAATTCATGGTTTCACTTTTTCTAACCTTTAGATTACACGTATATATTGCCTTTAAATCCACATCCAAAATTTTGGCTTTTACTTGGATTATAACGCCGTGCTTCGACCCCGACAACCCATACTATATTTTTAACATTTATTAACTTTTATCTACCG
Source organism: Ascarosepion bandense (assembly GCA_037127315.1). Classification (NCBI taxonomy): domain Eukaryota; kingdom Metazoa; phylum Mollusca; class Cephalopoda; order Sepiida; family Sepiidae; genus Ascarosepion; species Ascarosepion bandense. The sequence goes on from JBBBDQ010000809.1 coordinate 2,232,233, forward strand.
ACCTTCTAAATTCACGCCCTCTCTCTATCTTCACTGTACAGAATTTTTACATGATACCTATATCAATATCCCTTTCTTTCGTTATGTATCTCTAGGAACTTCAGATCTGAAGTATATCTGCCTTCTTACCCCTTAAATAACTGATTTTTCACACCTGTCTCTCACTGAACTAAAATCACTAGCGTCAGCTGACAACTAAAGCTTGGTGTGTCAAAGTAACTTCTTTTGTTTTGATTCTTTTTCACTCTCATTGGCAAAGCAGCTGCATGCAATAAGATGTTTGATATAGTTAACATCTGTAGATGCATTTGCAATTTGCATATACAAATGGCGTTAACAAGTGTCTACATGATCATATCGGTAATCTCCCCTTGAATAAAACGAAGATGTTTTCTCATTCAGAGAAGTGTGGCTAATAAAAGTTCCTGCAAATCATTACTACTGTAATTAGTTAAGTCTTTATTAAGTGTCCCATATTTGAGGTCTTGTAACAGATGAAGCTATTGCCACGGCCTTGAACAATTATTAGTAAATATTTTACAAATATTTACTATAGTAGTAATTCTGACCCTCACCGAATGCTTCAAATTTGTTAGATGCCCAAATTAGTATAGTAAAATATCACGTGGGGTTCCACATCGGTGACGTTGTGCTCAGAGTGAGCAAAGATTTAATAATTGACAGCTCAATAAGAGTGTATATTAGGTATATGTGTTACAGTTTAAACAATCTATTCCTATTCCGCAAATATTTTAAATCATACACAAAATACATTGTTTTTCATAAAGTTAAATTAGTAAATATTACCTAGCTTTCACGTTTTTCACCATATACTTCAATGAATATTTCTCATTGTCAACTTTTAGCACCTCCCCATTGTCATATGAGAAATGGTCTCTGATTACCATAGTGAAATTGTTTGAGGACTTGTTCAAATGTAACGGTTAAATTACTCACAATTTCCTTTTTTCTTTTCTTTTTAAGATGTAAAAATATACTTCGATTATCAAATTAAAGTTTTGAAATAAATAATCGATAATTCAGATTAATATAACTATATTTTCATATATTTCTCATATCTAATTTATTTTATTTCTAAGTCAATAGAAATATGAATGAAAAAGTTTTAAAAAGTACCCAATATCTATATAAAGACGTCTTTAATAAGTTGTCTTCAATAAGTTTTGTAATCCAAGGAAAGTTGCTCTTATTTCTAGGACATTAAATTTAGTATCATTTGGACTAAGATATTCTTTCTATACACAAAAATTTAAAAAAAAATGTGTACACACCTTCATAGTTAATGACTATTTCTTCGCTAGTCTTTACTTTCACATTTCTCAATCCAATTCAGTAAACATTCGTGTTGGGATGCAACGATTTAAATAGTCAAATAGTTCATATTTAATGGGTAAGGAAGTACACAGTCATTATATATATATATATATATATATATATATATATATACACACAAACAGAGTGACTTATGCTAGCCAATCACAGTGTTTCATCTACTTGAGATATTTTGTTTTGTTAGTCATCTCTACTTGGGATGTTATGATCACTATTTCGGAGAACCGAGTTCTAATTTCAGTTAAATTCGTTGCTTTCTCTTACGCGCAAATACCATTGGGAAAAGTATTAATCCGTCTCTTCTCCCGCCAGCAATGGATTAAATAGCAGGTCAGATTGGGTTCTATAGCCTTTGCTGGCAACCAGTCTACCGGAGAAAGTAATGAAAACTTACTGTGGGATAATCTTTTGCCCAGTCAGTCATATCTCTTTCGAGACATGATCGCCCAATCGTGTATCACGTACGGCACTTAACTGACTACTCAACGCGAAGAAATGAACGAACTTTGTATTAACGTAATAATGGAATATCTCATTAGTAAGATCAAATGGATAATATATTACTTTTTTGTTTCTTTTTGTTGTTTTTTTCTTTTCGGATATTTTTATTTCAATTTTTTAAAAAGCTGAATTCTTTTTAGATGCAGCAAAGATGAATGTACAGATAAAAATCCTAGAAAATATATGCAAAAATATAAACCATGCAACTGCAAAACTTAAAATATACTTAAAAACTTAAAAACCGTCGTCAGTATTTATTTATTGACGGTATGGATCAACTCCTATGTTCAGTATTCATAGCAAATACATTTCAATGTAATTTTATTGTCAACGCAATTCTATATAGTTATTTGATTTCTAATGCCAATTTTCATTTGAGAACAAGAGTTATGTAGTAAAAAGTCAAAGTGCGTAATGGCAAGAAGGCATTACATATTAAAGGTATTATTCTAGTAGTATCTTTTGAGATTATGTTAAAATCGGGTGAAAAATTTTGATTGAGTGAAGTATATCATTCAGAGGAGGATCTTTATTGATAAAAATAATATGAAGTTCCTTAATGGGATGAAATGCCTCATTAAGAGTTTTTCCATATATAATTTCTTTTAAATATGTTATTTCAGAACTTTGGCGAACATGGCTCTCCATAGATTCGTTTTATTTATGTGAAATTTTATGGACTTTTGTGAAAGGCAATGAGGTAGTTTTTTTTTTGCTTTCACCATTATTATCCGTCAGTAATCCTAGATTTTAAATTTGAAGAAAGCATTTATTTACACAAATATTATTCTCAATATAATTATGTAATCTTTTTAATGAACTCCTCTCTCTCTCTCTCTCTCTCTCTCTCTCATTCTCACTCACACACACACACACACATACATATATATATATATATATATATATATATATATATATATCACACTGTGTGTGTGAGTGAGTGAGTGTACACGCGGTTTGGTGAAAATTTTTGGGGCTAACGAAGAAGTTCAAACAAGCAAAACACAACATCTAGTCGACTTTTGAGGAATGGGATGAACTGATAAATTTTCAGCTTAACTTCGTGTAGGTGTACATATATAAATCGCTTACTTTTTGCAATAGGCTATATTTACTGACCAAAATGAATATGAACTAAAATTTTGAGTTCTAGCTTGAAACAATCTTGTTACTCCTAAACAAAAAGTAATATGATTCTACAAGATTGATTCCATATACGGCCACCAATTAAAAAAAGAATTTCTTTCTATTTTGGAATTTTAAAGTTATAAAGCAAAATAAAAAAATAAACGCATTTATTGATGTAGGGCAATGTACAAAATCAGTATTCTGTAATGCAAACAAGATATAGTTTTTCTTTTTCCAGTTATCCATTAGCGCAAATATTCATCTTGTCCACATTTTTTTAATCATATCACTCCAAGCAAGGCGGTAACGCCACTGATGTGCAGGGGGCTACATAATAGTGAGAAGATTAGAAAAGAAAGAACTGGAAACCGCATCCTAAACAGGAAACAAGGGATGAGCCTCTTCACCTGTTCAATAGATGTGGGTGGAGTGTGAACCGGGCGATAGTTTAGTCTATCTACTCCAATTGAAAAAAAACAAAACAAAGTCTTTTTATACAAAATGTACATTGCACCAAGCCTACGATAAATTACATTTGTATTACACACTTCATTTATAAAGAAACAACTATTATAGAACAAGAGTTAATATAACGTATTACATTTTTTACCTTGTTTATTGGCTTTTTATGTGTACAAACATTCGAACATAGGATTTCAAATGCTCAATATCGTCATCATTTATATGCATGAATGCACATAAACACACACACACACATATATATATATATATATATATATATATATATTTGTTTGAACATTATTTAAAATATGTCGGTTTATTCCATTTCGTAACTTTCCGTAAGATTTCATAATATATATAATCGACTACACTTCTATTTTGACGTTTTTCACGAGTGTCATTAGAGAAAGTATTTTATTTCACAAAAGCAAAATATTTATTAGCGAGACAAAACATGTTTCACGTTAAGTAGCTTTCACACACACGTACACGTATATATAAATTCCAGTTTTGTTTATTCCGTTTTTAACCAATGTAAAGTTATTAGCTGTGATTAAAGAAAATTCATCACCTCTAATAAAGAATCATAATGCGAATAACTTAGTTTTTAATTTTTTGAAAACGTATTATATGAAATACTTTCCATTCACTATTATCTTGACAGGCCCGTGCGGAAAAACCGTTATTCTCAGCCAACCACGAACTGGACAGCCTGGTAAGAAATATTTACCATTTTTTGTCTTGTCTTCATTTTTTTTAATCTGAGACTGAAAATATAAGTAATCTCTTAATGTAACGTCTTCATGTATAATTATGATAACATACTTTCTCTCATTATGAGACCCCAGAGATTACTGTGAAGTGATTATTTAAACATAGATTATAAAGTATATACTAATGAGACATAGGGCACGCTTAATGCTGGGGATCAGCTATTTTTTGTATTATTATTCATTTCATTTCAAGCAAGTTAGGACCGCCACTGGTGTGCAGGGGGTTGCAATGTGAGAAAAGACTAAGTGCAGAGCGTATTGAGGAAAGGATAAAAGATGAACGGGATTCAAGAAAATAGAAGATGGTAATTGACGTTGCATTTAAATTTTTGAAGATTGTAGCTATCAAAGAAGCAAGTAAACGGAAGGGAGTTTCACGGGTGGAAAGTGCGAGAAAATAAGCTGTTGGAGTAAAAGAGGTGGTTACATTTAACTATTTTAACATTAAAAAGATGAGTCTTAGATGCCAATCTAGTAGCACGCTTAAATTCACGTGGTCGGGTAACCAGAGAAAAGAATCTCGTCAGAGCAGTTGTATTGAAAATGTTTGTAGAAGAGACAGAAAGAAGCCAAGTCATGTCAGTGAGTAAGTGGCTAGAGTTAAGATACCAAAACAAGATCGATTACACTACAGATCCTTTTTTGAGATGCATGGCAGGAGCACCTGACTAGGTATGGCAACAATATTAAATGTATGGATGAATAGTAGATTTATAAATGAGCAAGGTAGATTTTACGAGAAAAACTTTCTGGCCCAACCTTCCTAGCAGTAGATGCAGCTATAGATTCGACATAATCGTTCAGGTCGGTTGAAAAAGTAAGTCCAAGCAGGCGCAGTGTGCTATTCTCAAGGAGATTTGCGACAGCCATGCTGATGATTGGCAAGAAAGTCTCTCTATGGTAGTTAGAGGAGCTGTGCTTGGTTTTGGAGGCATTAAAATCTAATAGCCATTTCCTGTCCCACTTAACCACTGATTAGCGGTTTGCTTCAAGAGCAGCAGCCTTGGCAGAATTCCTATTGAGACTGAAGTAAATGATGGTGTCATTTTCATAGATGCATACTTGGGAACTGATGTCATCAGAAAGATCATTGATGAAGATCAGAAACAGCATAAGGCTAAGGATAGGTTATGAGGGACATTCGCGTTTGTATGAATCGATCTGGAAGCTTGTACGTTCAAACTACCTTCATTTCACGATTTGGTAAGAAAGATTGGATTAAATTAATCATCCAAAAATATCGTAGTTCTGTAGTTGCACAGAAGGCCAACATGCCAAACTCTGTCAGGTGATTTTGAAATATCTAGGATAACAGCTCAAGTTTCGCTCTTATTGTCAAGAGCCTGGTATGCATATTCGGTGATGATCGTTAGCACATCAGCGATGGACCTGGCGAAGCGGAAACCATATTGTTTGTCAAAGAAAGTCGTGAGAGATGAAATGCTTAACTACTTCGGCATTGATTAGAGCCTCCAATACCAGTATGTAATAAATTGTCATTTGTATCTTTATATTCTATTCGTTACTACAGTGTAGATAAGTACGCCTGTAGACTAATGATGAAAATGCATTTATCAATTTTTCAACATAATCTCCGTTGTCAATATGTATAATTCACTAGCAAATATTATACAGAAAAAAATTCAGATAAGGTTTCGGAATACGAAATTATTGATCTACTGTCGTATGCCTGATTATAAACTTCTGGTATTCTATTCGAATAACGCTTATTACTATTATTTATTCCAGAATGTTATTAGATTTTGTTTTAACTTTCCAAATTATTAACAGAAAATTTTACTTTTTAGATTCGTATATTTAGTAGAATTAATTTTTAAATATATTCATCTTAAAGTTAAACTTTCTTTTTTTATTAACACTCGTTATAGTGTGTTTTAAATTATTGCCTTGTCATAAATTAGCGTTTTTATAATCTTTCTATATTACACGGTACTATTTTTTTCATTTTATTGAAAACATTTTTCATTTATTATTTATTGTACATTGTTTTACTACAAAGCTGAAGGTTAAATCTTGTAATATTACCTTTTTTGTAGATCAGTTTAATACTGTATCGGCAATAATCTACAAATACGCACTCTAACAACTGAGAGTTATAATTCTGGCTTAATTCATTTATGTTTCTTAATAACGAAAAACATTGGATTCTTTAATATTTATTGGTTCAAATCAACTTTAGAACAAAGCCATGCTTATGGAGTACCCAATGACGTGTGAACATGCAAGCAACTGCTTGACAGTCTAGTACACGAGCATTTTGTCTACAGCAGCTGTTCCTTAGGGCCTTCATTTTCAAATCATCATGAGAATGTATATTTTTTTAGATGAAGCCAATTTTCACAAAAGCATGGAGTCAATGTGCCCCTAATAAGAGAGTAATTATTTTTTAAGCTTATGATCAGTTATATCTTTTGTCGTATTAAGCTACGTTTAGTAATTTTCTAATAGAGAGCAGGATGTCTCACGGACCATTACTTCTGGGTCCACCATATGTTTGTGTCAAACTCATCACTAAAATATGAGCATATTACCGTCGAGGACCAGTTAAATAACATAATCTAGCTGACCGTTTTGACTATAGCGGATTTGTTGTGCACTTTAGTTGTTATAAACTGCCGTATAGATAAGTTGGCATATATATTTTATTTTTTTATTTATACTTAACAGTTTATAATTATAGGCACAAGTTAATTGAAAATGATTTATTGTAGATTGGCTACTCTGTAATTGTCATTGATACTCAATTTAATACGTACATTATGCAAAAAATTACAAAACCATTTTAGATTGCATAAGATTTATTAATTCTATAAAACTTAAATTCTATACTCTTCCATTAAAGTGGTAGAAATACAAATTCAAATTTATTAACAGTCTCTATACCAAAAACTTTCGTTCGTTTTCAATAAAACAACGCTATTACGAAGATGCATTGGAAATTTCAAGAAAAAATTCTAAAATAATAATTTTGAAGTTTGGTCAATTCATTCGATTTCAGATAGTTGGTCAGGCTGATAAATCTTCAACATCTCCCGTAGAACAAATCAACTTTATTAACATATTTATCGTTTAACCCAGTGTCTTCTAAAATATTGCAACCATCCTCTTAGAAATGATCTTTCCCAGCATAGAAATGCTTTAAATGTTTTGTTCAATTTTTCATAAATTCTGTAAAGTCTCAAACGTTAATTTCAAAGATTATCCGATGGATATGGTGGATGAATGAATGAAAACTTCAATTTTGGCTTAATCAACAAAGAAGCAAGTGTTCTTTGCTTTTTCTCAAGCTCCGTCAGTTGCTGCGTTTGTTAGGTCTAATTGAGAGCTGTACTTATCCAAAATAATTGTTTGGTTTCCTCAAGGAATAGAGAATTCTTTTTCAATTTCACCATATTCATACGTCATCACTTTTTTTTATCACAACTTATTTTTAAAGTTGCTTCTTCCCTTTTCGATGTTAGAATCGATAAAAATATGTCGATTTTAACAAAATAGGTTTAAAACTGTTTGCTGATAGGATTGTCAAATGTCTATTTTAATTAAGCTAATTAAAATTAAATGTTCTGAATCATAAAAATTAAAAATTTAATTGTTTTACCTATAAATTATCAGAGTTTGCGAGATACATATTACATTTTCAATCGATATATATATATATATATATATATATATATATATATATATATATATATATAAAATCTAATTAAAGATGAATATACAATGTAAATGGATAGAATCTACAATGACTTCCATGCAAGCTGTCAACTGTGGCGCCAGGCGCAATTAAAAACGATGGAGCAAATTTCAAAAAGTGGGTGGATAACTTTTAATATACAGAGCACTGCCACCCCTTGGCAAAAGACAGTGGGTGGGCAGCTGCTCCCGCAGATCTTCAGACGCTCCTACTTGTCAAAATCTTAAATAAAGACGTTGGTTGATTTTTGGTTCATTTGATTTGTTTGGAATAAAAAATTGTTGATCATTTTTTATTTATTTGTGACGTTCTTGACGCTGATCCTTCTGTGGCTTTGTAATAGGTCTGCAATAATTAATCCAGTGTTTATTACCTTTCTATTAAAATAAGAACATTTTTTTAAAAAAAGTGAATATTTTACAGACTTCTATAACGTTTCCTCTGAATCACGTGATATCGACGTGACAAGATTTAAATTGAATTTTTTTTTAATTGAATGTCAGTGTATTAAGCTGATTTTCTTTGTTTTACTTTTTAACGATTCACTGATTGGATTTAAAATTATCTAATCGGAATTCCAGTCATGTGTATAGAGGATCTTCTAAGATAATGAATATTCTCACATTTTTTAGAAATCTAAATATTACAAGAAAAAATAACCTTATTGTCCATTCTGGAATATCTTGATTCTACCACGTTTAAAGTTATCTCCCTTCCCGTAATTCAGTATTTATTCCGAATTTGATAACACAATTCATCAAAATACAGAAATTTAAGAAAAAATTCTTCAAATATAAACATTAAAGAATATTACGCTTGCTTTTTGACATTATTGTAATCCGTGTACAGTTTTTAATAACTTCATAAACGTCTTTACTCTTATAGCAATTAATCTATTTTCATATGCATTTTACATTTCAGATGATACAAGCTATCCAAGTACTTCGTTTTCATTTGCTGGAATTGGAAAAAGTAAGTCCTGGCAATGATTGAACATATAACTAAATTTTATTTATCTAAAAATTATCATTTCCTAGAATGTTTGTGTTAGCTTGGATGCAGAAAGAAATCGTGGCTCAATTAACAGAAGAGATTTTGTTAAATCTTAAGTTTATTTAACCAATGTACTGTTGAGAATAAGAGGATATTGATCTACTTTACTGAAATAAGATTTTCGATGATCGTTTTCAAAATTTAGTTAAGGTCAAGAAGATGAAAAAATAAATCGATTTATATTCGTAAAACGTAACCCAAAAACAGTTAAAACAATAGTGCTGATAATCTCTTAATCCACGTCTTTGTTCTGTTGTCACGACTAATCGATAAATTAGAATTCAAACAGTGCGAGATGACATGATTATCTGCTTAGAAAATGAAATTAGTTCGAATTTTGAAAATATTTTGAACTCTTACTCCTAATCAAAGATTTTTCACAGTACTGCTGCTAATCATGCCACTGACACACTATGACAGTCAATAGAGACAGAAAATGTAACTAAGGTAAAGTTAAAGATGAACTTCGTGCTTGTTGAACAACCACAAATGTGCATAAGTATCTACAACAGGGATTGGCAATTCGCTCTAGCAGTAAGATATATTCGAATACGAGCCATCAGTCAGACATTATATACCTGGATCATGATGGTTAGCACACTAGTTTCACAGATATAATGGGTTCGCTTCTCACTTAGGTGCCCCATCATTTCGTTTCTGTGCCTAATTAAGCTTATGAAACTTGCTATAAGGTGATGATTAACTAACAAGTTATACAAGACAAAAGACCTTTCCTTTTTCTGCCTCATCATAGTACCTTTGTACTAAGCTTAGTAAGGATATATATATAAAGACGCAGAAAAAATAGCGCTTTTTATTTAAATTTTACTGAACAGAATAAATTCTAGCAGTTAAATTTTTTATAAATATTGTCGCATTAAAATATGATTTGTTATGATTAACAAACTGTTTAACATGCTCTCCGTCATGTTCAGAACAACAGTGAACACTACCCGCAACACATCTAAAAACCCTTTTACACATTTCTACAGTAATTTTGGGGAAAAATTATCATAAATTGCTTGTTTTCATTTAGGCTTGAGTATGTAAAGATATTTTAGTCAACCCTTAAAGAAAACTTTTGGTGTCAGGTTTGGTGATCGTAATAGCTCGACGTCGTCCTGAACCTCTCAGCTTGAAAACAATTGGGGTTATTTTTGCCGCACCCTGTGGTTAGTTACTCTTTCAAATAATTGTACGTATCAAGCTTAGCAAAACAGAAAATCGCTTGGACTAACAAGATTTTGCTGCTTCAGCATTTCAAAAGTGGAGATCATACTTTTTAAAATATTATTCAAATTACTGACTTTTCACCCAATCCTTAACAAAGAATTCTTGCACCAGCAGGAAAATAAAGAACTACATTAGGGTTAATATTTGCTTTTCACTTACATTTATCATTCGACAGAATACTGTTATTACTTACGATGAAGTGACAAGATTAGTACCAAGAGGTGAAAAATTTATCCTACTATTTTCTTGCAAAAAGAGATAACATTGCAATTTTAATGTCTCTAGTTCTCATGGATGCGCTTTTCCCGTTGTATCTGGATTAATCTTCGTTCAGTTTAAGAATAAGCTGTAATTGATTAAAGGTAAATAAACAGTCGTTTTTCTTTCACCGGAATGCTAACTTAGAATAAAAAATTGTTTCTAGATGTGGACAGAACCCTGATCATTACTAACATTTGACTAATTTTAATTTACTTTAACCTTATTGTTTAATTGTCATATGTTTTTATCGAAAGTAGTTTTTAATATTCTGCATGATCAGAAATAAAACATTCAAGCTCGTATCCTCTGCCTTTGTGAAGCAATCTGACAGACAGGAACTGATCCACACTAATTGTGATAGAATTAATATAAATTTGGGAAAATCTAGTAAGAATACATTAAACTTGATAATGATTCTGCTACATTTAATAAACATTCTGACGAATTAAGATAAATAAAGCCATTTCTAAACAAATTTCTGATCGCATAATGTTTTGCCTACCTTTTTAATAGGCTAGTGGGTACGGTTGCCAAAAATTTTGCTTTATTACCATTTTAATAGTGAGACAATTATAATTTCTGTATTACTTGGATCATACTTTACTTATGAATAAAAATAAATTAATGTAATTGAGCATCAACATTTGTATCGATATCGTCATAAAAGTGCCCGAATAAGTTTAAAAATAGATGCTATTTTAGCTTAAAATTTTTCAACAGAATTCTTTTAGTAGATGAAGGTATTTGAACAGTGTGACATAACGTAGATTACTACGTTTAAAATTTTGTCTTATGGTTGATAATATAAAATCATTTTCAGTTAACATGGACAATAATTTATGTGTACAAAAACGTTTACACTAAAATAATTTAAAATTATATTTTATTGCCACTGTAAATCTAAGAGTAGATGGTCTAAGGATTAACACCACGGAACATTCATTCAATTTCCAGTAGAGAAAGTGTTCACTTCATATTAATGCCTTTAATAAATGCATAGATGCAGTTTTCCACTTCGGAGATATTTACTTATAAGGCAAAAAGGATTCTTAACCTTAGTTGTCAATCACTCTAGAAGAAATATCACCAGAAAGAGAATCCATTGTACATTGATTAGATTCTGGTTAAGCTTATTCAAATAATGAAGAGATTTGTTGGATTTAGGTGTCAAAGAAAAAACTTAATAATCAACAAGCATCTACATGATAGCTTTCTTCATTGCACCAATAGAGACTGAATAACAGATTTTGTTTTGCATCTGTCTCTTAAATAGTCACTAACCACCATTTTACGAGAGGTTTGGATCTAGTTACCATTGCTCGAGTAATGGGTTATATTTATTCAACTGTTATGGTTTCTTGTAAGAATGTGATATTTCTACTCGTAACTTAAAAAATCTTACCAAATGGTTTTAAAGTTTTCTTAAAACCTTCTGATAGTACTACGATCTTTTCAACACACACACACGCGCACACACAAACTCACACACACACACACACACATATTGGAAAATTTGTTTTTGACATGTTTCATTGATTCTTTCTCATTTGAAAAATGGTTTTTATTTGAAAATCTACATGAATGAGACAATATGATTCGCATTCAATATGTAAACAGTAACATAGACTTTGAAATAGAATTCATTTTGGTGATGGTGGGCGCTGATTGATCGGCGAAACATGCCAAATAATTTTCACAAAATTGTTTTATATATTTACCATTTTATCGAATCCTCTCTCTCTCTCTTTCTCTCTCTCTCACACACAAACACACATGTACACTATGACATAGCAACCATGTACACTCAATGCCGAATGATTTCACATGTTTAATTTGTGTTATGAGAGAGGTGAGGTAAAATCAGTATCAGTTAAAAATAATGAAAAAATGTTTTTGTTTTGTGGTCAATGTTTCGTGAGTAACCTTTATCAAAACCAGCAATGGATTCAACACTTTTACTGTCCAGGCAAGAACATTTCTTATCAGACAATTATTTTGCAACTCCGTCACGTGAACGCTGATTTCTAAAATAGCCGTGTCTAATACACCAGAAAATAGAAAACCTGCTGTTAACTGCTTAATAAAAGAAAGAAATTGTGAGATTTTGACAGTATATATAGGTATATTAATAAGATTTATTTTTAACATAATGTTTCCTTTTCAACACAATCCAACTCTTCTCCGCACATTGAACATTATAGTGAAAATTTAATTTTATAATTCATATAATTAACTGTAAAACTGAGAATTTATTGATCTACTTTTCTATTTCTTTCTTAAAAGTGTGTCTTAAATTCTCTTTTAGGCATTTGTTAGATGGCGAAATGACTTCAAAATGGTTTAGTGGATATATTTTGCTTAATTATCAAAGCATTTCTATCGAGAATTTAGTTTTGTTGTTAAATCAAAACAGCTTTTAAAATATAGTTACATTTAAGTAAATATATACTTATTGTATAAATTTAATAGGGATACACAAAGATATATACATTTGTTTTGGTGGATAGTTTGCTTCATAGGTCTTTCTGTTATTAAAAATATCTTGTAGTTCTCATTTCTTCTACATTTTCCTGATTGTATATTAATTTCACATAATCGTACTTAAAATGCACATTCAACGTTTAAAATATATTATTTTCAAAAGAGAAAAAGAAAAATTTTTGTGAAACCAGTTGCTTCGTTGTTTTCTTATTGAACTAGAAATTACTTTGCATTTAGTCGATCTGACGCATTTTCTTTCAGAAAGGATATGTTTTTGAACGCCTATCACTAGAAAATCTCGTTTACTAGCTAAGTTTGCAGTATATCATATAGTATTATATGAGTCATAAATATCTGTGGCAGATAATATGCCTATTTTTTATTTAAATAACGCAAAATTCGGTTATTTATTTCGTTGAAAGAAATGTTGAACCAAAAATTATACTAAAGAGAAAAACTTATAACAAACTTGTGTTGATGCTTAAATTACAAAAACATGCTTGTATTGCATTTTAAGCAGCAAAAGGTTTTTGAACATTTTTTATGTATTTTATAATAATACTAACTCGTTTAAATGCAAATGTCTTATAGCGTACACTTCTTGTAATAATTCGGTTGTACAAATATTTCTATTCATTTTTTGATGAGTTGTTTCTTTTTCTTTAGGTACATGAACTGTGTGACAATTTCTGTCAGCGTTATATCAGCTGTTTAAAAGGCAAAATGCCAATCGATTTAGTAATCGATGAAAGAGATGGAGGATCTACCACACCAAAATCAGGAACAGAAAGTCAGGACCATACAGATAACAGTACAGATCAGGTAAGACTTAATCTTTTGTGAGTCCTGTTAAAAATAAGTTGCCAAATATAGATCTATTTATCTCATTTTACATTTCGTTTTATCGCTTCGTTCGATTATTCCATCACTAATACTTTAAATTCCGATTATGATTACTGTTATTATACCGGTTACTATTTAAAGAAGAAAACAGTTGATGATTCGATTTTAAATTAAAACCGATATAGACGAATTATTTTGTAGTTTCATCATGAAAAAAGTTTGTCTTAAATTCGCTTTTAGACATTACTTTTATTCTTTCTTTCTTTCTTCCTTTCTTTCTTATACCTACTCTTTCAGATTTCTGATGTTTCTTCGTCTTACACTTTTCTGTTGTTCCATCGTCGTTTCACCCTTTTCTTATTAATTCCTTCTTCGTCTCGCCCTTTTCTCTCTAGTCCCTTCTTCGTCTCGCGCTTTTCTCTCTAGTCTCTTCTTTGTCTCGCCCTTTTCTCTCTAGTCTCTACTTTGTCTCGCCCTTTTCTCTAGTCTCTTCTTTGTCTCGCCCTTTTCTCTCTAGTCTCTTCTTTTGTCTCGCCCTTTTCTCTCTAGTCTCTTTCTTTGTCTCGCCCTTTCTCTCTAGTCTCTTTTGTCTCGCCCTTTCTCTCTAGTCTCTTTCTTTGTCTCGCCCTTTTCTCTCTAGTCTCTTCTTTGTCTCGCCCTTTTCTCTCTAGTCTCTTTCTCTTTGTCTCGCCCTTTTCTCTCTAGTCTCTGCTGTGTCTCGCCATTTTCTCTCTAGTTTCTGCTGTGTCTCGCCATTTTCTCTCTTAGTTCCTGCTGTGTCTCGCCATTTTCTCTCTAGTTCCTGCTGTGTCTCGCCATTTTCTCTCTAGTTCTGCTGTGTCTCGCCATTTTCTCGCTAGTTTCTGCTGTTTCTCGCCATTTTCTCTCTAGTTCCTGCTGTGTCTCGCCATTTTCTCTCTAGTTTCTGTTGTGTCTCGCCATTTTCTCTCTAGTTCCTGCTGTGTCTCGCCATTTTCTCTCTAGTTCTGCTGTGTCTCGCCATTTTCTCTCTAGTTCCTGCTGTGTCTCGCCATTTTCTTTCTAGTTCCTGCTGTGTCTCGCCATTTTCTCTCTAGTTCCTGCTGTGTCTCGCCATTTTCTCTCTAGTTCCCGCTGTGTCTCGCCATTTTCTCTCTAGTTCCTGCTGTGTCTCGCCATTTTCTCTAGTTCTCCTGCTGTGTCTCGCCATTTTCTCTCTAGTTCCTGCTGTGTCTCGCCATTTTCTCTCTAGTTCCTGCTGTGTCTCGCCATTTTCTCTCTAGTTCCTGCTGTGTCTCGCCATTTTCTCTCTAGTCTCTGCTGTGTCTCGCCATTTTCTCTCTAGTTCCTGCTGTGTCTCGCCATTTTCTCTCTAGTTCCTGCTGTGTCTCGCCATTTTCTCTCTCTAGTTCCTGCTGTGTCTCGCCATTTTCTCTCTAGTTCCTGCTGTGTCTCGCCATTTCTCTCTCTAGTTCCCTCTTGCTGTGTCTCGCCATTTTCTCTAGTTCTGCTGTGTCTCGCCATTTTCTCTCTAGTTCCTGCTGTGTCTCGCCATTTTCTCTAGTTCCTGCTGTGTCTCGCCATTTTCTCTCTAGTTCCTGCTGTGTCTCGCCATTTTCTTCTCTAGTTCCTGCTGTGTCTCGCCATTTTCTCTGTTCCTGCTGTGTCTCGCCATTTTCTCCCTGTTCTTTTTTTTTTGTCTGGCCATTTTCTCTCGTTTCTTTTTTTGTCTGGCCATTTTCTCTTACGTTCTTTTTTTTTTTGTCTGGCCATTTTCTCCAGTTCCTTTTTTTGTCTGGCCATTTTCTCCAGTTCCTTTTTTTTGTCTGGCCATTTTCTCCAGTTCCTTTTTTTTGTCTGGCCATTTTCTCCAGTTCCTTTTTTTTGTCTGGCCATTTTCTCCAGTTCCTTTTTTTGTCTGGCCATTTTCTCCAGTTCCTTTTTTTGTCTGGCCATTTTCTCCAGTTCCTTTTTTTGTCTGGCCATTTTCTCCAGTTCCTTTTTTTGTCTGGCCATTTTCTCCAGTTCCTTTTTTTGTCTGGCCATTTTCTCCAGTTCCTTTTTTTGTCTGGCCATTTTCTCCAGTTCCTTTTTTTGTCTGGCCATTTTCTCCAGTTCCTTTTTTTGTCTCGCCATTTTCTCCAGTTCATTTTTTTGTCTCGCCATTTTCTCTAATTCCTTTTTTCTCTCGGCATTTTCTATCTAATCTTTTTCCTTTTACCCTTTTTTCTGCACTCTCCACTTTCTCTTACTCTTTTCTCTCTAATCTCTTCTTTCTCTCGCCATTTTTACTCTATTCTCTTTCTTTCACTCTTTTCTCTCTATTCTCTTCTTTCTTTCACCCTTTTCTCTCTATTTCTTTCACCCTTTTCTTTCTTTCTACCCTTTTCTTCTTTCCTTACCCTTTTCTCTCTATTCTCTTCTTTCCTTCACCCTTTTCTCTCTATTCTCTTCTTTCCTTCACCCTTTTCTCTCTATTCTCTTTCTTTCACCCTTTTCTCTCTATTCTCTTTCTTTCACCCTTTTCTCTCTATTCTCTTTCTTTCACCCACTCGTTTCTCTCTATTCTCTTTCTTTCACCCACTCGTTTCTTTCTATTCTCTTTCTTTCACCCACTCGTTTCTCTCTATTCTCTTTCTTTCATTCACTCGTTTCTCTCTGTTCTCTTCTTTCTCTCACCCTTTTCTCTCTGTTCTCTTCTTTCTCTCACCCTTTTCTCTCTGTTCTCTTCTTTCTCTCACCCTTTTCTCTCTGTTCTCTTCTTTCTCTCACCCTTTTCTCTCTGTTCTCTTCTTTCTCTCACCCTTTTCTCTCTGTTCTCTTTCTTTCTCTCACCTTTTCTCTCTTTCTCTTCTTTCTCTCACCCTTTTCTCTCTGTTCTCTTCTTTCTCTCACCCTTTTCTGTTCTCTTCTTTCTCTCACCCTTTTCTGTTCTCTTCTTTCTCTCACCCTTTTCTGTTCTCTTCTTTCTCTCACCCTTTTCTGTTCTCTTCTTTCTCTCACCCTTTTCTGTTCTCTTCTTTCTCTCACCCTTTTCTGTTCTCTTCTTTCTCTCACCCTTTTCTGTTCTCTTCTTTCTCTCACCCTTTTCTGTTCTCTTCTTTCTCTCACCCTTTTCTGTTCTCTTCTTTCTCTCACCCTTTTCTGTTCTCTTCTTTCTCTCACCCTTTTCTGTTCTCTTCTTTCTCTCACCCTTTTCTGTTCTCTTCTTTCTCTCACCCTTTTCTGTTCTCTTCTTTCTCTCACCCTTTTCTGTTCTCTTCTTTCTCTCACCCTTTTCTGTTCTCTTCTTTCTCTCACCCTTTTCTGTTCTCTTCTTTCTCTCGCCCTTTTCTGTTCTCTTCTTTCTCTCGCCCTTTTCTTTCCATTCCCTTTTCCTCTCACTTTTTTCTTTCCATTCTCTTTTTTTCTCTCACTTTTTTCTTTCTATTCTCTTTTTTTCTCTCACTTTTTTCTTTCTATTCTCTTTTTTTCTCTCACTTTTTTCTCTCTAGTCTCTTTTTTCTCTCTTTTTTCTCTCAGTCTCTTTTTTCTTTCTACTTTTTTCTTTCTATTTTCTTTTTTCTCTCACTTTTTCTTTCTATTCTCTTTTTCTTTCATCCTTTTCTCTCTAATCTCTTTTTTCTTTCATCCTTTTCTCTCTAATCTCTTTTTTCTTTCATCCTTTTCTCTCTAACCTCTTCTTTCTCTTACCCTTTACTGTCTAATCCCTTCTTCGTCTAGCCCATTTCACTTTAATTTCCCTTCGCACTCTCAAAAAGTCAAAGCTTTATTCATCTCATTCTGGCCATGCGTCCTCTTTCGATTTCCCTTTTCCTGCTGTTTTTCTCTTTCTTCTTCTTCACAGTTTTCATTTTCCTCCTCTTCAAGTCTCTATTGTATTGGCTATTATGGAATTATATTCCTGTTTGAGACTGCCTCAGTAGCTGCATATTACAGACAAGTGATCTCGCAAATCCCTGGTGAGACAATAAGGGAGTGGCCCAAACAGATGACGGTGCGTCTTTGTTCTGGATAGGGAAAAAAAAGTCGAGCCGAAAGATGCGATGGGTGAGTGTTTGGGTGAAATGGTTTCGAAGAAAAAGTGGAGGGTAAGGGATATGATAATATCAATGGTTTTACAACCATGCATACACGTACGTGAGAAGGGAAAAAACAAATAACAACAAAGACGATGATAGTAGTGAGGTTGGTTTATTGAAACGGAGGGAGTGGGTGGGTGGGTGGTTGGTTAGCAAGGAAATGATAGGTTGACGGTATGGTGGGGTGTGGTTGCTAGATAGGAGAAACAAAACCTAAGGCAGACTGTCACTTCCAACTGTTGTGCGTACGCGCGTGCGTAGCATCTATGCGTTTTTCTTACTTCGTTCCGGCCAACTGACTACATATATCCACTCTGACTTTTATATGCTGCATCCGTATTGCGTATTTTCGATGTCACTACCCCTGCACAACCATTTCTGTCTTCGATTGGTTTACCTTCCAGCAGAGATGCATACACTTCACCTCTATCTTTTCGCACCCTCGCGATTTACCTATTTCCTTTTTCCTTATTTTTCTTTCTCACTAGTTTTAAACACCAGTTTTTCGTACTGCTGCCTTGTTCTCCTATATTTATTCTTCTTTGTTTATCCCCACCGGTGGCTTCATTCTTTCGTTCTACTCTAATTCTTTCGTTACCTTTTTCTGCTTCTCTCATTCTCCCTTTTCAAGCCTCCTTCCCTCAGCGGTTTCAACTATCACTTTCTCTTTCTGAGCCTCCTCCCCACAGCGGCTCGAACTTATTTTTCCGTACCTTGTACTCACAACGGTTCCGATTCTATTCTTTTGAGTATTCTTACTAAAGCTCTCATTCTCTCTGAGCTTCCTCCTCTCTTTGAGCAGTTTCCACTCTTTTTCTCTCTGAGCTTCCTCACTACCTCAGTTCCACTTCTTTCTCTTTC
The DNA here is from genome assembly GCA_037127315.1 of Ascarosepion bandense. Classification (NCBI taxonomy): domain Eukaryota; kingdom Metazoa; phylum Mollusca; class Cephalopoda; order Sepiida; family Sepiidae; genus Ascarosepion; species Ascarosepion bandense. The sequence continues at coordinate 2,250,958 of JBBBDQ010000809.1, forward strand.
TCTCTTTGAGCAGTTTCCACTCTTTTTCTCTCTGAGCTTCCTCACTACCTCAGTTCCACTTCTTTCTCTTTCTCTCTTTGAGCAGTTTCCACTCTTTTTCTCTCTGAGCTTCCTCACTACCTCAGTTCCACTTCTTTCTCTTTCTCTCTTTGAGCAGTTTCCCTCTTTTTCTCTCTGAGCTTCCTCCCCGCCGCTTTTCCCACTCTTACTCTACCTCCTGCATTTGTCTTTTTCTGAGCTCCCTCCAACACTTTCACTCATGTTGCATTCACCTCCTCACCCTCACGCACATTTTAGTTATCTCCATTGCTGTAGTCATACGATGAACATTTTTTCTTTTCGTTCTTTCTCTTTTGCATTACTATAGCTATAAAAAAAAAGAACGTTTTGTTAGGTACTTTTTTTTTTAGGTTTTATTTTATAAAATTTTCTAAACTTGCTGTCCATATAAATATTTCTCAAACGATTTAAAATATCATTGTTTCTTCATGCACATACTTGAGACTTTTTTCCATTTATCCCGCTCTACTTATGATACATCTCACAAATCCCTGAAATTCAAGATATTTATAACTTTACATTAAAAGACAGTACAAAAAAAAAAACAAAAAAAAAACGAAAGCTGAAAATACTCCTGAAACTTTTTTATTACTTACAAACGTTAGCACAACCTGCATGCTTTTTTTCAATTGCTAGTAATCTTGACAAGTTATTCCTAATAGCATTTAATGTTAATAGACAGAAGAGTCAGGGTGACGTTGTAAAAGTGTCTTTATTCTCAGCTTCGGAAAAATTATTTTTTAATACTGTCTGTAAAACAATAATGATAGTGATTATAAGAATGATAACACTAGCATGACCCAAAGAATGTAATTGTCAGGCTGAGAGTAACCACCATTATGTAGCATATTTGGTATTTATACTCTGAATGTAGCTAAAAGATAGCAATAAATATGATGCAACTGGGGCATAAAGTAACGTGGCACTGCGTTTCTAGTAGATTTTTTATATTTTAAAGCTTACGAACGAGTGTCATTAGTTTAAAATTTCATTATAAAAACTGTTTATAAAAAATTGATGAAACTCATATTAGTCTATGTTACAATGAGCATTGGCATTATGGAATTATTAAATATCTAAAAAAAACACCTATACGAATAGTAAAATATTCTTGGAACTGTTTGTCCCATTTATCTTTTTGTTTCACTTCTGCTGTTCTCTCTTACTGTATCACATCTGCCGTTCTTCTCTCCTTCTCGGTTTCACCTCGTCCATTCTTCTCTTCTTCCCGGTTTCACCCCTTCTGCTCTTCTCTCTTTCTCCCTGTTTCCCAACTTCCGCTCTTCTCTCCTTCTCGGTTTCACCTCTTCCGCTCTTCTCTCCTTCTCGGTTTCACCGCTTCCGCTTTTCTCTCCTTCTCGGTTTCACCGCTTCCGCTCTTCTCTCCTTCTCGGTTTCACCGCTTCCGCTCTTCTCTCCTTCTTGGTTTCACCGTTTACGCTCTTCTCTCCTTCTCGGTTTCACCGCTTACGCTCTTCTCTCCTTCTCGGTTTCACCGCTTACGCTCTTCTCTCCTTCTCGGTTTCACCTCTTCCGCTCTTCTCTCCTTCTCAGTTTCACCTCTTCCGCTCTTCTCTCCTTCTCGGTTTCACCGTTTACGCTCTTCTCTCCTTCTCGGTTTCACCGTTTACGCTCTTTTCTCCTTCTCGGTTTCACCGCTTACGCTCTTCTCTCCTTCTCGGTTTCATCGCTTACGCTCTTCTCTCCTTCTCGGTTTCACCGCTTACGCTCTTTTCTCCTTCTCGGTTTCACCTCTTACGCTCTTCTCTCCTTCTCGGTTTCACCTCTTACGCTCTTCTCTCCTTCCAGGTGTCACCTCTTTTTCTCTTCTCTCCTTCCAGGTGTCACCTCTTTTTCTCTTCTCTCCTTCCAGGTGTCACCTCTTTTTCTCTTCTCTCCTTCCAGGTGTCACCTCTTTCTCTTTTCCATCTCTCTTTGCCCGTTTCACTTCTTTAGCTCTTTCTCTCTTTCTTTGCCCTGCCCGTTTCACTTCTTTCGTTCTTCTCTCTCTCTCTTTGCCTGTTTCACTTTTTCGCTCTTCTCTCTCTCTCTCTCTCTCTCTCTCTCTCTCTCTCTACCCGTTTCACTTCTTTCGCTTTTCTCTCTCTCTCTGCCCGTTTCACTTCTTTCGCTCTTCTCTTATTTTCTCTTTACCCGTCTCACTTCTTTCGCTTTTCCATCTCTCTTATGATTCACTCCTGTCGCTTGCTCTCTCTCTTTCTCTCTCCCTCAATTCGTTTCTGCTCTGCTCCCAAAGATTTAAGTGCCAACCTTTCTAAATCCTTTTAAATATATACTTAGCAAATGTCTATCTAAAAATGTTTTAATTATTGATCTTTTTGTACAATTAATAAGATGACATGTTCCTGCTATTTGTGTCAGTTTAACTTCGATTTTCACATGCTTCCCATATCGTCATAACTCCCTCGACCTAATTCTTGTTACACATTTATACTTATGTATCATCTTTTAGTAAGCATTGACCGACCATCACTGCTTGACACCTATCCACCGCACTAGTGTCGGATAAAGAAACCCAATTTGAACCTATTAAAATGAGTCCTTTTTCTGCTTCTTCCAGCATATGCCTTATACAAATGTTTCTCTCTGCAGACCCGGGCGGCTAGTTGCTGCATAACTGTTTCTAATGCTATTCGTAGGGATAAAGAAAAAAGATGAGGCGGTAGGAAGGTGAATTATTTAAGTAAACGAACAGAATAATGCAATACGGGCAGCAGAAGAGATTTTCAGTAGTGACCGGTTCCCCTGCAACGTTAATCTGATTTCTGTCGAGTACAGGCCCAGCTGTTTTTTAACCCAGACTGGAAAATTTAATAAAGTCCTTAACTATTCATATTTTATCAAATTAGCGTTACTGATCAAGACACAATGGTCTGGATAATCCTATCTGAGCATTGAGTTCTGCACCGTCAAACTAGTCCGACCTACTCGAGACTTTGAGACGCTCTCTGCCCTTTATCCGCTTACATGGTCTTTCTTTACTCCTCATCCTAGTTGCCTTTTCTGTCACTCGACACCTCTCTTGTCCCCATTACAAAATAAAAGCAAAAGAAAGAATAACATATAATAAATAAAAGATATGATGAAGAAAGAATACAATGTAACCTGTATCACTTCTTTTCTCTGATGGTAACCATGCATTGTCTTGTGGCCTTTTTTTTTCTTCTTCCTATTCTTCTATTATACGTTAATGTGTTAACTTAGCTGTTATCTCTGATTCTCGCGCCTCGGGGGGTCGCAATGCTCACTTGAACATTTAAAACTTCGGAACAAATATCTTGACTTCGTTGGCGATGGCGGCCATTCCAGCTAAATGTCAAGTCACATTTAATTTTTCCCGCCAATTCCGGCTTCACTCTCATCCACATCCACTTCTCCGAACCCTTATTATTTACTAACTTACTACTGTAATTATAATTACCATAATGATCTTAATTATGTTTAATGTCAATTCTATCCTAAGATTATAGGAAGAAAATATATTTTGTAAATTTATTTCAGTTTTTCTCTAAAGAGAAATGTTTATTTCTTATCCTATTTATCTTAATATTAAGTGATCATTATCAGAAAGCGACTAAATAATTATAATCTGTCAAAGATTGAACGCTATAAAAACAATAAAAGTGTTTTTCTGCTCACTCTTTATTCATGGCTATTGTATCTTCTAAATACAGGATTTTTCACTTTGATAAATTTATTACAACTTATCACTAACTGCGTTTTCAGATCTCCCCTAGAGTTAGGCAGAATAACAGTATAAAATATCTTTATTATTTCAAAAATTATTCGGACTACTCATATTTCTTGTTTCAATTAGTGCATCTCATCTAGTGCTTTCTCCAGATCTCTTCGATATTGTCATCATTCTAATAAGTATTTAGACAAGCATCATCGTATTCGTTGTTTGATCACTCCGATTATGCTAATGTTCTTTATAGCATTGTTATTGCTGTCTGAAATATTCTTATCATTTTCGGATGCTTTTGCGTGTATAACCTATAGTCTTTTATTTTATCTACATATACCTTTCCTATTTTTCTAGCTTGTCATCATTTCGCTAGAAGCAGTTTATAGATCCAAAAATGTTAAATTTAACCAGATTTTTTTGTTAGCTACAACAGAGGAATGATCTGAAATATTTTCAAAATAAAGTAAACACATTTGAAAAGCCAAGAAAACGTCCATCCTTCCAGTTTTGTATTAAAAGAATGGCAATGTCTGCATATAACTCACTCATTTGTTTACAAAACTATAAAAATGTCTTTTCATTTTGTATATGCAAAATATTTTTGCTAGCAATTTGTTTATAATTGTCATGCATATGTCAAAAAATTTGCTTTGTTAGGTAATTTGTAATTATTCTTTGATAGCATTTTTGTCACAAGCAACTTTTATGGTACCATAAATTTTAATTTTTGATATAGTCATGCGCTCAAAAAATTGACAATGAATTACGCAATATAAATTTCGTTTTATCGTTGTCTATGAAATTATCAATATTGCATAAAGAATAAATGCATTGTCTAACATTTTTATCTATCAATAGCTCATATATTTTACTCAGCTTATCGTTTCTTAAGGGAGACAACTAACATTCTTGTTCAACATTAGAATTGAAATAAATATCTGATTGAAGTCTTTCATGAATAGTTATTCAAATAATACTATTTACCAGTTTGAAAGTGGTAATCAATATAGATTCCGTAGTAAACTAAAGTAAGCAATGTATAAAAGGAAATATGCCTTTAAAATATTTAAAAACGCTAACAGGTATTATAAATTGTATATGAAACACAGGATTAATAAAAATGTTTAAACTTATCGGGAAGTTTTAATTACAATCTCACTAATACTGTCTTACGGTATAAGCAATTTTATCAAAGAAACAACTGCTCGTAAAAACGGTGTTTGTTATCATGAATGATAACATGTAGATAAGAAACAGCACTAAAACAAAATGACTCCAGGCGAAACGATGTCAAGCTCTTAGAATGGCCGCCTAACTTACCGGACATCTATTCAATACAGAATTTATAGAATATTATAAAAAGGAAAATTGTATCAATTAAAATCACGACCATGGATCATCTGAAATAAATAATAAAGCTATTTCAATACAAGACGTCTGACAAAATCATTGCCTCCAGAGTAAGTGATCAAAGACAAATACTCTCCTTTAAATATTAACTTTTCAAGTTAGGCTAATGCATATTTCTAATAAATCTTTCAGAAGATAAAATTTCTAAATAGAAAGGTCCTCTTTTTCCACACACAGGCACACGCACATATTTTATTAAATTTGACTGAAAATTTTTCTATTAAAGAAAAAGCATATGTAACACGTACACACTTTTTTAAATATATATATATATAAACATGAGACAGTTATAGAATCTTATTTTTGTAGTAAGCTTTAAACGGAATATGAATAAGATAACACTAATATGTATCACATTTTAGTATTTGACCATTTGACCGATTCAGTTTTTTCACTCTATTTACGCGGGTCCGTTCCACAGCCTAACCTGACCCACAGGTCCTTCCCTTCTCCCTCGATTCAACGGTTAGTTGCTTTACATGTCAGCAATAGAATCATAATTTATTGCACAATTTGATTGAGTGTCCGTTAAGATTATTTGGCAGGGTTAGATGCCTCTCCATTCATCTCCCCTTCATGAACGAATATTAAGATTATAGGTAGTGTTGAAGATCCAGTCGGCGAAAAATTGTTTTAAATTAGGTCAGCTTCGTGGTTGTGTGTGTGTGGGGGGGGGGTCTAGCAAGTAGCACGGGAAAAAGTAATAAATCTTAAAACATCTTTTAGGATATAGGTATATCAGTACATATTAAAAATTTATAGATAAAAGAAGGATGGTAAATAAGAGTAGTTAGGTTAAAGTAGAATAAAATATTCCTGTTAAGATTTTGAAAGTGCACTTTTTCAAAATATTCGTTATTGATGTTAACAGTGTTTATTAAGAATGACCAAGTTTCAAGATCAGATAGACATATGTCTTTTTTGTTGCTTGTAAGTTGTGCTATTATTTAATCGACCTTGAAAGAGTTGACAAGAGAGTACAATTTTTATTTCATTTTTTGCTGTTACTGCCTAGGCATGTATTGCAAAAAATGTGTCCAGATGACAACTCACTCTCTATTTTTTTAGCCATTGATAGTAGCATAAAGGTGACAAGATATTTAAACTGGTGATTGGGGTGCAAGAAAAATGCTCACGAAAAACAGGTAGTTGATTTTCAAATTTGCTGACATAATCCTGATGAAGCCCAAATAAAAATTCTGGAAAAAAAAGAAACTAGTAATCAGAAAATATCAGTTTTATTTAATCAAAATAATATATCATGTTAAAAAACTTGTATCATATGAAACATAAATCCATTTGGATGACCAGAAAATATTTTAATATAAAATGCTACAAACGATGGTGACAATATATTTCTGAAATTATACTCTAAGTGCAATATAGAACATGGATATTAAGCAAGTACTAAGAAATAGACGACAAAAGATTAATAAATTCTCTCTCCCTCTTATATTTATATCATGAGACTTATTTAACCAAAGACAATATCTAAATACATTATATTAATACCCTCCCTTTTCCGTGAGGGCCATGTTCCAATATACTCACTGGATGCCTGAAACCACGAAGATATAGTGTTTGTCGCTTTAAAAGGATAAATATTGGGTAATAGAATGACAAAAGGTAAAAAATATCATTGTTTTCATATACTGAAATATTGGTTCTTCCATGCATTAAATATGATTACAAAAAGTTATTTCTAAGTGCGGGATTAATAATAAACTAGAAAAATTATGTCAATGTAAGAAAAGTTATCCGACAGGCAGTTATTCTCAATGTAGATCCTAACTATGAATTATTTACTTTTGAAGTTGACAGTGGAAAGTGAAATCACAAATATATACTCTAGGTATCATCAGGCACGAGGTCTAACGATACCTAATGGTTGAAATCAGGGTAGCTTGGTGTTGATTCCTCATTTAGTGAGTATATTTTCGCTGTATTTTTTCTGATCGTATTGAGCACTTTTTTATTGTTCCATACCTTCGGAAGTGATTGTTTACTGTCTTCCACTGCATTATTGTTATATATAAGAAAGTGGAAGAACACGTAGATTAAAACCCAATGTTCAAGCATTTACTTTTATAAAAAGTGCTCGATACAGATCAGAACTTATTGTAATTTTGTTATTATAATGCTTTTATAAATCATTATAATAACAAAACTGATATCTATATCTATGTCTCTCTCTCTCTCTATATATATATAAACTAATCCTCAATACAGACGTTTGCTCAAGCATACGTGTGCTTTTTCAGCGCCCAACTGTGGTTTTATACTACAACTATGCTGTACTGACCTTAGTTACAGTTTCTGGGTGAAGGTGCGTTATCCGGTTTGAACAACAGTCTAAACAAGGCCAGAACTCACAAACCCTCAGTCACGATGACTTATAACTTCGAGCTAGCTCAAGCATCGACGGCTCCTCAAGGGGAGTTATCAAGCCATTTTCACTCACAAGCTTTGGGTCAGCCCGTAGTATATATTTTTAGTCACTTTCCGAAGACGTCGCACACTGGGGTTGCCTCTTCTAGACCGATAACATCAAGAAGTCACCTTCTTGACAAATCGACTATGGTGAGATTCGAAGCGGGTCTTATTAATCTAACGACATACCCATTTTATGTATGCATGTATAAAACTAATAACTAAGCAGATCATGTTCTAATAGAAAAATTAAAAAAGAAAAAATTATCCATAGATTATCTATATTGATATGACGGTTGTTTAGTCATTTTTCCGCTTTTTTCACATGAACTATTTTCAGACGTCTATCTTACCTATTTCTTTTTGTTCGGGATTGTTTTCTTTGGATCTTTATAAATGCGAAAGGCATAAAAACACGCTATCGCAAAACACTGATGTTTAGTTAGTTTTTATGCTATCCATTGTTCATCAGAGAACATCTGATCGATATATCGATTGGCGTCGGAGGCTTACTAGTTATATACACATATTATCATATCTGTTACTTAAAAAACAGAAGAAAGAATCGTCTATAAAATTTACAAGTTTACAATTTACATTCAGTAAAATTTTGAGTTATTTTTCTCGGTATTTCCCCGCCTACAAATTAAGCTTATTGTCGGTCAATGTAACAATTCAATGAGGGATCACTCGTTAATTATCTGGGTGAATTTAATGAATCTAATAAAGTTGCCATTCAAGATGCCCGTTAAAATTTGTACATTATTGAATTCTGAAGCCTTTATTTGATGTTAAATCAAAGTAGAATTTAAGTTTAATTCCATAAATAGAACAATAACCGATTCTCCATAACTGATCTTCATATGGTGAGAATTATGTGGTCAACTTAATCCTTGTTGACATTATTTATTTATCCTAATTTATTTCCATTGTATTATGACTGCGTGTTTTTTAATCTTGGAGCACTATCAAACCAACTAGCATTTTGGATGCCTCTTTGCTATAAAGAAATAATTCACAAGCTAATTTTACATATCGTTTCTACAGGGATAAACACAATGAATAGCTATAATTTTTGGAGTTGTCAGACTAAGTTAAATTTCATAAATACCTTCCCAATATAATCGTTTCACGGTCTAGTTCATCTGTATGATCTGGTAATCATCGTTAGTTTTATGCCAGATTCAGGTTAATGTTAATTTATTTTTAAAATATTCTTCGAGTTTTTGATATTTTAAAAAATAATAGCTCCAACGAAACTGAATAAATAATTATTTTCACAAAATAAAATGAATGGTTTTATTCTTGTTTCCTAATATAAAGCTTTCTCAAGCCTTATAGATGAAAACGGGTAAAATAAGCTTTTTTTATTATATCTATCTCTAAATAAAACCATCTACATTTATACACTTCAGTCAACTTTTTTCTGTTTAGTTTTCTAGTCAGTTTAAGTACACCAAAATTGAAAAAAAATCATTAAAGACACGCCCATCTTCATGCGTACACACACGCACACACAATATATATATATATATATATATATATATATATGTGTGTGTGTGTGTACGCACAGACAGACAACTTATCCCTGACAAGACACATACTCCACCTACACACAATGACAGCCTCTTGTCAGTAAGCCGGGTTTTATGTTTTTTCGTTTTTTCTTGACTTTTTATTCTTTGTGATTTTTTTCTTATTTTCGTGTACTTGCAACTTTCATATTTTATTTTATACATCAAAATAAATATGCTGAATTCCGTACAGAAAAATATTGATTATATGCTTTTCGCGTCAATTCAATAGACCATGCTAATGAAGATAAAGCAAAGCGAATGTAGAATATTTTATTCCTTTAAAAATCTAAGGAATTTTTTTCAAGTCATATATAAAGACTTACATGATGTATTCAAAATAGATTTTTCTTGGTTATCTTTTTTACACCAAACAAAAATGTTATGTAAATTGTGTGCATCTGCATACTCTCTCTCTCTCTCTCTCTCTCTCTCTCTCTCTTATATATATATATATAATACTTAATATATCTTTTTACTTTTCATTGCTTCATACTCAATTACCCTTTACGTCTTAGTAACTATACTAACTTGCCTGGGGGAAATTATATATATATATATATATATATATATATATATATATATTCCTGTTTAGTCGTTTTATTTGTGTAGTTATCAAAATATCTGTATCATCCGAAAAATGAAATGTGAGTTATTGAGAGTAAGCACAAAGAATAAGCAATTTACAATTTTTGATGGTCTTTTACTCGTACTAAAATCATTGGAGAAATTTCAGGAATTACTAAATTACTTTAGTAGGAAAATTTCAAAGTAGGTTTAATGAAAAACACCTTGTCAATATATATAAAACGTGAATAACTGTATATTGTTTGCTGTGGCGTAAGGGTGAAAATTAGGAAAATCGCTTGAAATTCCCAGAAAATTCCCAGAGATCAATGGAAAGAGCAATCCTGAAGATAACTGTAAAAGGACAACATGAATCAGAAAAAAATCAAGATAAGATACATCATAGAAGTGATTAAACATAAAAAATGGAGGTGTTCAGGATACATCGCAAAAAGAAAAATAGATGGAGTAAAATGTTGTGTTTAATGAGCAGACAACATAAAAGATGCAGAAAAAATACGGATAGATGAAATAATAATTTTCTAGAGGGTCATAATGGTAGAGATTACAAGTACACTAGTTATGGTTTGCAGTGAACTTGCAATTGTAGGTATTTATACACATTTATTTATATATTAGAAAATAGATTAAATCATTTGTTTTTGTAAACTCTCTGAATAAGCTTGTTAAAGTGAAACATGTTAGAGTAAAGACACTTTTTCCTACTTGTTCTTTACTTATTTTATTCACATATTTACCTTTTGATAATTATATATATTGAACTGTGTACAGCAAGATAACTTGTCTAACAGTGCAGGAAGCAACATCGAAACGAGTTCTAATTTTGGCAAAAGCTCACTAATGTCCTTGCAAAAGGGATGAATTTAATCTTCTTTATATTATGCTTTATCACAGTATAAGTAAACTATTTTGACAGTGGCTGGTTTTGAGTGTCTATAGAGAATAGTGAATTAATACCTATGACGCTGTTTTACACTGTTAATTTGGACAGGGACATTGATTAAAAACAACTCTATTGATATTTTCCATCAGCTATAAAATAGAGAAAAATGTATTAAAGCTGTTATATAGAAATGAGACAACACATGCAGAATGAAAATATCAGATGACATGAAATACTTGAAGGGTTCACTAAACCCATGTATTTAATAGAATTATAAAAAAAATTACAAACGCTAAACTCAGCAGGTTGAAAAGTTTGTTGATTGTCCGTGAATCGTTTCCGTTTAGAGACTCAGACACTTTTTGACTTTTTGTTTCTGAGTATTGTCAGCGCAAGAGGACTAACAGCTCTCAAAAAGTTGTCTTATTTCCTCATGTTGGACTGGGCATCAGTTGTGGTGTGGTGTTGGTCGGTTATTCTCGTTGTTGAACCCTGCGGGAAGAATAGAGTCACACTCTTTTTTTTATGCAAGAAAGTCAGCTGTATATCAGCTGGCCTACATCGTAGTGGACTATAGTGGTCTTGAGCAATTAGGCACAACAATGGACATTACTGCAAGTACCTTAGCAAGGAGACTCTTGAGTTTAGGTGGGCCGTGTTTGGGGATAGGGTCTCTTGCTCCTTGCCACTGTGGGAGGGTTTCGTTCTTACCACATGCGCGCAAGCTTTCTCTCTCTCTCTCACACACACACAGGCGTACGTGTGAATAAACAAGTTTTTTATGCAAGCATTTAAGAAGTACGAATACGCATACGAAGCATATATAGTTATTAGTAATCTTAAATTTAAAACGGTACTACTAAGAAGAATAACCAATTTCTTAGAAATTAGATGAATTAAGTATGAAGTTATTTTAATAAAAGAATATAAGCAATACAGTAGGTATAATTTTATTAATCCATAAAATGATATACTAATTACAATCAATCTGAAAAAAAAAAACAAGTTGCTTGTTTTTATATCGTTTTAGGCATTTATAACAAAATTCAGAACTTCTAATTTTCAAACTTGCTGCCGAGTCAAAGAAATATATAACAATAGACTGATAATATATTTATTCTCAAAGAAATTTATTGAAATTTGTGGATATTAGTTTTTAAAATTGTTTTCCTGGCCAAATTCCCAATGTAGTGTAAAATCTCATAATTTCATTATAACAATATAAACTTAAAAACAAATTCTAGAAAAATGAATTTCTAATTTTTCTACACCCCCCCCACACACACACATCCATATATATATATATATATATATATATATATATATGTTGAATTGTGATTGTTGATTTTTTAGTTTTACTAATAAAAGGTATTTTGGCAAAAAAATAAGCCCCGATGAATGAAGACATGACATCATAACGTTGTCCTCACAAAATTTTGCAGTTGGCATGACCCTGCTCAGTTAAAGCAGTAAACTTTGCACTAAAACTATATATATATATACATATATTATTAATTATACTTTAGAACATGTATGAACTACTACAAAATTGTACATTTTGTTATGACATTGAAATAACAATGTCACATCATTATTAACTACCTGATGAAACATTGTTCTTTCAATTTCGAAACAAAATGTACAATGTAGTTTGTACATGTTTTAAAGTATAAAAAATAATAAATATTCACTATTCTATTTTTATATTGAGCACTCTTTTAAATTAATGTTTTGAACGTTGCAATTATTTTCTTCGTTCTTTATTCATTTTAATATATATGTGCGTGTGTGTATGTATATATATATATATATATATATATATATATATATATATATAAATTTGTCACTTAATTGAGCAGTTATGCCGACTTTGAAGACACGGGAAGGCATTATTGTGATGTCGTCACTCCTCAGAGATTTTTTTCTTTCTCTCTCGCTCTCTAGGAGAGAGAGAGAGTAAATAGCGCTACAATGGCTACCTCTCGACTATTCTACCATCTGCCCTTGAAAATGTCCATCGATTTTTTTAAACTACCCTGAACATAATTCATAATTTCAGCATGTTCCTTTCCATGTTTCCACTTAACATCAAACAATTTATTCGACTCACCAAAAGGCTTAAAACATGGAATGTTCATTTTATATATAAAATTGACAGACATATAATGACTCTTTTAAGGCGTGTATTTATCTATACTTCAGTTTTAGTGTTTCACCATTTTCATTTATCATCTACTTATCTTCTCTATTTTATCTGCGTTTTTTAATTCTAGCCACTGCTGAATTGCCATTTGTTCTGTTTGTATAGCAATTTTCTTTTGCCCATGTAAATAGGTAAAGAATGTATTTTTTCTTACTGCTGTGAGGATGAAGGGAATGAAGATCGAAATATTAAAGAAAATCTCTAATACCTCATGCCAATCGAATATTAATTAGTGACAAGCATGTTTTCTGAATAAATCACTATCCTTTACACGCACACACCATGTACTAGGTATGCATCCATGCGTTCTTTAATGTTGTGTGTATTTAATTGCTACATTTATTTACTAGCCTTAAATTGGCCAAAGCCACACATGTGGTGGTGAAGGGGCATTCAGTGAAAATCGAATTTATTAGTTTGTGAGATTGGATTGCTAGCCATTGTTCTATGTCAAGGCAAGTGAAGATAATTTATTGTATACATGCAAACAAAGGTAGATAACGTGTCTGACTCTTCTAGTCGGACACCATTTTAGATTTTTCTTTTTGATTTGTGTTGTAATTTTCAGCAGTTCAATCTACCAAATCATCTACAGTGGTTTTTAATCTAACATTCGATCGATACAAATTAAACGCCATTCAACACCAAATTTCTTTTGGCTTCTTTTAAAAATCTTTATGGTAGCTCTTTCTTGAATTCACTTCCTGCCATCTCGGTGAAAAACGTTTGTTTGTTTGTGTGTAGAGGCAAGGCTGACACGGAAAGTTTAGCTTTTTCACTTGCTGCTGAAGGTTGTTTGATCGACATGTTTTTGCGAATACAAATTCACAAAGGAAGAAATTATACGAAATTAAAATAGTTGTAGTATGCTGTACTTTAAATTCAAACTGCAGACTACAAGGTTAACGTACAACGCTAGAGTACTACTATGTCAAATCAGTTTTTAGATTGTAGGTTTCAAAGCATTTTAAAAATGAAATATATTACATATTTCTCTGAATGGGGAGAGAGATAAAAGATTTAAAATAATTTGTGACAAGTTATTTACATTTACTGCAATGTCTATGCAAACGTAATGAGTATTAGGGAATAGATGTATTTATTTTTTGTATGTTAGAATACTATTGTTCAATGTCTGTTTCTATATTTTCATTTTTTAAGATGGGAATCAATTTAATGTTTTCATAGTCCTTAATGCTAATTCAGATTGTACTTATACAGGATGCGGCAGAGATACCTCCCACATAAGACATTAGTGGCAATATCTATTCATCAGGCTAATGCCTTACCATTATGGAAGAGTGATTTCTTCTGCATCCTGTAAAAGAAATAAAATAGATAAAATATATGAAAACGCAATTTAAAATGTAGTCACTAGAAGAAAAGACAAAGAGAACGTAAAAGAAAAGCAACTCATATCAGTCATGAAAGAAAAGATTGAGATGCTTCATAAAAGTTGAAGATTTCAAACATATTCAATATTCTTTAAATCACAACTGCATGGTGGTATTTTCCTTCATTTAAGTTGATTTGCTAGGGCTTAAGCTAATGAGAGATAATCTTATATTTATATATGAATGAAATTTTTAACCTTGATGATGCTTGTAATAGAAGTGTAGCAAATACATATCGTGGGCTGATTCAAGACTTGCAGATTTCTAGAATTGCTGTAAAAGTTTTCTCAGATATCAATCATGAGAGAAAAAATAATGGATTGACGTAAGCCTGAAATACACAACCATTTAAAGGAAGTGAAATCAGACAGTCTCTATTCAATGCAGAACACAAGCATCCTCCAAGTTCTATTAGATATGGAAAGTAATTGGTTTTGCACTGCCCCATAACATATTGTCAAAGAGTCTAAATTCATATTGGCTAACTTATAGAAACTACAGAGATCGGTATGTCATATTTTATCCATAGCTGAACCAGAGAAAGAATATTAGGCATGTTCTTTTCCAAGGCTAACAGTACTTAGTGCGTGGTGAATGTAACAATTTCGGACCAAACTTGACATCTACCTACCGATTCCATTTTCCGTATCGATAACCTTGCATCCATATATAATTTTAAAAAAAAGATATATTAACTAAATTGCATTGCTGTTTTCTTCTTTATTCCTATCCCCCTCCACTTCTCTAATACACGTTTTACTCTCTCCCCTTTTCTCTACTACATGCGGACACACACTTAAAAATAATTTTTATTTAACTTTTTTATTATAATAAGCTATCAAAAAGTTGCTCTAGTTGTTTTCTACATTTTTAATCGAAAAATATCGTGACTATGTACTTTATCTCTGTTACGCAGCCTACTATACTGTTCCTATTTCTGTCAATACCCAGCTTCTTCCTGCATGCCTAATACCCTGCTTCGTTTGATGTCCTCTTGATCCTCTCTACTTCTCCTTCGTACTTACCTCATTTTAAAAAAATCTTTGAAAAGTTTTGAATAAGACATTTTAGTGTCATAGACAAAAGATCGGCATTTTCTTTAGTTTGTTTATTTATTTTTTCTTATGCCGATTTTTGTATTGCTTGCTTGCTTCCTTCTGTTTTTTTCTCTCACTCAGATCTTGGAAATTAGCCAGTGCGTTTACTTGCGAGATGGAATGTCTTATATTCATTTTAAGTATTATATATTGCCTCTTTGCATGCGGAGTTAATACCTAACTCTATCCCACATTCATTTCTGCTTATTTATTAGTTATTATTGCGCGTGTCTGTTTATTTACTAGCCCAAGTACATGTGTACCAAATGGTTATTTGCGCGCGCACACAAACTTAATTGCGTCTGTACTGTGCATTTAAATGCCATTTTATATTTTTTTAAAATGAAAAAGAAAACATTACATCTTTCTCATAATACTTGTTACATTAGCATATATATTTTATAAGCTATTTTGGAACAAATATATTTTACTTAAAATATATTATAGTATTAACTGACATTAAGACAGAATACTATATTTGAAGTTATGTTGTAAAGCATTGTCGTTATTCAATGAATGTTTCAAATTAATAACTTCACCTTTTGTTTTGGTCATCCTGTTTCGACCAGCTGATTTTCTTACTCGTTTCGGGTGAATGTTGCAATATGTTTGTTATTTGGGTAGAAGACATTGATTTGTCTGATATTATAAGTATATTTTAAAAGAATTCCTAGGAGTGTTATTGTGTTATGTTCATGCAGTTATGTGTTCTACTAGTCTTGAATCAGTTGCACTTATGATTTATATGTATATTCTAACATGGCGTATATATTTCCACGTAGGCGTTTTATTTAGTTACTAAATTTGTATCATAGGGCTTTAAAAAGATGCACGTCTATGCATATATGACAATTCTGTCCATATTTCATTTTGACTCTTACTCTTTTTGATCATTATAGTTTCCATTTTTTATTTTTTTATTTTTTATTTATTTTTTTTTTTGTTGTTGTTCGGTTTTGTTTATTTTTTAAAAATCTTTCCTTCTTAAACTCTTCCATCTTCTTTCTTCCCACCGCCATTTTTTTCGTTTCTTCAATTTCCCTTGAACTCTGCGTTTTCCTCAAAACACCCCAAACCCTACCGTACTTGCGCACACCGCTAAGCACTTTCACTTACACCCTACTTCTCGCTTTTGTTTGCTGTTCCCTGTTTCTCTGCTATAAATCAATGATTTTTATTTGTGATTACAGAGTTAGTCATATCTTCGAGACTTATCACATTTTTTCGGAACTGTTGTGCAATAGATTTAAGGAAGTTTTTATGGGATAATATGAAGCACCGAAACAAAAAGGCCAACGAATAGCTTTCCTTTCTGTACAAACCTACTTTTGACAGCTAACGCCGTTTGTGTGTGAGTGCGCACACATGGATAGAGAAAAACATTCCGTATATATATATATATATATATATATATATATGCGTGCGTGTACTTTCCGTATGAGTGTGCTTGAAATATCATTTGTAAAGAAATCGTTCCTTTCTCTAGCTCTCTCTCTCTCCTTATCTCGGTGATTTGTAGATAGTTTTTGTCACTTTTGATAAATAATCTGTAAGATATCTATTGTAAGTATATCTAACTTTTGATGACTATTGTTGTTAAAGCTTTGTGTCAGTTGAGTAATTTTATACCTCTTTTTAATCATATCGTATTTTTGGTCTCAGCACTGTGGCTAAAATATAAAAACCATGATTACACACACACACACACACACACACACACACACATATATATATATATATACAGAGAGAGAGAGCTAGAGAGAGAAAATATAGTATTTCCTTTCATCATTAGTGACGACACCTTTATATCATCAATAAGCAATAATCTATCAGATGTGTGCATGTTAAGCTTACTTTAAGCCAAAAGCAAGTACAAATAAGAGAATAGAAAATTTAGGTTCTCTCGGGAATTGGATACAATTTTTCCAACACCTATGTCTCTAGCGCCGATCATTGGCACAGATTCAAAACACGCTACTACTTCAGCCACCATGAAATCTAATGTATAAAATGTATTTCTTAAACCTCAGGTTTTAGAAGCACAAGAGATATCTTGAAAAACAAATGCTTTGCATTGCAGTATAATTATTTTTCCTTATGTGTGATATGTAAATTCTTGAGATTTGGAGTGTTAATATCTCTTCAAATGGGAGAATTTGGGCAGAGTATAAGAATTAGGCATTTTCAAAATGTATACCTCTTAGTTGTAGATATATTATTAAAATACAATTACTTCCACCTTTTTTCCTGAGCATTTGAACGTCGTGTACTTTATATAAACATTTTACACATTCTATTTTTCAACCTTCTTTAGATATATGTTCTTTAAGAAAAGAAGTGGAATTAATTCCTCATAAAATGTTTCCCTTTTTTTACTAAATACATTACGGATGATTGATGAAGAATATGTCGTGAGAAACGTAGTAATAACAATACAAAAAAAGTAGGAAAGCTGTTCGAACAAAATTTTTAATGTTCATGTTTATTTTCAAAATTATATATTCTGGACAGTGAGTAAGCGCCTAAAAATGTGTCTGATTTTTTCTTTGTTGTTTACATGGGTATTGATAAGTTTCCGGTCAGACACAAACGTAATTGTCTGGTTATTTGTTTGGATTTTTAGGAGTACAATAGGCCAGTAACTCTTCAGCATTCTCTCGTAGTGTTGCTTAACTTAGAAATACTTCCCTCAACACTAAACGTAGCTATTAGAGCGTTTTATACCATCTTAGATCAGCATGTCACACTGTCTTTTTCAAGTTAAATTCTTTTGTTTGACCTCGTTTCTAAGAAAAATAATGCTGAGAGTTGACAGGGTGGGATGCTGGTAGAGATGCGAGAGAAAGAATGAGAAGGATAGATGTTTTACGGTTATTCGGCAGATGGAATCTGTGGGTAGCAAGAAGTGGGATACTAAAAGCGGTGGAGGAGACTTGTTAACCTCATTTTACTTATATTTATGTATTCTTTTGTTGTTTTTCATTTTATATTTATTTTTATCTGCGCGTGACATAATTGTTGACTTAACGTTGTTTAGTAGGCAGTAGGTAACTTGGCAGTTAGGTCAGTGCCACATTGACTAATGCGGAAATGGACGACTATTTCTATTGGTAAAATTTACTTAATGGTATTAATAAAATCCCCAACAACAATACAATGAAAGATATCTATGCACAAGGGTTAATAGTGCTGAAAAGTTTTCGACTTTCCAAAATCTGAGCATATGAAAAAATATATTTTATTCATTTTTACCGTACTTGTGCACACTCTTAGTGAGAATCTAACTCATTATTCAAGACTAATGGCATGCTATACTATTTTACTAACCACTGCATCACGGTGTGGTACGCTATAGGCTTTTGGTCATATTATAATGAAGCCTCAGTTCTCGTACGATCCAGGAAGTTAATCAACGTCGACCCTGTTCAGTACCTAGTTGGGCAACTGCTTGGGAATAATAGGTGCTGTAAGCTTGAATGTGCGGGTGGTGTAATGAATAACAATTCGGAATTGGAAATCAGTGACCCGAGTTCAAATTTCACTCGGGCACGTTGTATTCACTTACTCGCAAAGGCTCTTAGGAAAAGTATAAATCTGCCTCTTATCGCCTTGCTATGAGTTAATTAGTAAAACTTGTATTAGTATCAAAATTAGTATCAAAAAGTATTACAATCTAAAAATATTTTCTGGCTTTAAATAACCAGTAAAAGGTTGATAAGCCGTAAAAACAAAAATAGAATTGATTGACTTATAAAGATAAATAAGTTCTTAATGGCGCCAGATTCAATTATTTCGTCCAAAATATTTATGAAGATACTTGACGCAATGTTGAGCAAGCTCGTTTTGTTGCAAGCTAATACTACTGTAAGTTATTGGATCAGCCACACGTGTGTTCTTTTGTCAAACTAATCTATGACTTGTAACTATCTTGATATATTCATTCGGATAAAAATATAAATTACAATCTCAATGAATTAATTATCAATCACAGTTTCTGAGGTCCGATATTGTTGGTAATATTGTAAGGTTTTCTTTTGTAACCAAAAAATATTCTGTAACACATGTAATAAGAATGACAAATCTCGAATAATTTCATTCATGTTATTTTTTTTTTACAGATTTTTCAAAATATACTCAAACTAGTTTTCCAGCAGATTGTAACATTCATTACTTGTGCGAAGAATAACTACTACTTCTCATTAGACTATACCATTATTTTTCTTTGTAATTTAGAACTTTCCATAAGAGTAGGGGAAAATAAATAAATAACACAAAATATGGTGATTTTTTTTAAAGCGCAGCTTAGATGTGGCACAAGGTACTGGTATGGGGCACTCAGTGAGGATTGAACTCACTATTCACTTGTAATGATTCTCTAGCGACACAAGCTTTGCTAACCATTTCACCGCATCGAGGTGGCCAAATAAAACAAAATATGTACAATTAAAGAAGGCCTAAAAGCATGTCAGTCGAAACGTGAGAAAAAATGAAAATGGAATGGGGATTCCATTTTGAATAATTCCTGGAATACAACTTATTAAAAATAAATGAATAAAGCTCCAATAATGCTAACAAGATTAAGGGATTGTTTTAATAAAAAGCAAAAAAAAAAAAAAAAAGTAGTAGAAAAATTAACGCATTAATTAAATTATGTAATTAACAAAGTATTATAAATTAATTTATCATTGGTTTCCTATTAATATCTTATGTTTTAATTAACAAAACATAAGGTATCGGTATTATGATTATAATATCGTTGTACCGACAAATACCAAACGGTGAAAAAAACATACAGTTGGTTGCAATAAATATACCATTCACACTAGCGCTTATCTTTAGCTAAAGATTATAAAAACGAAAACCAGTCGGCCATATTGCAAGTAATGACTTGTTTTTTAGAGAAGTGAAAACGGAAACTCTGTACCGGAAGTAGTTTATAATTTAAATGACAAAGTGAAAGATTTATTCATCTATTATTTTTCAAAACTTTTCAAGTTTCTTACTGTGGTGATGATAAAAAGAAATAGTTTATTTACTGTTTCTTTATAAGTTATTATTCCTGATTCAATTAAAAGAAAATAATGATGTATTCTTTTAGTTTTAACACCAAAGTAACTGGTGGCATTCACTTGAAGTCAAGTGACAGCAACTCTCCTCAATACTATTACATCTTTTCCGGTATACTTGCATTTTTTGTAATGTTTTTTTAATAATTTCAGTTCTGTTTCAAATTTTTGTATTTTATAATCTTGATGAGAATCTTTTCACTATTACTCAAAGTTGTCTTATGATGGACAAAATTATCACTTGCGTATCTAATTTCTGTGTTGATATTTTCCACCTTTTTATTTCCATTCCACTTCACTGTGATCTGCTCAAACTGCGACATCAAAAGGTTTTCTTTGTTTATGATAAGGTCTGTTCTTATGGTTCGATCTGGTGGAAAATTTAAAGTATTATAATTGTTTATTATTATCATACGCTGTTAAATGTTTTCGATTTACAATTAAACTTTGCTCATTTACTTAAAAGAAATGATTTTAAGATAAACGATTTTTGAATCTCTTAAAATCGCTGAATTGCAAATAACTTTATTATATATTTTTAAATATAGATACAATTTACAGAAAATAATAATGATCTGACCCGTGGAAATTCCACGGTGTTGATCATACATATTAGTCTTTTACTTTTTCCTTTCATCTTATAATTTTTATCTCCTATCCCTTCCAATCATCACTGTCCATCAGTGTTTTTATGTAAATGTTATACAAGCATGGATTGAGTTATATGCAAATGAAGAATACACAGATATTGTTGACTGTAGTTTTCTTTCATTCTCTCCATGAAGAATTTTAATGTCACAGTTTTTAGACGTTTCTGTCTCTGCTTTCCAAATGTTTGCCTATTACTCATTGATAATCAGTTATATAAAGTCACTAATTCATTTCCATTGTTTTCACACACACACACACACACACACACACACACACACACACACACACACATATATATATATATATATATATATATATATATATAATTACTGGATCTTATTTTTAATCCGAGATATGTTTATTACATCAAACATTTTTTAGTTGATACCCTTTAAATAAATCCTGATTTTTCTTTCTTTTTTTTAACAAAGCATAGAACGTTTATTCAAATGCGGGTATTCACTAAAAATAACATTTGAATAATGATAATCTTAATACTTAGGTTTTCCTTGGGTTTTCCCATCTTTTCTCTAGCTTTCTTTTCTAATTTTATCCATTGTAACCCGCTTTCACTTTCCTAACATTATGTAGATTCCTTGGTCAGAAAGCGTAAATAGTTTTAATTCAGAAAGTTACAGTATAGTGTCAATATTTTATTAATAATGAATATTTGTTATCTGAAATTTCATTAGATGGATTACTAGTAGCATCATTTTGTTTTAGTCACATCATTATAGAGGGTTTATTATTCAGTCTTTCTGATATAGATTTCAGATCAGATAAGCTATTTACTCCAACAACCAATTTAATCAGTTTAGCAAGAAAGATTGTTTTATATCTGACATTGCAACTTATTTTAAAATCATATCATATTTCTTCAAGACGTAGGCGATCATGATCCACCACTTTTCATTTCTTTATCTTTAAAAAAAACTTTTTGGGAAATACAGAGAGGTTTCTCCCGTTGCTTTTTCTACGGTTTAGAATTCATAACAGTCTTTCGAGATTAATTATCATATATCCTATATGATAACCATTTCTGCTATTTAATGTCTTGTCGTAGTGGGTGGGGAGAAGATATATATATATATATATATATATATATATATATATATAGCTTTTCCCAAGAGTCACTGTGCTCAATTGAAATCAACAGACTAGGCGGGAATTTGAAATCGGTTCGCCGATTTCATTTTCTGCGCCAATAACCGTTACACTATCCAGTGACATTTTTAAATAAACCACTTCAAACTTATTCCCAATGCTAAAAAATTCTTCATTACTGGACTCGTAGGACCAAAAAGAAAAAAAAAGGGGAAATGAAGAAAATTAAAGGTTCATTTTGCAACATATCTATTAGAAAGATAAGTGCTAATCAAATGTCTAAAGTCATAAAGACAGTGATATTACAATTACGCAATATAACAAAAACGCTTAATTAGATAACAGAAAATATTCGAAAGCCGAAGAACATACCATTTACGATATAGTAAAGAAAATAACAAAGGTAAGAATCCTAGTCTAAATAAATAATCACTCAAGTATGACACTTCACCTTGGAGTTTTAGATAACAGTAGAAATGCTAGGTAGTTTACCAATCAAAAATGCGTAGTGATCGAATGAAAGGTGAAAATGCCTTCTCCAATAATTTATTTTTACATTTAATGAACCCTTACCTGATCCTGGTAATAAAAGAATCAATAATTATTTTAATTTTATATATTTATGAAAAATACTACAAATTTACCTAGCTTTTTAAACAAAAAATTCGTTCAATTGCAATCAGTAACAATTAGACCAATAATATATAAGGAAATTAGGTCAATAATATATCGGAAAATTTTGTAACAGTTTGTAAAGAAGTTCCTTGTGGATTTCTTCGTTGAACGATTTCATTTGAAATGGTATTCTTTTATCTAAACTTATTTATAAATGGAACTTTGTCTGTGTGTGTATCCCTTACTTATAGACTCCAAAACGGCTGAACCGATTTTCTTGAAAATTTACACAGTTGTACTATAAGCGTCTGCGAGTGTTCTTAGCTAGGTTTTGTGTCGAGGTACCCCCAATAAATATCGAAAATCGATAATCGAAAAAATCGGGTTATAGAAGGAGTGGTCCGAGTTTAATCAAATTTGATATACTCATAGACAAAGACATAAGAAACGATATTCAGAAGTTTCAAGGTTGCAGTTCTTACAATAGTGCAGAAAATCGATAATATATATAAAAGGCAAAATGTTTGTATGTGTGTCTGTTTATCTGTCTGTATGTCCTTTATACAAATCCACAATTTTTATCCAATTCTCACCAGAATTCAGACAAATAGTCTTTAGGCTGAGTCTAAGCTCCAGGACCGTGGATTAGTTTTAAAGCTTTCATTACACCCGAGCAACGCCGGGCTATACTGCTAGTTGCTTATAACTTCAAAAGAATAATCAGCACACCTGTGTTAAACAATTGAATTTTTTTCAATTAGCACAACCTTTCCAACTTTCCATGCCTCAGCCATCTCTCAGATATATTCCGTGAGTTAAAAAAAAAACAATATCTTGTATATTCTTTCTTCTTAGAAGAACAAAAATTCTCACAGAATACAAATATTATTTTGCTTGGCACACTTTCTGTTTATAAAACAGTTTTCTTTCCAAAAAAACTTCACAAAACGTTTTGACAAATAGTTTACAACTTCCGTTGGAGTTTTAAATTCAATCTATGGCTGTTACTATAAAATGATTAATCTTTCTTTTTCTTATTATCATTCAGCTGATATTAACTTAACGCTTTTGGGGTATTCATTGCACAGTATATGCGACCCTATTAACTAAATACATATGTCAACAATTAAAACAAAAAGTATTAATATACGCGCGTACGGGCGTGCACACGTACATATTCCAAAATTAGATATAACTTCACGTATACACAAAACACTTTGGTACATAAACAGATTACCAAAAACATAAGGTAGTTATTGTTTCCTGCTCAAATTAATGATTAGTGATTGGTATTTTTTATTAAACTTAAAATAAAAGTTTCAACTACATAATTTACACATTAAATATCTAGATATTTTTTAATATACCTATAGTCTGGTATAAGGTCTTAATGATGGGATAGACGACAGAAAGATTGTATTGCGCTAACCTCACAAATAGAAAGACCTACTTGAAAATAATTATTCCAAGATTTGATTTTACCTGGGATCGAACTCTGACCACTGGCACTAATACGTAACTGCACCCCCAAACTGGCTGTTAAATATTTATTTCTTGTAAATAATATTTACAGTTATTTATTTTCATGTTTCTTATTGTCAATTTTACTTACTGGTTTAGTCGTAGTATATTTTGGTATTTTAATAACTAAAGAAATGCAAGTTTTAATAGAAAAAAATAATGTTTGTATATTCGATGATAATTTCGTGCATACACTAGGTGAATTTAATTAATAAGAGAAAAAATATTAACCGACGCAACTCAGATTGCTTGCATTTCTAAACATATTCGGAGAAAAAAAATCTATTACATTGTCTCTAATTCTCTTTTTGGGTGTATTTATCCCCTTAACCACGTCGAATGAGGGGAGATGGCTATACTAATCTTAGTAAAAGTAAAAAGAGACACACTACAGTTTATTTCCAAGAACTGGTATATGGGTATTATAATGAGTTAAGATGGATCTTTTAGTACAAAATATTAAAATGTTTTATGAAGATTTGAAAATATCACTGGTTAAAAAATACATCATGTGCATTTTGAAATAATATATTTACCATAGCAGCTTTACATAGATCTGTGCACAGCAACAACGATACACCGCAATGAATGTTTTGTTAGAGTAATATTAAGTTTAAGAGCGAGTCAATTACCACTCCAGATTGCAAGTATATAATAATTACGTAAGTCTTCATTCACTCTCACATCAATAATAATGATCTGATTTTTATTTTTTCTTCTATATATACTATTAACACTAAAAAGTGAAACGAAAATACTGCTAACTGCAGCAGAAAGTAGAGATATCTATATTGTTAACATTTTGTATATAGAGAGCGCCCTAAATAAAAAACAGAAAATTTGGTACAGTATATGTAATTGTTGGAAACTTTATTACTGTTATTTGAAACAAAAGCAAAGAATAGAAATTTAGTAGCATAAAACAAAGACACTGTAGTGTCCAAATTAAAGAACTCTGGCAAATTATTTTGGTAATTATTCAATCCCCAAGTTGGATGTCCTTTCTTAAAGAGAACTATCATTCTGAGTTGAAAATTTGATAGCTGTGGCATCCTAGAACAACAAATTGTTAAAACAAATATATATGTTTGTTAATTTCATATAATAAAAATATATTGTTACTTGCTTTTATGTTAATTTTTTATCATGTAGTAAACATAAATTCAGTGGTAATAAAATTTAATTGCTAATTATAGATTATTTTTTATGGGAAGTTGTTTAATAAAATAATTAAATCTCGCCGCATATAGTTCAATATATGTTAGTTATTAAAAAATATTACTGTACGTGGTTACATAAAAGAAAGTACATTATGAAAATAAACATTATATCAATAAAGTATTCTATTAGAAAATTAGGACACAGACTCATAGAAGATATTTTTTGATTTACATCTGTCTTTAATATTTGATGCCGACTCTAATAATTTGAAATTTATCTTCAGTCAACAAAAACAGGGTGGAATTTCCATACTTAATTTCAAATATGTTTAATTCTGTAATTTTGAGATATCTTTATTCTTTCAATATTTGATCGGAATGTTAAACGACTCCGTTTCAACCAATCCATTCTCTAATCACTATTAAGTATAGAAACAATGTAATTATAAAAGTAATTTTATTTAACTAATTTATGCTGTTAATGTTTCGGTCGATTCCCACTCCGGCCTTCTTCAGGTAGATATAGAAAAAGAAAACGCAAATAATACATAGGGAGCCGTCGGTGGATAATTGTTAAAAGTAACGTGATTCATATATATATATATATAAAACCTTCAGGAGATATTGAATAACTCAGACAGTGTGGATTCCTTTGTTTAGTAAGACAACGACCATAGGAGCAATCTTGCGTATAAAATATGAAATCACCTGTGTCACGTGAGATACTATGTGGTTTGGGGCAACAGGTTGGTCGTTTAGTAGATTTGCCGCCATTTCTTGTATTTTTTTTATAGTACTGATGTCCACTACACTTCTTTTCATTTGGATTTTATATTTGATACTGGCCGAAGAATGGATCGATCGAAACTTTATTGGATATAGATATATAATCCGAACAAATTTTGAAAGCATTACGATTGTTCTAATGTACTTATTTTATAAATCATTTTTAGGCTGTCATGTATATCAGTTTCGCTCAAATGTCTGCTTTAACAATAAAAAGACGTATTATCCAATCAGAAGTAAGAGAACAAACTATGCAATGTTAGTGTGTTGTCGAGACATTTCTCCAACAGAAACCCTCCATACACTCTAGTCGGCATTTTATTAAAGAGGAGATACTTTTGCTTAGACAAAACGTTGTTTCATCGAACAAAGAAATTTACTGCTCACAGCCTATTTTCTTAACAAAACATGCACTATATAAATTCAGTTATATGTATTATAAGGAACGGAAGATAAAACAAATCAGCTTCAAAAACCATGCACCAGAGCTCATATAACTGACATTAAATTTCGATAAATATAATTAATAATGATAATTTTATCTTTTTACTTTTAGAAATTCAAATCCTTCATCAAATTGCACCTAATGTAAATAGTAAATGCTGCATTAAAAATGTGGTGATCCAGCGTTGTATAAATTTTATTATCATAAATAAATTTTAGGGTGAGCAAAGAAACTTGCGAGGGTGAATTAATTATGATAAATAAAGAAACAAAAATATGAATTATAGATATGACGAAAGTTCTCGTACCGACAAAATATGACTACATAACCAAACGTTACATATATTTATCTGTACGGTTTTTGGTTCGAACCGAGAACATCAGTACTCTTATACATAATTCACGTATTGATACGAAGAATACAGGATATTTATATAGCCGTGGCTACCCAAAATATTTCGAGAGCATAAAGCCACTAAATGACGCAAATAAAATCATAAAAGAAGGTTCTCTTCAGTGTTGCGGATAGTGGAAACACAGTATGACTTGACAATAAAATATGGGTATATGGTAGTTGGCTATATGCAATTTGTTTAAACTTCAATCATTATATATATATATATATATATATATATATATATATATATATAGTCATCCGCAGACATATCTGTTTCGCTGTATCACAGCACGTGAGTACGGTTAGACATCCAATTGCTTTTTACCCAGGATTGAAACCCGACCGAACTGGCGTCAGTCAGCGATTCTGACTCTGAGCAATGCGCGCTCGGTAGGAGGAGGCAGACTTTTAGTGTGTGATATACCATGTATTCATATATATGAATGGGAACGAAGAACAAAATTGCAACGTTCAAAACAATAATTTTAAACAGTGCTCAATACAGCAATGAATATTTATTATTACGTTAGAACATTTAAAAAATTACAAACTACTGCAAAATTGTACATTTTGTTTCGACGTTGGAAGAAACAATGTCACATCAGCTGATGAAGCATTTTTCTTTCAATATCGAAACAAAATGTACAATTTTTTACAATTTTCTTTTAAATGTACAACTAATAATATATATATATATATATATATATATATATATATATGAGAGAGAGAGAATGCAAATATGAAGTTTGTCATTTAGCTAATTAATGCGGATCTTCGACGTTGTGTAATGGTTAGCAAGCCACTATCGTTAAGACTGAACTGTGAGTTCATTCTTCACAGGATGCTCTAAACGTTCGACCTTCTGTTACATCTAAGCTACGATTAATAAATAACTATATATTCCTGTTTCACTGCTTCTAGCTAGGATTGAAACCTGAGCGAATTGACATCATTTTAAGCTATAGTCTCTCGGCGGAGGAAGGTAGATTTTAGCGTTTTATATACACAATGTAAATGCGTGCCAGTAGTCGAGTGTTCAAATCCATTACTTAATGAACGATGCGTAAATAGCTACTGTTTTTATATAACTACTGTTATATATATTCAGAAACACTTATAAAATTTTTTAGCGTGGCTTCGTCACACCAAAACAAAGACAAACCTTTAAACATATATCAAATAATCTTTCATTTTTGAGTTATTAATTTAAAAAGTGTTTATCGTAGATGACGCATTGTGGCCATATAGACTAGGTTACATTTGTGGCTAGTCTGTCTTTAACGTTTAACATGTGTAGTAGTGAGTTAACTGAGAGTTGTTTTATTTAACAATGGCAAGATATTCATATTGTAAGCAGGCAGATACGATTTTTACATATGGCTGAGTGAATGGTATTGGACATGAGGCTGCACAGCTGTATCACACTGCATTTTAAGAATGTAGGCCACCGAGTCATCTAATTTTATCGTCTCGTTGCTGAGACAAGATTCACCACAGATCAACAAAGACTTAGATCCGCACGTACGACTCACATTCTACAAGCTGTCGGAACGCTCGAGGTATCAGCACATTTCCAGTGGCCCTAGCATGTCGCATGTCTCATAGTACCGCATGGAGGGTTCTTCAGGAGCAGCTCCTGTATACATATCATTTGCAACGTGTGCATGGTCTTTCGCCTATTGATCACTTACTATAGAAGAATTTTTGCCGATGGTTTATTGCACAATCTACCCATTCGTTGTTTTTCTCCTTGTTTACACAGATGAGGTAATATTTAGAAAAGATGGAATAAAAAATTTGCACCACCAATATTTGTGGGTGGAACGGAATACACATGGTACAATACAAGATATACAATTAATTTAACAGTGTTACGTAAACTTTAAAGATAACAATTCAAAAATTAACGATTTGCAGACATATGTTTATATGGACTTGTGTCCTTGTTTTGATGTCAGAACACGCTCCCAAAGTTTGTAAAAGTATTTTTGATACATCTTCTGTAAGTTATATATATATCCGAGTGAATATAGAATTAGGAGAGAAAAAAGAAAAAAAAATCCTTCCAAAACATTAATTTAAAACAGTGCTCGATATATGATGTATAGAGCTGTGAATATTTATTAGAAATTATGTTTTAGAAAATGTACATAATTTCTTTTATATATGTCCTCTTCTCTACAACCATATGGCTGTTTCAGTGTTTGGACTTCAAACACTGAAACAGCCATATGGTTGTAGAGAAGATGACATATATAAAAGAAATTATGTACATGTTCTAAAACATAATTTATGATAAATATATATACACACAATTACATACTCTTCGTAATTTATCAATGTGCGATTATTTGGGATTAATTCCAGACACTGAATTCCCTAACCCAGGGAAAATATGTTTTTCTTAGTTTTTGTGTGTTCATAAAATACTTTTCTGTAATCTAACTAACAATTTGATTTCTGAAAAAAAAAATTCATTTATTAGCAAGATCTACCACGGGAACTATTTAGCATACAAAGTATCTGCTATATACGGAGTGCTGAAAAGTTTTCGGTTATATCCACTTCCAGAAATCTGCCTTAATTATTATTCATCATTATTCTCTTTTGAAAGACTTAATCGGGCTGAGAACATAAATTCGTACACGGTACGAACGCTATGTTCTCTTTTTTATTTTTAAACTATTCTTAAAATATGTAGGTAGGCACATAAAACGCAATGTGACTTACTGTATTTATTGCTCACGTGATATCAATCTTCGCTTTTATCGTTATGTTAACACATGACGCCAATAAACGAACATACCTCGTTTAAATAACATAACTGGATTTGTCCTTACTAAGTAGGGAAATCAAGCTTCTAATACATTTTTTTTCTTTTGTTTCATGCTAAATATATTTCGAATATTTTTACGTTAATGACATTAAATATCAACATTCTTTGTTAGATCTGACAAATTAACTGTATGAATAAAAAATTAAAATTATGTAGAAATTATAACAAATGCAAATAGCAAAATTATTGAAAAATCATACATTTTTAATATAGTGTATATATATATATATATATATATATATATATATATATATATATATATATATAATGTGTGTCTGTGTCCTGACTTTCATTTAAATACATAAAATCATTTTATCTGCTCTAAAAAATCACTAGACTTGCGAATAGATGAAAAGTTTAATACGCATTTTAATGAACACTATATCACAGTATTGATAGATTAACATCCGAATCGTCCTGTAAGTAGTTCCTTTTATGTATATATATATATTAGTTTTAAATACGTATGTACCAAGTTTTCGCTTAGTCTAACTCTAGGCTACGATAAGACCTCGAAAGAGAACCAAACTCGCTAGCAATATCTTGTTTCTAGACAAGCTTTATTTTTGCTCTATTGTAGATATGGTAGCGCAGAATTTTGCTAAATTTACTATGGCTCAAAGCTACAAAGAGTAGATAAGAGGACGATATATAAATAAATTAATCCATAGAAAAAGAGAATTCAACACTCGTAGGTAAGTGTGTGCAAATAAACTTGTTCAAGAGAACGTAATGAAAATTGGCAAATTATAATTTCTGCTCCTAAGATTGATTCTAATCTCGAATAATGTCGCCGTTTTATCGAAGAGATTATAAAGCAGCAGTAGTAGGTGTTTGTGTGTGTGATCGTTATCTGTTAAAGAAAAGTAACTTTTGCCGAAACAAATATAATATCCATTTAATTTGATTCCTTGGCAATTCCCTTTACCGTTCATTCATTATTTTGTTTTGTTTTTATATATTCGCACAGATTATTTTAGATAACTTACAACTTCTGTAGTCAAATTCTTGATTTTATATTTTTATAGGAGTGTGTATATGATATGTCTTAGGACTGACCTCGAGATATATGAGCTCTGTCTGCATAGAATTTTCATATTAAGAAAACTACAGATCGTTGATGATTTTGTAAATAATAATAAACCAACAAATAATAACATGACCTGTTATAGAAACTTAAATATTGTTCTTAAACGAAAAATAGCTGTAGCTCACTCAATGCTAAAAATTTAACGCCAACCTTAAATAATTTTTATAACATCAAAGATTTTACTTTTAGCATGGATGCGAGCAAAAATGATTCTTTAGATTTTGTCAACTGAATTTAATACGTTGAACATTTTTCAAAATTTATCAAACTAATTTCATTGGTTATCAATCTAATTTTACAAACTCCATTGGTGATTTATGTCCTTAATCAGTGTATCACACTTCTCGATTAAATAGTAAACGATAGTAAGTCAGCTATTGTTGCAGGCCTATGCTACCATAATAAATTCAATCTTCACTTGATATTTCATTATCTGTTAAATTTCTAATATATTCGTATCTTACTTTGATCTATATGAGTAGCATTTATGCCTGACCTTTGTAGAACGTCAGAATAAAACATCTTGAATTACTTTGAAATTTAGTGAAGAGATAATATCAGGTTATCCAATAAGTTATGGGAATCTGACGGTAAGATATTTAATGATATTTTAGTTGTTTTTAAATGCTTAAAGAATACGTAATTGTACGTATTTTTTCAGAAGTTATGTTTACACAATGCAATTTAACTAACTTTGTCACTAATTTGACCCATTTAAAATATTTTGAAGAAAGAATAAAGGTGTGGTGTTTCGTCATAGTGAATAGCCCCAAACACTGAAGATGCCATCTGATATGACCGAAAACTCGTTTGGAGAAACTATATCTCCTTTTCCTTTATTCTCTCTATATTCTTACCTCCAAGCTAAAACTATGATGAATTCCTGGAAGACAGTTATCAATACTAATGTAACTTCTAAATTCGAATCAAACATGATTTCTCTCTTCTTCGGATATTATTTCTGATATTAACTTTGTAGAAAATAATTGTAGATTTATTAAATCTATTTCATTTTTAAATATTTCAATTTGTTTGTTTACGAAGATTTTAATATAACTGGTCTGTGATCAAATAAGGATAGAGATTCTATTATGTCAGTTTCTTGTTAGGAGGGCCTGCTGATCTTTACTGGTTACTCAGACTAGCAACTTTCGATTGGATTAAACTCATTTCCATGAGTATGTTGAACTTTTCGTCACGGAACAATAATTAAGTAGTCGCGGGGATGATTACTATTTTAGTTTTTCTTATCTTGACATTCTACACTAATGCTTTTTTGTCGTTCTAATTCCTTTTTCGTGTATTCAAAGTCAGATTCAAACCACAGGCACCGGTGAAAAAGCTATTAAACACCTTTAAGGCAATATTGTTATTTACTAATTTTAGTTTTCTCTGACATAAGAAGTTAGAACTGAAACACACTTAAAATATGATCGAACATTCAGTACTAACGAAGTGGGCTTCATTATTAATTTGTTAACTTTTTAGTTATGATTTGACTAGAACTCATGAGATAATAGCTAAGATATCAGTTTATTTAAACACATTGTTATTTTGTTATAGAGAAACTTGATCCGTACACTTTTTTCATGTTATTAATGTTTCCTCGTGTTGCATTTTGTTCTTTTTATGTTTATCGATTTATTACAATATTTTAATCATCCTCTTGACTTGTTTATCAGTTTTATGGTGCGTGGAAAACTTCTTACATTGTAGAATTCCAGTCGTACTGTTCGTATAATCCTTGAATAATCTCATGTAGGTGCTGCTGCTGATGTTGTGTGAGCATTTGCGAAGGAAAAGCGATTTCTGATAAGATATCAGTGCATAGCTCGTTCAACAGGATCTATTGCCAATAATCAATTATTACCAAGATAGCGTCAAACGGATCGAACAATACACAAGTGAACAAATATACGTCAATCGTACATCAACGCAAGCATATCAATTTTGTTTTGTACACTACAATATGTTAATATTCATATTAGCTTTTATTATATAAAGAACAAGTTTTTACAGCCACGGTTTATACAACATACCCTGAAATATAAGATTTAAGCTTTTTTATTAAAAAAAAAAATTTTTTTAAGGCATAAATATTTGACTATATTTTTGAGATGAGGTATTGTAATTATTTGCAATATTTGCATTGTTCAGGTCGTTGTCCTCATCTTTGTTACCATATTCACGACGTTTTGGCGTTTTACGTCCCGGCCCTTCTTGAGGACATATAGCCCAGTGGATAAAAACGTTGGTTGAAATGTTGTGAGTCCAGTATCTGGCTACAACAGAAGTGAACTTAAAACTTCTAGAGTTGATTTAAAGGAGATAACTGATACTGAAACATCTGGAAGAGACATGAAACGTGGAACGAGAACAATCTGCCCCAATGAAAGAAAGGGTTCAGCCCGAAATACCATCAACCTGAATAAAGTTGGAATGTATAACGACCAAAACGTCATGGATATGGCAACAAAGATAAGGACAACAATCCGAACAATTTAAATTGTGGGAAGAACGTTAGGGAAAGTATTTAAATTTTGTTCTTACATCTTATTATCAGTTACTAAGATAAAGTAATCATGCTTTAACACAGCATATATATTTTGATTAGAACAAAGCTATAGAATAAAACTGGAAAATAAAATTTGTTCGCGAATTTGGTGACATAGAGACTGGGAATTTCATCCTTAGGTCGGGCAGAGTGTACTTGGACTTAATGGAAACGGGCGAGCAATAACTCGATGATATTCCTATACATGTGGAAAAAGAACAGTTTACCCCGTATATAAAATGAAAGATTCAATTCAGAAATCCCAGATCGATATACATGTAGGGCATAATGGCTAGCCACTCGTATCCAAGGCTGCCTATTTACTAAGATGGCTAGCTAATCCCCGTTGCGGACGCCTGCTCAGGCACATTTGCGTTTGTTCAAAACTCACAATCCACCTGTGGTTTCTACTGCATCAATGCTGAGTGAGCCTTAGTTTCTGGGAGAAAGCGCGTTATCTAGCGTGAACAACAGTCTGAACTCTCAGTCACGATGACTTGTGACTTCGTGCTAGCACAGTCATTGACGGCTCTCAACGAGCATACGTATACTCAAAGAGTATAACGCTGTGATAAAAAAGATGGGGACAATAATTCGAATACAAATAGTATAAATAATAAAAGACTTGAAATTAAATTACCATGAATTTATAAATGCTTGCATGGTACAATTTTTGATTAATCGGTTATTATGGCTAATCTTAACATTAAATCTTTCTTGACAATTCCTTGTGTACGTCTCTGTCAAACATGTATTAATATAAGGTTATTTACTAAATATACATGAAATAGCACACATTTCAACTTTTGTTTCTTAAATTTGCTTTAATTTAATTATAGAATTTTTCTCATGAAACTAAAGATTAACTTTTATTCAAATAGATTAAGTGAAATCTGTAAACTTGAAAGTCTCTAACATATGTAACATATCTTATTCCTTGATTGTTATACATTTTAAATATAAAATCTTTTAGTAGATTACATAATGGTTTCAAGTTGTCTCATTTCTTTGATTCATATTAATGTCTTATGAAGATTTGAATTTTTTATAATATAATTTCTATATCCTTGTGTTAGTAATAATCAGTGTCGTTATTATTATTGAAAGATGCCAGTTACAAATATATATTGCTAATTAAGTTTGCTAAATTTTGATGCAATAGAAACAGTTTTTAATTTGAAAACAAATGTCTTAGTTTTTGCATGTTCACAGTGCTAACAAGATTAAGGGGAATTGTTAAAACCTTTATGCGTGTGTATGAAATTGGCTTTTTTTTAAGCAAACAGTTCTCAACCATTTTGTCTTTTTATTATTTTAACATTTTATTTTAGAACATTTTCTCTCTCTCTTTTCCGCTACGTCACATTCTATATCGTATCAATATCTCTTTATCTATCTTTTAAAAAATTGAATATTCAATAAATTCAAAAAATTTAAATTGACTTTTCTAAATATTTGAATAAAATTACATACACGCATGCACACACAGAGGGTGCGACAGAAATACCCTCCGCTTACTGGTAAGACATTACTGGTAATGATGTTTTCATCTAGCTAATTTCTATCATTATGTGGGAGGTATTTCTGTCGCATCCTGTATAAAGAACATATCCTTGTAAACGCACTTTACAGACAATACTGTGAAATCTCGGGTTTCACGAAGTAAAATTCGCAGGTATACAAAACATTTTCATTTTATTAAAAAAACATTTATTTCATGTAAAATAATTGACCTGGTGTAAATTTACATATATATTTAAAAAGTCAAATTTTTAAAAACATGTTTTACAAATATTTTTAAAAGCACCAAAATATGGTCTAAATTCTTGAGTTAAGAGAGATTATAAAATTTGCCATTTCAAGAATGCTTTTATCGGAATATTTGAAAAATATACTATCGGAAAGATTCAATCAAAATTCTGCACATATAGCTCATAGTATCGAACAAACATTCTTTGAATTTCATGCGACTAATCGAAGTATATTCATGGAGGTGAGGCTGAAAATAAGTTGTTTTAATGCACATTTATTATCTGAATTTCCAAACTACTCTGCGTTCTCTTTGACGAAGGTCAGATTGGGATCAAGTTTGGTATCTAAAGTTCTTTCCAAATAGTATTCAGCACAGGTTTTAGAAAATTTCCCTATAGTTTTATTTCATCTCATATGTTTGTACATGTTTCATGCTACATTTAGAATGCGTCGCACATACCACAACATACGGCCAATTTATAAGGGTAGTTCCCAAAATGTGCATCGAGGCGCATTAGTGAACCGCGAAATGTAGCTATGTGACCTGAGAAAAAATATAAAAATATGAGAAAATCTCAACCGATATTCATTCGAATACATGTGAAGATAGAAGTGTTTTTAGTGGTAATCACGGTCTTAAAATCAGTCATGAATATGATAAGTTATGAATTTTTGTCATAAACTAGTGTCCTTTTTTAAAAGTTTAACTATGCTGAGTCAGTTTTTCAATTCATGTAAATTAAAATGTTCTCCATTTATGTAGAGAAGGGTTGTTTAACTTCTAGTTTTACCAACTTTAAATGAAAAAAAGTTTTACATTGACGAGCTAGAGGTTTTTTGTTACATGTGCATCTTAAAACAAAATATCACTGAGAAACATCAAGTCTACGATCATTATAACGATATTTATAGAACTAATCTTTTGTAGCTTGAATTATTTTTACAAGCTAGAATGCATAAATGAATTTTAACCATATTTTTTTATTTTAATATTTTTTTAAATTTATGTAAAAGTATGGAAAATATTTGCGAAATTCATTGCATTAAAGAAAAGTTTACGAACTATTGGTTCATACTGTTATACAAGTTCTTAAGTGGAAGTTGTATCAGGAAAGTAGACATTACTTGGTATCCTTATTACTTGTCAGTGGATACGATCATTGTCTGATACCTATGTGACCATGTGATAAACTGAGCGAATATAATTCAGATCACTGGTAAATAGTCTTTGAAATGTAACAGAATTGCTGTCAGAGGGAGATTGAGATCTCTTATTTAATTTTTCCATTTTTTTTTTTTTTCAAAATAACTAAAATGACAAATTTTATGTTTCAGCAGTCGGCAATATTTTGATATTTTTTCCGGTTACTTGACTATCTGCATTTATAAATAAATGTGAATCTGTACTTTTAAAAATAATATAAATGAAAGATTAGTTCACATCTTTTTATCGTTAATAATTTCAGTGTCATTAACAAATATGAAATTTATAAACTTTTAACTATTATAATTACATTTCATTATTTGGTTAATTATTGCTGCAAATATATAAATCGTTATTATTATTAATAAAGATTAGTTTTATCTATATATTTTGATAAATAATGATTGCATATAAAAATATACGATTCCTATTAAAATCCTAGTACAAAGATACTAAATAATAATAATAATGAGGGAGAATTATTTCCTTCCTCGGTATTCGTTATGAAATATCCTCTTTAAATGAATGCATTTCTTTTCCCAAAATTGACGCATACTTTTCTTTTACGAACAATTATCACTGTAAAATTAACATGTCTGAAAACTTTGTATAAGGTGTAATATATATATATATTCTGGGTTCGATCTTGCATCTTTCAAATTCTGCCGAAGAACACTTTTTTCTTTATAAAAAAAACTCTTGAAAAATGTAAGTCTATAGACGAAGAAAATTATACTGTTTTTTCCTCTCACTCACACACACGCGTGTATGTGATAAACCGTCTTTATTGATATTATAATTATTACACTTTCTAATACTGAAATGTAACTACCAACAATTTTAATTTCAAACACCACAAACAATTTAAAAACATTGTGTCTGTATGCTTGAGATTTTAAAGAGCAGTAACTATTTTAAGCTCAGAATGTGGAATCGCAGTGCTTGCTCTTTTCACTTAACATTAATGCTCTTAAGAAAGACCTTAATCTGTATCTTCCTATCACACAGTTACATGTTATATAGTATGGTAGACTAGGCTTTCTAGTATTGGGTGGCTGCTAGTCTAGGAGAAGGATCACCCAAAAATCTGAATCGTAGAGAAGGTAATGAGGAACTTATTCACTATCATTCTTTAAAAATCTTAGAGGCGACAAGCTGTGATCGTTCCCGTCTTGAAGGAACATGTCATTAAAAAGCACAAGTTTTATTTTTCTGAGTTTTTGTGCAAAATTGTATCCTCAAATATTTTAAGCTTTTTATTTTGTTCGTACATTGACCAGTTTGTACAAAGTTAGTAACTACCATACGTTATCAGCTGTGTTTTGAGAAATTGTTCAGCTTGTTTCTGAAAATGCTACTGGTAAAGCCATAATTGTTATTATTACTTTAATAATTAATAATTTAATCATCACTATAACTGATAACATTAATGTAGTCTTCTCTCCTTATGTCTGTCACGAAAATTGAATATCTGCTTCTCTTTCATTATCAGCACGCACAGTATGAAGTAAAGATAATGAACCACAATATTTTTATACGCCGATTCTTTGCGTTTATAATACGTAACAAACATGTAGTTTGTATTTACAACAGTTTAGATATAACTAATGACTAAGTGCTATATTTACTTTCGAAACAATAACCATATAAAAATATCGTGTTTACTGCATGAGCTACCACCAATATCATTATACAGCCATTATTAATAATTATTGCGTTTATCTGTGTACGGCATAAGGACAGCCATAGCGCTATTATTAATTAAAAACTATTATTTCTGTGAACATTAGGATAATCATACAAAATGAACAGCACTAACAATTTTTTCATTGACTCTTTATGAAGGCTAGAGGTCTATTAATCAATAGATCTTGCTGTTCATCTAAATTCCAAAGGGCAACCAGAATTGGGAGTCATTCCCAAAATCTCTGTATTTAATGACAGTAATTACTTATGACTATCCATACTTTCATCGGTTCTAGTTTTATCTCTGTTTTTGTGGTGACATTATCTCAGTCTGGTTAATGAGAATAGTGCCGACGTTACATTACGTCTAAGATCAGGAAAAGATGTTCACAGTTCCATTCCGATGCCGTCAACCTTTACTTTCTTTCTCTCTTATCTTTTACGTGGTGGAATTAATTTTATTTTATTTTCTTTTCCCAGTTTTGTAATTATGGTTATTAGAATGTGATCGCTTTCAGTGTACACTACTTAAAATGATTTGGGATGAATTAATTCTTTATCAGTAAATAGAATGTTTATTTTTATGTTCATCCATCAGCTGTGGAAGTTATAACGTTTTGCAGAATTACAACTGCAATAAACAATGACTGAAAAGAAAAAATACATGGAAGCCTGTATCCATTTTACCTATACTAGCTAATATATTTTTAATTTTTTTCGGTTAATTATTCATCTCAACATTATGATCAGTCTCTAACCTAAAGATGTAAATAAAATAAAAAACATTATGAAAATCATTTATGAAAAATCATAAAATAACTCCCATTACAAACAATAATATTTTAACGGTCATGATTACAACATTTTTCCCCACCACACAGGCTTTACTTTGTTGATAATACAAAAAACGTTATAATTTTATAAAATAAAACTGAAAACATTTATATTAAGCAACTTTGAATGATTTTATTTTATACAAAAAAGATGCAATTTTATAAAATTTATAATCAATAATAAAAATACCGCATTTCAAGTCATATATATATATATATATATATATATATATATATATATATATATATATAGTGATATTTTTATCACCTGTCAAATGCAGAAAAATATTTTGATATATGGGCTAAAGTTTGTCATGCCACCTCTATATTTAACGAAAACGGACAATTTTGCAGGTTTTGAATGAATTGCCAATTATACAATAACTGAATTTAATGATGTGATTACGTATCTTTTGCACCTGGCACATAATTATCTTTCTTCAGATAAACCATCAAAAAGTATTTTTAAGAAACCTGCTATATAAAAAATATTGTGATATCAAAAAGATAGAGGAAAGAGTTCAGTAATAATGAACAGAAATGGCTACCACAAAGAAACATTACGAACACACACAGAGTATCCATCGAGCCTTATTTTTATCTAATTAATAATTTGCATTAATTAGATAAAATCTTTTGAATCATTCGTCTTTACGGGTTTGCCATTCTTTCCGTCCTCTCTCTCTCTCTCTCTCTCTCTTTATATATATATATATATAGAGAGAGAGAGAGAGAGAGAATTTGTGTATGTGTTAGTGAAAATAATTTGTAACTTTAATTCTTTGCATTAAATCTATCAACGCCCTGTCTCCACCCCAATATCGAGCACTTTACACACAAACGCACACACACACACACACACACACACATATATATATATATATATATATATATATATATATATAATCCGCATGCAAGCATGTTTCCCTGTAACACAGCTCATCAGTGCGGCTAGATGAACCGTTCGCTTCAAACTGGGACTGAAACCCAGCTGATTTGCCACAAGTCAAAGATTCGTCTACCAAACTATAGGAGCACGGCAGAGAAAGGCAGATTTCATTGCGTGAAATATTTTTACAGAATTTAAAAATACACCAGCAGTCAAGAGTGTTCTATCCCTTAACCGAATTGAGAGGGTTCAACACGATAATCGGAGAAAAAAATGTAAATTTTTCATTTCTTCTCCTTTCCTGTGCCATGTACCTTCAGAACATTGGCGACTCTTACGTTACTATCCCTTCCATCCACCCCCTTATGTGTATTTTTCACCGTTTCAGTTTGCTGCTCATTGTAGTCTTTGTTCTGTAAGTAAGAAATTCTCTAAACTCTCTCTCCGTGTAATATGACAGAAACTTCGTATAGTTATAAAACAATGGATATCACCCAATCGTATAAACGAGTCACTCATATTTGATAAAAATGATTTTAATTCTAAAAATGCAATTGTTGTTTTATATTTTCAAACTAAAAGTATTTTTGATACCAACTGACAACAATATAACTGCCCTCTCCTCCCGCCTCCTTGTCTTTTCTTCTCTCCTCCTTCCCCCTTGTCCCTACTTCTCTCCTCCCACCCTTTGTCCTTTCTTCGCTCCTCTCCCCCTTGTCCCTTCTTCGCTTCTCTCCCCCTTGTCCCTTCTTAGCTTCCTTCCCTCTTCCCTTTATCGCTTCTCTCCCCTTGTCTCTTTATCACGTCTCCCCCTTGTCCCTTTATCGCGTCTACCCCTTGTCCCTTCATTGCTTCTCTCCCCCTTGTCTCTTCATCGCTTCTCTCCCCCTTGTCCCTTCATCGCTTCTTTCCCCTTGTCCCTTCAACGCTTCTCTCCCTCTAGTCCCTTCTCTCTTTACTCTTGTTGTCCCTTCTACTGTCTTCGCTCCTGTTGTCCCTTCTACTGTCTTCAATCCTGTTGTCCCTTCTACTGTCTTCAATCCTGTTGTCCCATCTACTGTCTTCACTCCTGTTGTCCCTTCTTCTCTCTTCAGTCCTGTTGTCCCTTCTTCAGTCCTGTTGTCCCTTCTTCTCTCCTCCCTCCTCCTTGTCACTGCTTCTCTCTTCAGTCCTGTTGTCCCTTCTTTTCTCTTCAGTCCTGTTGTCCCTTCTTTTCTCTTCAGTCCTGTTGTCCCTTCTTCTCTCTTCAGTCCTGTTGTCCCTTCTTCTCTCCTCCCTCCTCCTTGTCACTGCTTCTCTCTTCAGTCCTGTTGTCCCTTCTTCTCTCTTCAGTCCTGTTGTCCCTCCTTCTCTCCTCCCTCCTCCTTGTCACTGCTTCTCTCTTCAGTCCTGTTGTCCCTTCTTCTCTCTTCAGTCCTGTTGCCCCTTCTTCTCTCTTCCCTCTTCCTTGTCCCTTCTTCTCTCTTCCCTCTTCCTTGTCCCTTCTTCTCTCTTCCCTCTTCCTTGTCCCTTCTTCTCTCTTCCCTCTTCCTTGTCCCTTCTTCTCTCTTCCCTCTTCCTTGTCCCTTTTCTCTCTTCTTCCCTCCTCCTTGTCCCTTGTTCTCTCTTCACTCCTCCTTGTCTCTCGTTCTCTCTTCACTCCTCCTTGACTCTTCTTCTCTCTTCTCTCCTCCTTGTCCCTTGTTCTCTCCTCCCTCCTCCTTGACTCTTCTTGTCTCTTCTTCTCTCCTCCTTTTTCCTTCTCCTTCACACCTGTTGTGTCTTCTGGCTTCACTCCTGTTGTCCCTTCTTCTCCTTTCACTCCTGTTGTTCCTTCTTCTCCTTTCACTCCTGTTGTTCCTTCTTTTCCCTTCCCTCCTGTTGTTCCTTCTTCTCCCTTCACTCCTGTTGTCCCTTCTTCCCTCTTCCTTGTCCATTCTTCTCTCTTCCCTCTTCCTTGTCCCTTCTTCTCTCTTCAGTCCTGTTGTCCCTTCTTTTCTCTTCAGTCCTGTTGTCCCTTCTTTTCTCTTCAGTCCTATTGTCCCTTCTTTTCTCTTCAGTCCTATTGTCCCTTCTTTTCTCTTCAGTCCTGTTGTCCCTTCTCTCCTCCCTCCTCCTTGTCACTGCTTCTCTCCTCCCTCTTCTTTGTCACTGCTTCTCTCCTCCCTTCTAGTTGTCTCTTCTTCTTTCTTCAGTCCTGTTGTCCCTTCTTCTCGCTTCTGTCCTGTTTTCCCTTCTTCTCTCCACCCTCCAAATTGTCCCTTCTTCTCTCCACCCTCCAAATTGTCCCTTCTTCTCTCCACCCTCCAAATTGTCCCTTCTTCTCTCCACCCTCCAAATTGTCCCTTCTTCTCTCCACCCTCCAAATTGTCACTTCTTCTCTCCACCCTCCAAATTGTCACTTCTTCTCTCCACCCTCCAAATTGTCACTTCTCCTCCTCCCTCCTCGTTGTCTCTTCTTAGCTCCTTTCCCCCTTGTCCCTTCTTCTCTCCTCTCTCCCTCCTTTCCCCCTTGTCCCTTCTTCTCTCCTCTCTCCCTCCTTTCCCCCTTGTCCCTTCTTCTCTCCTCTCTCCCTCCTCGTTGTCCTTTCTTCTATCCTTCCTCCTCGTCGTCTCTTGCTCTCTCTCTCTCTCTCCTCCCTCTTCATCGTCCCTTGCTTTGTGCTCACCTTCTCCATCTCCACTTGTAAAATAATAGGAAAATGTGGTATGATTCTGAAAAGAACCAAGACTGTCTTGGTGGTAAATTAATTTATCTTGTTTCATTCTATATCAACATCCTTGAATTTCCTGATACCTTACTTTCCATTGTGGAATTCTTAACCCTTTCCAAATTAAATTTGTTTCCCATAAAGAAATAAAAAAGGAAGTTACAGTAGTCCAATTCGCCAAGTGAGTCTTTTGTCAGTGAGCCTTATCGCTAATTAACCCAATCTGTTTAGTTCGATAATGAAAATAGTCATACAAACATTTTCTTTCTCTACTGTTCATTCCACAGTTTCTCTTGTTACTCTACTGAATGACTTCTCAAACTAGCTTAAAACGTGGGTTCAGCGTCTTCCACCCACTTTCTGGAACGTTACAGATTTTTCTCTGGTTCAGTTTGGAATCTATGCACACCAATACTGAACTATTGCCATTTTTTTTTGTTAATTTCTATATTTTGTCATACTCATTATAAGACTTATTGTGAAATTTGCAACAGCATTTCCAATAATTACAAATAAAAATTATACTTTTCGGTATAAGCTGTCAATCACAGTTTCAGACAATTCAACTTGCGAACATTGTTATCTAATCATTCACTTAACCACGTAAAACTCCATAAGT
Source organism: Ascarosepion bandense (assembly GCA_037127315.1). Taxonomy (NCBI): domain Eukaryota; kingdom Metazoa; phylum Mollusca; class Cephalopoda; order Sepiida; family Sepiidae; genus Ascarosepion; species Ascarosepion bandense. The sequence goes on from JBBBDQ010000809.1 coordinate 2,294,203, forward strand.
TTTCACTTCCTATTTATTTTTATTTCTTTCTTGTCCTCTCTCCAGTTTCTTTCTTTCTCCAGTTTCCTTTCCCTTTCCAGTCTCTCAGTTCTTTCTTTCTTTCTTGTCCTCTCTCCAGTTCTTTCTTTCTTTCTTGTCCTCTCTCCAGTTCTTTCTTTCTTTCCTGTTTCCTCTCTCCAGTTTTTTCTTTCTTTCTTTCCTGTCCTTTCTCCAGTTTTTTCTTTCTTTCTTTCCTGTCCTTTCTCCAGTTTTTTCTTTCTTTCTTTCCTGTCCTTTCTCCAGTTTTTTCTTTCTTTCTTTCCTGTCCTTTCTCCAGTTTTTTCTTTCTTTCTTTCCTGTCCTCTCTCCAGTTTTTTCTTTCTTTCTTTCCTGTCCTCTCTCCAGTTTTCTTTCTTTCTTTCCTGTCCTCTCTCCAGTTTTTTCTTTCTTTCTTTCCTGTCCTCTCTCCAGTTTTTTCTTTCTTTCTTTCCTGTCCTCTCTCCAGTTTTTTCTTTCTTTCTTTCCTGTCCTCTCTCCAGTTTTTTCTTTCTTTCTTTCCTGTCCTCTCTCTCCAGTTCTTTCCTGTCCTCTCTCTCCAGTTCTTTCCTGTCCTCTCTCTCCAGTTCTTTCCTGTCCTCTCTCTCCAGTTCTTTCCTGTCCTCTCTCTCCAGTTCTTTCCTGTCCTCTCTCTCCAGTTCTTTCCTGTCCTCTCTCTCCAGTTCTTTCCTGTCCTCTCTCTCCAGTTCTTTCCTGTCCTCTCTCTCCAGTTCTTTCCTGTCCTCTCTCTCCAGTTCTTTCCTGTCCTCTCTCTCCAGTTCTTTCCTGTTTCCTCTCTCTCCAGTTCTTTCTTGTCCTCTCTCTCCAGTTCTCTTTTCTTGCCCTCGCTCTCTCCAGTTTTTTTTCTTGCCCTCCCTCTTTAGTTCTCTTTTTCTTCCAGTCATTTTTCTTTTTTTTCCTGCCGCTTTATCTGCCTCTTTTTTCACCTTATTTCTTTATCTGCATTTTTGTTTTTTCTTCTTACTTTTATTTTTTTAAATTTCTCTACTGAATCGTTATTTTAAGTTATTTTCTAATAGAACTTGTTAAATGACAATAATAAATATAGCATGAGCTTGACTTACTTACTACATAGCGGATACTTATTTGCTTAGCAGCAGCATCATTTCTTTTTTTAATGCATACTTGTATTCTCTTCCTTGGATATAAAAAAAATATATATATATTGTGACACTGTTTTTGTAAATTGATGAGTAGCAAATAAGTTCATTTCATTTTTAACCAATAGTTTCTTATTTTTAATATACCTCCAGATCTCGAGTAGATGTTGAGAATAGTAAAGGTCTGTGAATCTTTCTAACCACTGGTCCATGGCAAAGCGCATATACTTAAAAAGAACAAAAAACGAAACACCTTTGCCAACTCTTTTAGCGGGAAGGAATTTCGGTTTTATTTACAAGGCTTATGTGCGTTTGATGTAAGCCCTCGGTAACGGGCATCTACTGAAGAACAAATTTTTATGCTAGCTTGCTAAGTCTTGCACTACAGTGATGTACCCAAACTGTGACTTCGTGTGTTTATAAAGGAAACTAGTATTATTGTAATTGATTTTATTTTTTTATCACCGGAAATACTTTTAGTAAATTATAGAGCGTATTTTTAAAAGGATACATATTATTTAGATAGAAAATTCGTTTCATAGGCTATTTTTAAAATTACATACATATTCGAATATGTAGTATTGTATTTACAATTTTCTCTGTCCGTTTGTCACAAATTTTTTCATGCCAGATAATTTTATCATTAAATTTATAAATTAAACCAACGTAATTATCGGTGAAAACTCAACTCGGTGTTTATATATAAAGTACACGCACGTGCACTTTCACTGCTACATTCTCCTCAACATAAGGGTTTCATTTTCAGTTATTTTCATTGCTATCATTATATCAGGAAGTGGGATTGATCATTTTATAAATAGTCAAAATACAGCTTTGCATTGGGATAAAAATTCTAAAACTAATATTCGATTTAAATAGAAAAGTAATATATATTTTACTTTAAACAAATATTTTGCTGTAAGAAATGCATAAATAGATGACGATATTTTCTTATACGTTCTCTGTCTGTCTGTCTGTCTGTCTGTCTCTTTCTTTCTCTCTCTCTCTCTCTATATATATATATATGTATATGTATATATGGGCACGTGGCTGAATCGTTAGAACGGTCGCTTTCTGACCATGAAACTCGGGACCAAATCTCACCATGGTCGATTTGTCAGGAAACTGACTTATTGATGTTATCAGTCTGGTGGAGGCGATCCCAGCGTTTGGCAACTTTGGAAAGCGCCTGAAAACCACTCAGCATAGTTGCCGTATAAACCACAGGTGGGCTCTGTAGGCGTTGAACAAACACAAGTGTGCCTGAGCAAGCCTCTTCAATGGGAATAGCTAGCCACTTTTGTAAAGTGATATCCTCGAATACGAGTAGCCAGCCATTAGATATATAGAGAAAGAGAGAAGAGATGAGTATATATATATATATATATATTTATATATAACAGTGACAGTGTTTACTGAGCCTTGCTGGGTACATTCCCATCATTGACCAATTCATTTCTCACAACTATTATATTTTACATTAAGTTTCTCCAATTAAAACTTTGATGGGTCGGCGAAATCTATGTGCCTTGCTCTTTTAGGACGTAGGCGATCATGGCTTTCTACGTCTCTCTATCTCTGGTGGTTCTTAGCACGCTTTCTTCTGTAACATCTCGCAGCTCCCGTTCTATCATCTACCTGCTCAGGTCCTTCAAATATATTATCCACTGCTTGCCTTTGTTTCTTTTCCCCCTCTATCTGGCCTGTTAGTATCAGGTTTTCCAAGCTCCCCTTCCACATTGCATGTCCCAGGAACTTCAGTTGTATCTTCCTGGTGATCAATATGAATTTCCTTTCCGTTTCTATTCTTTACATCACCTCCTCATTGTTCACATGCTCGGTCCATGATATCCACAGCATCCTTCTGTAGAATCACATTTCAGCTGCTTCAAGTTTTCCCTTTATCTTTGTTGATATTGTCCAACATTCACTGCCATATTGAAGAACTGACACCACATAGCAATCATTCTCCAAAACCAAGGAGTCATGCATGTAACTAATAAAACTAATTTGAGATCAAATTTGTGAATAAGTCCTGAAAGTTTCATTCAAATCAGACAGTTATTTCATTTTTAAAAAATTCCTAACGCCAAAACGTTGCATATATACAAATCGAAATTTAAAAAACTTAATGCAAATCATTTAGCATTAAGAGTTTTAAAATAACTTTTCTTTGGTTTTATGTTAAATTGTACATGTTTTTAACCTAGGAGATGTCCTAAGTGTGATATCATTAAAAGGTCACGTGCCTGAAGGGTTATTCCTCTTATGAAACGTTCAGTTAAGTTTCATAAAATTTTTGGTCAACAACACATTTGACTGTCAACACTTTTTTCAAAGGTAAAAAAGATCAGAGGTCAGTGATTAAGAAATACTTTTCTGCATTAACAAGTAATATTTGTATAAATTAGATTAACTTTAAATTTAATAATTTTTTAAAAAAAATAACGTGTTACAGATGTATATTTTACTTTTACAAGATTTTTAAAGCTGAGAATTAACTTTTGTATACAAATGTGTTGATCGCTCAATAATAGCCAAAAATGGATTTTTTTTATTCCAATACACATAGTTTTTGTTTGAAATACACCAGAGTATTTTTTTTCTGGAAAAAGTAAAATGAGTCATTTAGCTTTAAGCTAATTTTATTTCAAAAAATCACTTTAAAACTTGGGTGCCGAACGGAAAAAGAGTGGACATGTGTGTATATCTATAGAGAGCAAGAGGTGTGTGTGTGTGTGTGTGTGTGTGTCTATATATATATATATAGAGAGAGAGAGAGCAAGAGAGGTATGTATATATATATATATATAGAGAGAGAGAGAGCAAGAGAGGTATATATATATATATATATAGAGAGAGAGAGAGAGGTGTATATTTATATAGAGGTATGTGTGTATATATATATATATATAGAGAAAGAGAGGGAGGGAGGTGTAAATGTATATATAGGTGTGTGTGTGTGTATGTATATAGAGAGAGAGAGGGGGAAAGAGAGAGGTGTTTATGTATATAGAGGTATATATAGAGAGAGAGAGGGAAAGAGGAAAATGTTTATGTATATAGAGGTATATATATAGGGAAAGAGGGAGGAGTTTATGTATATAGAGCTATATATAGAGAGAGAGAGAGAGAGAAAGAGAGGGAGGTCTATATTTAGGCTGAGTAAGAGAGTTCTCTCTCTACACACACACACACCGCTCTTTCTCTCTTATAGTAAAAGAGTGGAGTGTATACTATTGACAATTTCTGAAAAACCTTAATTAAGCAAGGTAGTAATTTACGACTAAAATTATTTTTGCGATTTATTAACAAAATTCAAATATTAAAAATTGCAGCCAGCAAATCACCCTGAAAAAATCTTTCAATAATTTGAAAAAGTGGAGACGCATCACCCCGAGTATGTTCGTTACTCACACTTTTGCGTTTATTTTATTATTTAACTCTTAGAATTTTATATCCTTACTAGATTTGTGGCACCAGTAACGATGTAGGTATATTCAATCTGAGAAATTATACAAGGGAAGTAATTACGAAACACATTCTAAATTGTCATAAAATTAACTGTGCCAGTATTCATATATAATTTTCTCTTTATATATAGTTACAGTAAGGGTGATTTTTATTCAGGGCCATTTTTTAAAACTATCGAATCAATCTATCATTACGAATCAAACAGTTTGTCATTTTTGTTTAATTTGTTTTACATAAAGTAATCGATATGTTATCTTCCTCGTTCTGATGACAATTAACACATTAAGAAACATGGTTATTAAAATGAAAATAAATTTTGTGGGGAAATCACATTAAGAATTTATTTAAATGATCGTGTAGGAGAGTGAGTCATTAAAATAATTGTCACAAAGTAATTATCATAATCACTCTCTCACCTCCTCTTCCTCCTCCTCCGACTTATCTCGTCTTCTTCCTTAATCTGCTTATTGATCATATTCTACATTCTCTTTTATTTAGTTCATTATATCGTTATCATTATTCTAATCTACAATTTCTCTTTCATCATCATAGTGATCTTTATTTATTTTATTTATTTATTTTTTTATTTTTATTTTTATTTTTTGATAATTCTCGACTGATAATTTTTACTGCGATTCTCCTGGATTTTCCTAATTAAAGGATTTTTGTATTAAGCTGTTTTGTTTAAAATTTTCAATTTTTTCGTTTATTCAAATACGTTTTCACCATCAACATTAGCATTCTGTTTTTACATATTTTTAATTTTTGTTTGAGTTTTTGTATCGTGATAATTCTTCTCTGTGTATATATATATATATATATATATATATATATATATAATGTGTGTGTCAAAGCTATGAATAGATTCCATAATCTGATTTAACCTTTTATTTAATGAGTACACTTGTTTAGACATCCTTGATTTTTAGCAGTGAAACCAATATCAACCGGCCAAGAAACCAAAAGTAATACTACAAAGCAAATATACTCAAGATATACTCAAATACGTGTACAATCTACTATATATAACGTTTCTCTCTCTCTCTCTCTCTCTCTCTCTCTTGGTTTGACGTATGTATTCTTAAACTTTTTAAACTTCTGGCTAGACACATTGTTTCCGGCAAGTAACCGATTTCATCTTTGCTAAAAAGCATTTTATCGAATGTTCTGAGTGAAATTAGCTCTATTTTCCACGGTCTGAATGAGGCAGTTAGTATTCTTCTAACTGGTGAAGTAAATTCTGGAGTCATAAGCCTTTAAATGTGTGTTGAATTTTGCTCTGGATAATATCCATTAAACTCTCTATTTTTAACATTTATATAAATATATAAAAGATAGGTAGGTAGGAAGAAAATACTGTTAAACTTGACCCATTTTCCAGATCATTTAGATTGTTTTTTTCTTTTAAGAGAATTTTGGTAGGGATCGAAAATTCTCCCATCAGTGTACGAACACTCACTCACACACACACACACACACACACACACACACACATATATATATATATATATATATATATATATATATGATAAACAGTGAATTAAGATTTAAAATGTCTCATATGGTTAGATGAATCAAGAATTTTGCGTTGGAACGCTCATCAGTGCCAGATGTTTGATAAATCAATCGAATTTATTATCAGGTCTCATATTTATACACTTTCTAATCGAACAATTGTTAATTTTAACATAATTACAAATTCTTAACACGTTAAATTTTTGATAGAAAGATTATTTAAATTTAGAACCAGTAATATATATATATATATATATATATATATTTATTTACCTTTATCCAACTCACTGCCAAACTGGTTTAAGAAGCCCTTCGATTTACATCTTAACTCGAGCCCTGACCAATGGCATCGTTGGAAAATACGCAATTATTTTACCCAATAAGAATGCTTTAATTTCATGAAATATGTCGTCTTTTGTTATTCGTTTTGAATCTTGACGAATGAATGTTTCTTTTATTACGTTATTATTGCCATATCATTTTGTAATAGATTATCTCTTAGTTGCAGTTACGGTTACCAGTATTTTTTTATATTCTCTCTCCGAGTTGCTTGAAAAACATTTATAGTCTAATTAATATTTAATACTGAGTCTTTCATTTGCTTTAATTAATTTTTGTATTTTATTATGTTGTAATTATTAACTTTTTACGATCATTAATATCTATTTTATTTAATTGGAAATCAAGTAACAGTAAGTTTTTCGTATTTTCTCACTATTCTATCTTTTTGTTATCATCTAAACTTTCAAGTTTTTCTTAAATTTTCAATTTTTATAGTCTCATCCTCTACATCATCAACACTGTCATGAATTATTCCTGCAGTCCCCTCCCCAACAAATTCACACACAACAATGCATACTATGAAAAATAATTAAACCAGTTGTTTAATTCTTTCTTTCCATTTCACAAATTCTTTCTTCCATCATGTTATTTCTATTTTAAAGTTATTTTATCTAAATAAATTTCAAATTCGAACCGTGATATTTTTAGTTTTCTTTTTTATTAATTTTTCCTATTTTTTCTCTCAAAATAAATCCCCATGAACGACCAAAAAGGAAGAAAAGCATTTAAAAACGTTAGATTTGTCCAAATATTGGATTATATTATTGCAAATATCGGATTTATATTGGTCCTTTTATCGTTATCATCAAACCTAAATGTTTTTCATGAACGATCAAATTACATTTTAAGTTATAATAGAATGATAATATATAACTATATTGAGATAATAAAAATAATGTATTAAAGGATTGAAAATTTTAAAGGAATTGTTTAAATTAAACTATTTTCCATTTTATTCATACACTAATACAAATATCAGTGAAGAAGCTGTTCTAAAGGAAGTTAAAACAACAAAAGCAAAAAAAAAAAAGCGATCACGTCCTGAAGTGTACAAAACATGAGTGTTGTTTTGTTTGTGTGATGAGACAAGAGGATAAAATGTACTTAACCGTCGCGTTTCGTCCTCTGAGGGACTTTATCACGAAATACGTTAACTAAGTAGTTTTTCTCATATTCTTTTTTTAATAATATTTTCTCTTCTACATATAGACTTCGTCTGAGAAGAATTATAATATTTTCATAAAAATTAAATCTTTTAAAATAGACAATTTAAATTATCAAAACATTCCTACATCTCTCTCTCTCTCTCTCTCTCCATTTCAAGACGTGATTATGCTCACCAGAGCTTCCTGTCTTTCTTTTTCTTTTCTTTTTTTCTTTTTTTTTTTTACTTTTATCACTGTTTTGTGTCTGTTATTTGTTCCACTAAAACTCAGAAAGTTAGTTTCCCGCTCTTTCCTCATGCTTCGACGTACTCATCTTCAGATCTTTTTTATGTGCCGTGTCCCTTCAGAACATAGGCGATATTGGACTTCCACTTGGCTCTGTCTCTTGTCGCTCTCAATATATTTTCTTTTGATATCTTTTCCAAACCCTGTCTTGCTTTCCTTCTATCCGTCCTGCGAGTATTAAATTCTCCAGACTCTTTTTCCTCATTACGTGTCCCAAGAACCCTATCTGTCTCTTCCTGATGTTAAGTATCAATTTTTTCTCGTTTGCGTCCTCGCCAACACCTCATCGTTGCTCACGTGCTCCATCTATAGTATTCTTAGCATCTTCACATCAAACCTTTAAAAAGATAGCTGCAAAATCTACGTAAGGTTAAGGTAAATATCAAGTCATGGCATTTTTTAGAGCTCGTTTCATAGTTCTTTCCAACTCAGACCATCAAATTACAAGGGATAATATAGTAATCCATTCACTGTATATTGGTCTTACTTTTCTTTTTGTGCTTAACTAATGAGTTGTTTATAAATTAAGTTGAAGTTTCGAAAAACTTACTTTGTTTATACTCGAAACTTGAATATATTCGAAACACTTGTTGGTACTTTGTATAATAAGTTTATGAATTAGGCTAGTATTGACAAGTATAACCATATAATAGCTGGTTTATTAACTAATTTCACAATTATCTGTATACAGTAAAATACCTCCTGTTGTCTTTTATTTATTTATTTTCTGGTAATTAACATTATGAACCTACACAGGAAGCTGTTATAGTTGCGGGGATAAGAGTACCCATAATCATTAATGTACATAGAATGTCTCCAATTAGCAGTTTGGAATAATGTGTTGTCTGAGAAAAATTTGTAAATACTATATCACTAGAAAATTCTTCGAGTAGATTTGAAAATTCAAGGTGATTTGCTTTCACTTTGTCACTAGCAAAAATTCGTGACGAGATTATTTTAATATGCCCGTTTACAACCATTATTTCTACAAATGTTTCTACTCTAGCCTAATTTCGCATAATAATCATAAATAAAAATATTTAACCTCATTAACACTAAAATTCAAGCAGTGTTTGGCCTTTCTGCATTTCACTTAAGTAGTAATAACATTAATAATAATGCACATAATATGAACAGATTATTAATGTAACACACACACACATAAATTAATCAGTGATTTTGTGTATGCGGAGGAGATTGTCAGGTTATTATTCTTCAGGTCCAGTTATTTAATTTGGAATCAGACTTCTTCCAAAATTGTTTCAAGTTCTTTTATAGATTTATTTTATTTTAATTTTAGAATTAAAAAAAATGTTTCGTTTAAAAATTCCAAAATAATTGTTACTTTTTATTTATAGCAACCATTGGACAGTTTATCAAAAGCCTCAAATTTTACTGCACTTGTACATTTTTGGTATAAAACCGTAATTAGTTCATAGCTATATATTCCTCTAGTGACCCCTCAAAACAGTAACTATATATATATATGTATATATATATATATATATATGTATATTGCTGAATCTAAATTAATTTTCGTTTAGGTAGTATAATAAATCTTAGTAGATAATTGATAAAATAAAAATATTTAAATTTATTTTGTAGACAATTGAACTTGAATAAAATTAATTTGTTTTGTCTAATTATACATAGTAAATGTATATAATTTTATTGCGCGTTATTAAACTTTGTTTTTGAGGAAGGTTTTATTTTAAAAGTTTTTTATAGTTAATCTTTCGATCACAATAATATTCGATATTTCTAAGATAGTGTTTGAGAAACGAAACTTTATTTCATTCAAAAACTTTCTTGCTACCATATCTTCATGAAAATCGAGTTAGAAATGATAATTCCGATTGACGCGTGTATCTTCACCCAGAAATTGAACTCGTGTCCGCTATCACTTTTGTCATTCATCTACGCTTGTCCAGTTTTTTTTGTTTTTTTTAATTGCTGCAAATTATTTTTTAGGGTAACTTGCCGACTGCAATTTTTTTTAATATTCGAATATTGTATATATGATAGAATAAAGTAAAGAACAAATTAGGAGACTTGTCTCAAACTGATTGAAACACGCTTCCTAATTTCTTCTTTATTCTATCTTTTTGTCTGATTCTGATCCATATTCAACTCACATATATAGGAAAATATTGCCATCTATTATTTATGTATTTCGTACATGCACAATATTTGTTTAAAAGTAAAATGTATATCATTTTTATTTGAAAAATAATTGAAAATCATAAACACTTCAATTTCATACAATGCAGTATTAAATTGTTCAAGCCCACTTAATTATATAATAATAATTGAATATCCGATAAGGGATTAAAAACATTATACTGAGATTTGCTGTCACTTAATCTTCACTAAAAGTCACTTTATATTAATCAAGTGGAAAATCCAATATGTACAAACAAACAAAAATACACAGCCAAAACAGCATGATTATAAAAAGTATAAATACCAATGAGTACTAGCGTTGTTTTGCTGTCACATGATCTTTATTGAAAGCTACCACATATATGTAGATAAACTCTGAGTACAAATAATAGAACAATTTTTCACTTACAAAGGATGCAATTTTTTTTAATGTTTAAAATCTATTAATGTTATGAATAATTTTCAGGATTTTTTTTTTTCGAAGTTGTAATTCGATTTATATCAAAATGGCTGATTGGAAGTAAGCATAACATGAAAATACTCCCAAAATTACTTCCACTCGTGATCAGTTTTTACTGTTATAAACAAAGTATGATATATGCCTTTTTGCTTTGTCATTTTGATAAGAATCTCTATTTAGCGACTTCAATAGACAGTTTTAAACTATTTAAGTTTCAATCAAAATATTAAAATAAAAATAAAAAAACATTTCGAAAGATGAAAATGTGATGGTAAATGTTTTAGGTTTCTAGTATAGTGTTTGTTTAGAATTGTTTTTCCGACATCATACAAATAAAAGTTCCCTTTTCTCTTTATTAAATGTAGTTATATGTCTGTAGATACCGTCCTTTTTTTTGAGAGAGAGAGAGAGAGAAAGACTGTAAATATTTTAAATAAACCAGGCTTTTCTGATTATTATGCGTTTGTGAGATACCGAATTGACTGACGATAAAAAAGAGACTTTCAACAAAAGCAACAAAAGCTAACACCGCTCTTGGGATTCTTTTGATAAATTAACGCGATTTTCTTATATAAGAAAAATGTTTTTCTTCGGAATATATATTCGTAGTATGCAAACTTCAGTGACGCTCCCATCCTGTCAACAATGATCGATATTTCAATCGATTTTTACAATAATATGCAGCACGTACATTTTTTACTTTCGCCGTAAAGACATTATTAAAATCCATAGTTTTAAAATTTGGTTCTTGTGAAGCTTATCTTATGGTAACAATACAAAATTATCTGTTAAATATATGAACTAATCGCACATAGATTCATAAAACTCTCTTCGTTTATATCTGTTTTTATCTCTCATTACTCTTCCTTCATCTTATTACTTTTCATGTAATAATGCTAACATTAAATGCACCCAAGGGTTATGTATGTTTGCCCCTTGACCTTTATCTCTGCTCTGTTTACCTAAAAGCCTCAATATTTACTATACGCTTTATCAATCTTTAAGTACATATGATTTCTATTTTTTAGAAGAAACAACGGGATAAGTATCTATATTTATCACAGATACATGCTCATTGCAATATATTTCGTTGTCGTCTAAGCTTTATGTGCAATATCAAAATGTATGTTGACCTATTTAGCTTTTGTATATTAAGAAACAATCTTGTTTTACTGTTATAGTTTTAAAAATAATGATAAAAATATATATTAATTTTAACGTAAATCTTATCAGTATGATAGGATCAATAGTAGTATTTGAGTAGCACAAATTTTTCTTGTATGTCATTAAGTATCTAATTCTTAATGGTATATGAATTTGTATTTTGTTTGCGATAATAATAGTCCCTTAATGATTTTGCTTCTATCGATGCTGTTTTGTGACCCATAAAGGTGTCCGTAAACCTAAGATACACTTACAGACACAACATTGAGTTAGATAATTAAATTTACATTTAAAAAATTACGAAATACAAATAAATTCTAATTAAATTTTCAAATCACTAAAAATAATTAATTTCAATCATTAATAATAAAGTTAACTTTGTTTAATTCATAGTATATATTTTATTTTAATTTAAAATATTAAATATGGCTATTGTATGCGAGAAAACATTTCGATTCTGTCAGTAGATGAGCAGTCTGGTTATCCCAGGGGCATGGTTATAGAGCTCACTATCAGGGTGTGGTGTTCTTTGCATACCTGTGTTGTCTACCTGTTGTGTAGTCTTTACTGGTTGAGTTCCTCTCTCGCTAAGCAGGCTCTGTCTAATGTTTTACCGGAACAAACAGGCCAGCTAAGCAGCTGCGCTGTTTCTAGTAGCAGTAAGGACCTGACCAACAGTAAAATATAAACAAGCCGGTTTACTCTGTAGAAAGATTAGTGTTTTATTATTATCAGTATTATCAAAGTGAACAAAGAAATGCCAGGGACGTACTGGAACAACTGTATAATGGTGATTATATAGTATTAGACTTGCTTGTTACTTCTGCTATTACAAATAATACTAGTATTGTTACGTGAAGATAAGAATGATAGGAAGCTACATAAGTATGATCTGCTAATAGTTAACTTTTGCTAACTATAATATAGTCTAATTGATGCGAAGTTAGAACAGAAATTGTGTTGTAGCGCGTGTATTTAGAATACTGGCATAAAATTCTCCATTTTTTTATTATGAGAGGCAAAATACTGACAGTACTAGAACATGCGTATTGATACGTGGGTTAATTATTAAAAATATGACAAACTATGATCGCTGCTGCCAATATTTTCGTCAGTTTTAACTTTTTAGTCAGATTCTAATGTCGTATATATGAAATTGTATTCAAATATTTCTTATCAAGTTCCTTTTTTTTATAAAATAAAAAAAAGCATCGAAACAAATTCAAAAGTATCACCTCAAGATAAATGTATATAATAGTCAGACACAAGACTAAAATTGAGGTGAATCCAATGAGAAACTCACTACAGTGGTAATGATCTGTAGTATTAGCTTGATAAGAACGTTTCTGTAGAGAAGTTTTTATTCGTAAAACAGAAATAAAGGAGACAAGTGTGAAATACCCAGTGTCAATTTAACTATATACAATAACAATGGTTTTGAATAATGTGCTAACCACTGTTTCGTGGCAAAAAAAAAAACAAAACAAAAAAAAGATATGGTGATTATTAAGCTTAGCTTGGACTGACACGTGGTTACTAGTGTAGGACACCAAACTATACAGAAGAGTGAGAGGCTATCTTTATAAGTGTTATTCTATAGCGAGACGTTCCGTGAAAAGTTGCTTGAATGTCGGTGTTTATTATGCTTAAATTTATCTTTTAACTATAGAACTTTTAAATGGCTGTAAGCCGTTTGCATCGTAGTGGATTTATTGCCTTGCTTGGGATGAAATAGATTAAAAATAATATTGCATAATATTGAGCTGAAATTTATAAGCTTAATGATGAATAAAACATGTCTTGAAATTCAGTGTAAACGTAACTTCGAAAATTTCCTTTTGTTCAATCCATCAATTATAATTATGAATTTTATTTTTAATATTAAAAATATTTTCTAGTAGTGGCTTTTTGTATATTGTGTGCCTGTTAAGGTAACATAAAAAATTGCACAATTTATCTCAATTTCTTTTAGAGCATTTTAATGCTATTTATCCTAGCTTGGGATAAAACAATTTCCAGTTCAATCAAACCACCTATTTTTATACTTTTTAAATTGACAATTTTTTAAAAGTTAGATAACGCTAGGTATATTAACTGTTAACTACAGGGGAGCTGTTCTGTTTTTTGTTAAGAAGAAAATAGGAGTAAAAATTCTTTGACCTGTTCGCATTTTTCTAAGTTGAACAATGTAGTTTACTTCAATAGTTACTACTAATAATTAATTTTAATAATTAGCATTTGCAAATAATTATATTCTATAAATAGTAAGGTCACTGAAAATGGTATTTAAGCATTAAAAGTTGGAGTATAAATTACCGTCAATCCATTCAAAAGATGATGACAGTCATTACAAAGTAGTCATTGCTGGAAAAAGCACTTTATATTGTCCTAAAAATTACTAAAGCTTTGAAAAATATCAAATAGACTTTAAAATTTCAGTGCGGCGGGAAACAGCAACAATGTGTATAGTTTAATTTGTTTTGACTGTTGCCCTTATAATGTCAAATTAAAACCCATTCACCATGAAAACTAGAAAGAAAATGAAAAAGAAAGGCGGAGTTTGCATTCATGTGGGGGATCAATTCTTAAAAAAAAAAATCTATAATTTTCTCTACTGTTTGATAGCTATTTCCAACGTTTTATGCGGTAACAGTCAACTGTGGTAAACTTTTCTTGCTGTGTGAAATGCTAATATTATCAACATTCCCACACGTTAAGCATTTAGTCTAGCGTTGACTATTTATTAAATTTTTAAACAAAAGTCCACACTACTTTCTCTCTCACTTTACAAACCAATGATTTGTTTCTGTGAATGAAGCGACCTCAGCGAAATCGAAGAATGCTACTACACTTTGTTTGCTGTAGTAGTTGTGAAAATCACAGAAGGTCCGCACACACACACATATATATATATATATATATGTATATATATATTGTCATCCGCAGACAGATCTGTTTCGCCGTATCACAGCTCATCACTACGGTTAGACTCCGATTGCTTTTTTACTCAGGATTGAAATCCGACCGAAATGGCGTCAGTCGGCAACTCTACTCCTGGGCTATGGGCGTTCGGTGGAAGTAGGTAAACTTTTTTAGCGCATATCATTATACGCGCCCAAATAGCTAGAGCGGTCTAATTCATTTCACTGAATGAGCGATGCGTACACGCCAGAGTAGCTACTGTTTTTCAAAGTCTACTATTTTTCCAGAGTGCTCAATCAGGGTATATATATATATATATATATATATATATATATATATATAAGAAAGAGAAAGAATACGTAGATTAAAACCCACTGTTCAAGCATTTACTTTTATAAAGAGTGTTCGATACAGAGTAGAGCTTAATATTTTAATTTTGTCATTACAATGATTTATAAAAGCTTTTATAAATCATTGTAATAACAAAATTTCAGTGTGTGTGTATATATATATATATATATATATATATATATATATATCTACAGAAAGAAAGTTTGTATGCATATAATGTATAACTTATTTACAGACAATTCTACTGTCCATTACTGCAAACTCATATCTCATGCATAAAGGTATTTTCAACATAGAAATAAATGTGTGAAAATAGTTGCATGTGAGTGAGAGTCTCTAAAAACCACAAATAATTTCAGTAACTTTTACATGTGTGTACCTGTAGTTATGTACGTATGTGCAGTCTGGATAAACACATGTGGAGAAGGTGGAAAGCATATATATATATATATATATATATATATATATATATATATCCCTCACCGATAGTACGACTCAGATTTTCATTCACAAAGTAATCTTCAGGTGCTGAGTATAAGCTGACCCTTATGTAATTTAGATTTTGGTTATACATATATGGTTGTTAGCCAAGCTATATATTATACTGAGATTGCAGTTATTTTAATATATAAATCCAGTTGAAAAGAACTAACAGTTTTACAATTTCAAATTCTCCGGCATTTACTTTTTGTTACAAAAGTGCTCAATACAATTTAATTATATTAACACAGCTATAACTAAGCTTAACATTCTTTTTGTTAAACATCTGATTTATGAAAGAAAATAGTTCAATTCTTTACTGATGTATCTATGATTATATAGATCTTGGGTCTATGGTTTGTACTACTATTCAAGTCTAAAACCATATCAAGAAAATTAATAACCTTTCTTGATCCGACCCTGGACTTGTATACTGGTTGCTACAAACCATACACCAAAGATCTTATTAAACATAGATACATAAAAAAAGAAAATCAAACTACATTATGAAATTCTAAATAATCAAACTTTGAATGAATTATGTAAAATATCTACTAACTTCAGTAATATGGAAATATTTGATATTAATAAAAATAAATATATAAAACTTTAGAACTTGCTAAACATAAAGTAAGATTTTAGTATTTAGAAGAAAAAAAAACTAAAAAATCGAAGGTAAAAATAAATAGAAACACCATAGGATTAAGATAAGTTTTAATCTAACTTTCAATTGTAATGTTCTGACGAATATGAGATAACATTTTCCTAAGTTTATTTAATAAGCACTTTAAGCATTTACCAACACTAAAAAAAGATGTCTAACGTAAGTAATGTTAAAATTAGTTATAGCTGCGTTCACATCGATAAAACGTAACATTATATTAAATAAATATATTTCCAACGAAGGCAACGTTGTTTAAAAATAAATGCAACTACCGAAAAGTATAGGATCTGTCCAATGGATTACCAATCTATGAATTATAACATTATATGCCAAGCTACTATACATTCTAATAAAGATGTTAAGTTCTATTTTGGTTCCAATGAAAATCCTTTAAGTAATATAAAATTAAAAAACAACACTGCACTCTAATTAATTTTGTCAATTTAAAATGGTGGTGTTTTGGCTGTTATCAAACGGGATATCATAAGTGCAACAAAAATTTTACAATGAGAAAGATAATGTAATTTATGTCTTAGAAATGATCTAAAAACTGTTAAAGAACCCTAGCTTATCAAACAAGAGAAATGAATTGATGGTTACATGTAGACATAAAAATGAATATCTACTTAAATTCGTTGATCATGATTAAAGATTGATTAATAGTGGTTAATAATTAAAGTTTTATTTTGTTTTAATCTTGGAATGTAAATTGTGATATATTTTTTAAAGTATAGGCAATCTCTATTTTTCATATGAATGATTCAAATTTACAACTACAATCTATATTTTTCTTATCTATAATCGCTTGCAAAAACATTGAGTATTTATTTGATTTTTTTCACATTCATTCGTTCAGACAACGTTTAATCAAAAAAATCTCAAGGATTATCATTTAAGTTGCTCAACATGTGCTTACATTTTTTTGGTAAAAACTATTACTCATTGTAATCCAAAATTTCAAACCGACTAGTAACAGCTGTTGTGACATTGTACTATTTAACTTTGGCACAACTCCACAAGTTTGGAAAAACCCCGTCCATAAAATAATGTTCTAAACTAACTAACAAACATATTCAGCAACTGTCTTATTTTGCTTAGTCTTTAATAGACTAAGCATAGTTATTACATATTTAATAAGATGAATTTTGTTTGACATAAGAACACTAAATGATGATCGATCTTAGTACACATTGGTAATGACCTGCGATGCTAACTAGGTAACAATTACCCGACAACAAAATGTTCAAATCATTTTCTAACCTTGATTTATGCTGGCACGTACTCAGTGAGGATCAAACTCCCTACACGAGCAACCGAGCTACGAGGAAAGTTTGCTAACGAGTTTGCTGCACTTCACTAAACGAATAATCGTAAGTCAAAATTTGGTGCAATGAGGGAATGCTTGTTTGTGTCCATCTCTTCACCAGAAGATTATAAAAATCAGTAGCAATATGTTTGTGAGATTAATAGACGAAGATTTGCTTATCCGTAATCAAGTACGATCTCTTGGGTGCGACTTATACTGCCGCCATAGGTGCAGTGGTGTGTCTAAAGAAAGACAGCTTGATAAAACCTCTCCCTCTTCAGACTGGCTTTGAATTCAGAAGTTCCCTTCTTCCAGTCAGGTTGCAAATTTCCCAGTATGTTGCGATTTATATTATTTAAACGGAAGAATATTGATGCCTGCATTTTTCTGGCATCATCCTCAATATATGACCCCCTACTTCCAATGTGATGCTGAAAAGATCAGTTTGATTTTGAGGTATAAAATATCCATGCTATTCCACATATTTACTCGGCATTTCAATGAACATGGACTTTTATTTCTCTAGCCTCCTTAACCCCAATAAAAATGTTTGTTTATTAAATACTTCTCTGCTACCGTCATCCCATATCATTCAAATCTGAATTATTTTTAAAGCTTAGAAACAAATACTATAGGGAGTAAATTCTTTAGTAGTGTGCAGTGACAATTTTTCAACCATCCAATTTTTTGACAGTTTTGCGAGCAGGGGCATTGTCCTGCTAAAAAAGAAATGTGTTCCTACAGCTTTACTTGTCGTCTTTCTTTCAATGTCTCCTCTATTCGGCATTGCAAAACAAGTATTTTGATTTAACTGTTTCGTCCTTCGGAAGATAGTTATTAAAACAGTTTTCTTAACCTCAAGAGTCCTAATTATGACTTTTCCTACATTTGATTCTGAGGCGCACGAATATCGCTGCTTCATGGACAGTTATTTATTCTCTCCGAATCAGATCATAATAGTATAATTATTTTTCATAACGAGTGAGAATTAACTCCAAAAATTATAACTAGATCGCTGAAAATACTGTTAAATCAACATCTCGTTTCTTGTCGGCATTCAAACATTTTAGACGGCTCCTGGATACTCAACTTCTAATGAATTATGAACCGATCGCTGTCTCTTAATATCTATAGGGTCGCAATAATTCTTTTAGCTAAGACTTGTCACCCAGCCACAATTTCATTGAAAATCTCTCAGACAGTACTGCATCGTGGATCTCAATCTCCACCTTGCAAGTTGGTACATTTTACAGTTGAGCATTTATTTCCTAATAATTGCTCGTTCTTTGATAGATTTACTTTGGAGAGTCTGTATTTCAACACTTGAAAATTGTGCACTTTGTCAATATGGTTCAGTTAGTCATCTACAAAAAATTAAAAATTACACATAATTGTCTTGACAATTGACAAATTACAAAATAAAATGACACTTTTCGAATATATTGGCGAAGTGATTTGAGCCAAGAATTTTACAGTATCCACTCGTATCACCGTTTGTCAGAATGGACAAAACTTATTAAATATTTATAAAGACTCACCTGTCTGGCGTAATGTAACAATGCTGAGTTAATTAAAGAGGAACAAATATACAGTACAAAAAAATAACTTACGAGCCAACAATCTGCGGTAGGCGTTTCATGCAGATATTTAAAAGTTTAGATCATTCTAGCACAGAACTTGAAACTTTGTGATATGCAAAATTCTCTTAATAATCCTTGATATACTACAAATGATTTATGCCTGATATACATGTATATAGTGGGTAAACGTGTTTGAGTAGACATCTCCGTTTCTTAGTAAATGACATGAATATCTACTGACATAGATCTTCTAGTCTTATTAAAGAAAATATCTCCCGACAGGAATCGATCCAATATTCTCTTTTATAACTTGAGAAATCACCTTCAATTTTTCTACCATTAAGCTACTTAATATACTTAATTTTTAAGTAATTAATGGATCATTTAATCTGACATTGTTTCTTAATACTGCAAACTTATTGATATATTGTACATAGTTGTAAAAATTATATCTATACAAAGGTTTTTACTTGTGTAAACATTTAAATATATCATCACTGGTAAATACTATGCGGAGCGATTTCAGTAATAGTTTTTCCTTTTTTTATTTAATGAAGTGAATGCGTCATTTTCATGTCCATTCTTCCATTTGAACTTTTCATCTGCTTAGAATTTTCTTACATGGCTAAAGAGTTTCAACAACTATATTTATCTACTGCTGGTGGCTGGAAAATTGGTTGCATATCTTTTCTGATGCTAGGAGTGCAAAGCGAATGAAAGTATTTCCGACCTAAATTCGAACTTAGTTCATCGAAAACAAACACACACGTGTGCGCACGCGTTTGTTTACATTATGTATATCAGTCGGTTAAGTGCCATACGTGATACACGCTTGGGCGATCATGTCCTGAAAGTGACATGACTGACTGTGCAGAAGATTATCCCGCAGTAGGTTGCCATTACTTTCTACGATATACTGGTTGCAAGCCAAGGCTATAGAACCCAATCTGTTATTTAACCCATAACTGGAGGGAAGAGACGGATTTAATACCTTTCCCAAGGGAATTTGCGCGTAAGTGAATGCAAGGAATTCAACTGGAATTCGAACCCGGCTCCCCGATTTCTTGTTCTGAGCGGATATCCATTGCACTATAACCCACATTCGTAAAAGTGAAACGCTTACAGCGGCCATTCATCTAAGTACTGACCAAGTTCGATTATGTATATAACACGCCTTTTTCTGACGTGTATCGATAACAGGCCTGTATGCAGATCACACACACACACACACACACACACACACACACACATCCATCTATATAAGACCAAATTTTGCAGAAGAGAAAAAATAAGGTTCCCCCACCATTTGTTTCTCAAAAGGGGCTATAACTGACCGGTCTGTGTTCATATCAAAATTTTGTTGAAATTCTAAAGGTTAGTATCATAATGTGACAAACAGTTTGGAGTAATTGCCAAAGCGCTGGAAATATCTGGATCACCTCGAGACTAAATGTTTCGGGATATGCCAGGGATAGGACGGATAATGTATGAATATATTTAAAAAAAAATAACTATTGGTATGAAAGTAGATGAATAAATTTCTGATAATTGCTCCAACAAAATTTCACACATTTATGAACTTTTTGTATACACGCTTACCATAAAGTTGTACTGGAGTTGACATAATATTATATATACTTGTCACTTAACATATCGTGCTTTTTATCCTCTCTCTGTCGTTTTTTAATCTTCCTCCCATAACGTTTCTTCTTCCTCGTCATCACGCAAAAGTAGATTTTTCTATCATAGATAAGTTTCCTCTTTCTCACTCACCCACACAGTATCATCAGCCTACATTCTGTCTTAGCTGAAACAATGCATCTCGTTAAATATATTGTATTCTAATGTGTTGATGTACAATGTTATTCCCTCACATGTACCCATGTGTATATACAAGTGTTGCATGCATTTCCCAGTGAAATTCGTGTTATCAACTTCTATGAATACCATATCCCTTCACGAGGTAGACGATCATGGATTTATACAGCTTCCTTTTAATCTGTAAAAAGTGAATTGCTTTGAGTGCTTTTAGTAAAGATAATGAAATAGTTTTGCAGATTTCTTCATAGTTTTGAATTTAGTAGACATTCTATCTAGACTGGATACCAACCAAGGTTAAAGGACCGAGTCTGCTTTTGGTACATTGATACACTATTTTTTAGTTTTGCGTTAATAAAAACAACTCATAAAAGCACATATGTATCTGTCTGCCGATAGCAAAACTATTTACCTACTAATTTTTATTCGTGAATTCATGAAAGATGGACTGGAGAAGCTTACGATTTTTATTTTAGTAAAAGTTATCCTTGCTGCTATTCCTCAGAAACACATTCCCCACCTCTACGAACCCTTATGCCCTTTATGGCCTTAAAACGAGTTAGAAATGTTTCTTTCCGAAATCGACCACTACACAAAAGCATTTTGTCAGCAAATCTCTTGGGTTTTCAAGATCAACCAAACTTTTACACACACAAGAACACAAAATCAGCTGCGTTTCTTTATAGCTAAGGGCTAGCCGGAAACAGGGGATATTGAGGTGTTAGCCAAGAACAGAGATGGGAGGGTAGTAATGGTCTGTATGGACACTTCTACCACTGACATTTTTTACTTGAGATTTATATATCTGGAGAAAATTACGAGAGCAGACCACAATATGCGCCTTTTAATAAAAATCAAAAGAAAACCTACGGTTGCACACGATTCTAACGAAGGTCATCGCGGGATTTTGATTGCAAAAAAAGAAATAGAATGATAAATATGCGGTCACTACGTTTTCTTAGTATACTTTTTCCTGTTTCTATCTATTCAACTCTATTTTAACAATTTTCGATTAAGAAACTAGGTCGTTTGATCATTTAGTCAAGAACGTGAAAATATTCACGTGTATCAAAATATTTTTTTTCTTTCGCTTCAATAACTTCATGTTTTAAAATATTTAAAAGCACGCAACCTAATTAAAAAACATCATACATTTTTCATTTTTCTTACCACTTCTCAATTACATTGTTTCTATTCACTCACTCCTCAATTTCTTCATTATTCCCTACTCCACCTGATCCTTCTCGTTCATATCGGCGTATTCGTCTCTCGTTCTCTATCGGCGTTTTTCGTGTCTCTTTCGCTGTCGGCGTTCCTCGTGTCTCTCTTTCGCTGTCTTCGTTGTTCCTCGTGTCTCTCTTTCGCTGTCTTCGTTGTTCCTCGTGTCTCTCTTTCGCTGTCGGCGTTTCTCGTGTTTCTCTCTCTCTCGCTGTCGGCGTTTCTCGTGTCTCTCTCTCGCTGTCGGCGTTTCTCGTGTCTCTCTCTCGCTGTCGGCGTTTCTCGTGTCTCTCTCTCGCTGTCGGCGTTTCTCGTGTCTCTCTCTCGCTGTCGGCGTTTCTCACTGTCTCTCTCTCTCTCTCGCTGTCGGCGTTTCTCGTGTCTCTCTCTCTCTCTCTCGTTTCTGTCGGCGTTTCGGCGTTTCTCTCTCTCTCTCTCTCTCTCTCTCTCGCTGTCGGCGTTTCTCGTGTCTCTCTCTCTCTCTCTCTCTCTCTCTCTCGCTGTCAGCGTTTCTCGTGTCTCTCTCTCTCGCTGTCGGCGTTTCTCATGTCTCTCTCTCTCTCTCTCGCTGTCGGCGTTTCTCATGTCTCTCTCTCTCTCTCGCTGTCGGCGTTTATCATGTCTCTTTCTCTCTCGCTGTCGGCGTTTCTCATGTCTCTCTCTCTCTCTCTCTCGCTGTCGGCGTTTCTCGTGTCTCTCTCTCTCTCTCTCGCTGTCGGCGTTTCTCGTGTGTGTCTCTCTCTCGCTGTCGGCGTTTCTTGTGTGTGTCTCTTTCGCTGTCGGCGTTTCTTGTGTGTGTCTCTTTCGCTGTCGGCGTTTCTTGTGTGTGTCTCTCTCGCTGTCGGCGTTTCTTGTGTGTGTCTCTCTCGCTGTCGGCGTTTCTTATGTGTGTCTCTCTCGCTGTCGGCGTTTCTTGTGTGTGTCTCTCTCGCTGTCGGCGTTTCTTGTGTGTGTCTCTCTCGCTGTCGGCGTTTCTTGTGTGTGTCTCTCTCGCTGTCGGCGTTTCTTGTGTGTGTCTCTCTCGCTGTCGGCGTTTCTTGTGTGTGTCTCTCTCGCTGTCGGCGTTTCTTGTGTGTGTCTCTCTCGCTGTCGGCGTTTCTTATGTGTGTCTCTCTCGCTGTCGGCGTTTCTTATGTGTGTCTCTCTCTCGCTGTCGGCGCTTTCTTGTGTGTGTCTCTCTCTCGCTGTCGGCGTTTCTTGTGTGTGTGTGTCTCTCTCTCGCTGTCGGCGTTTCTTGTGTGTGTGTCTCTTTCTCGCTGTCGGCAGTTCTTGTGTGTCTCTTTCTCGCTGTCGGCGTTTCTTGTGTCTCTCTCTCGCTGTCGGCGTTTCTTGTGTTCTCTCTCTCGCTGTCGGCGTTTCTTGTGTCTCTCTATCGCTGTCGGCGTTTCTTGTGTCTCTCTCTATCGCTGTCGGCGTTTCTTGTGTCTCTCTCTCTCGCTGTCGGCGGCTTGTGTCTCTCTTTCTTCGCTGTCGGCTTTCTCTCTCTCTCTCTCGCTGTCGGCGTTTCTGTTTATCCCCGCTTCCTTTGCCGACATTTTTGTCTATCCCCGCATCCTTTTACCGACATTTTTGTCTTTCCGCGTATCCTTTTACCGACATTTTTTCTTTCCGCGTATCCTTAACCGACATTTTTGTCTATCCCCGTATCCTTAACCGACATTTTTGTCTATCCCCGTATCCTTTACCGACATTTTTGTCTATCCCCGCTTTCTTTACCGACGTTTTGTCTAACTTTACCGCTCTTTCTGTATTTTACTGGCGTTTTTTACTTTTTCTTTTTCTCACCGTTTTCTCTCACGCGCTCTCTTTACCGTTGTTTTCTTGCTAAGTCTCTATACCACTTGACCACCGTTTACGTTTCTTGGTACATTTGTATTTTTCTTTCTCCGCCGCTATTGCTGTTTTTTCTCTCACTTCTTTTGTCCTGTACATAACCATAGCCAGCCTATCAGTCTCTCTTAATATTCCCTTTCTCTCTCTTTTTCGCACCTTCTTTTTTTTTCTCCCGCTGCTTTTTTATTTTTATTTTTCTACTCTCCACTGTTCATTTTTTTCTTATTTTTTGCTCCTCATACCTTTCTTCCTACCACCAATTTCATGAACGCCGCTTCTGAATACGCTTTTCTTATTCCTTTACTTACTACTCCTCGCTTCCTCTTTTTTATCCTACTCTTTTATTTTTTATCTACCTCCTTCTACCACAAACAGATACAATGTTGATACAAAAAGAACAACGCTATAAATCATTCAACTCTAAGGTTACGGTATTTTGCTGATTTGTTTGTTATTTCTAGCGACAGAAGAGAGGGCGGGAATGATCTTTTTTTTTCTTTTTCTGTTTTTTCGTTCATTTTTTCACTCCACCCCTTCCTATGTTAATCTGATGCCATCCACCCAGCATCGGTGAGTTACCCCTAACCCAACACACCCTGTTCTTTTTCTCCAGAGAAACGTAACCATAGAATGCGACTTGTCAGAGGTAGTGGTAGGAGTGGGTAGGATATGGGGTTGGGGACTTAGGTGACAGGGGTTTTGGACGGACAGAGAGAGAAAATGAGAGTAAAGGAAAAGGGTTTTCCGAAAAAGAAAAAAAAAAAAGCTGGTCGTTGGGGAATACAGGAAAGGAGTAATAGATGGCCTAAGACGAACTATGGAACGGTTAGATCTAGCGGTGATAGAATTACCGAAACACGGCCGTGGGTAGTTAGAGATATAGAATAATTGTGTTAGAAAACCTCGGTATAGTTGGTTTTAACTTGTCAAACCATTTTTTTACATACCAAAAACTGATTTTTCTACATTATTTTGGTTGTAAATATCTTGGATGAGTCTCATATTATGAGTATGCCTTTCCATCTGTAAAGTAACGTCTTCAAAATAAATCCGAGTATATCTTGTAGTTCAGCATAATCTATTTCAAATTTTAGTAAAGGAAAAAATAGTTCAACATTTCTGAATTTGAACAACAAAAGTAAAATAATAAAGTTACGCTCTAGTTTTACCAGATATAATCCCATAAGGGAGATAAATCAGTATTGTGTGTGTGTGTGTGTGTGTAAAATAAAAAAAAAAGCCTGAAATCAAAAGGAAAAAAAAAGTAAGTAAATGATTACAAATTCCCTCCGTTATCCGAAATGGCGTAAATAACTAATTGTCATTGTATTATATGGGAAAATATTTTGAGTGTTCCCATACACAAAAAATGTATGTCTATTGAAGTTCTTTGTCTGCTGTAGCTGATGTGACCTTATGACTAATTATCTCAAAGCATTCTTATATTTTACTAGTACATATTTTATCTTTGTCGGAACTCAACAGTCTTTCTTTGACCTACGCGTCCTTTCCAAATAATTCAATTTTCCTGCAATTATTATATCATTATTAACAGTAGCAAATATCTCAACACAGTTATTTTTCGAATCTGAAAATGCTCAGAAACTTCCCCAAATAGTTTGTAACTGCCGCTTCATCTTAGGTTATTTTGGTTTAAAAAAAGCTTGATAGGGTCAACTATTGGGTAATAAGGGAATATGTAGGGATATTTATAAAGGAAATTAGTGTGTGTATTAATCAATTCTCTTTAAGTAAAGCGATAGTGTCTCAAGGAGCTAATGGAAGTGAAAGAGAAAGACTTTAGAAGAAACCGGAAACCCAATCATAAACAGGAAACAAAGGATAAATCTGTTCTAAAAGCCGAAATCAGGGAGTATGTTTTTAGTGGGTAAAATTTTTCAGTTTACTTCACGGTTTTATAAACAATGATATTAATATTTTTCTTTAATAAGATTTTTAACATTAATGTTCTTACTATATTTCACTGCACATAAAAAGAAAAGATACAACATCCCTATCAGAGAATGTTCTCGAATGAAGCTGTAATATAAGTGAAACATGTTACATTGATAAATCTTTGCTATTTGTTCTTTATCCTATTATTCCGTCGGATTCCGATCTATATATGATCTCTCATATATATATATATAATATAATTCCTATAATAAAACTTGATAAGCCCTGGGAGGAAACCAGTTGTTTTTTTTTTTTTTT
Source organism: Ascarosepion bandense (assembly GCA_037127315.1). Taxonomy (NCBI): domain Eukaryota; kingdom Metazoa; phylum Mollusca; class Cephalopoda; order Sepiida; family Sepiidae; genus Ascarosepion; species Ascarosepion bandense. The sequence goes on from JBBBDQ010000809.1 coordinate 2,320,294, forward strand.
GGTTTTTTTTTTTTTTTTTTTTTTTAGATTTTAAGATTACTGAGAGTTTTTTTTTAGGATGCCTCAGCCTTAGCAATGCCATCAATAGTTTAGTAATCCTTTAAAAGACACACCGACATAGAATCACAGTTGCATTTTTCATGCTCCCTAGAATTATGATTCAAAGACAATGCACCTTAGAAGACAAACACTGAAACAGTAGGTTGCCATTGCTTTCTGCAGTAGACTGGTTGCCAGCCAAGGCTATAGAACCCAATCTGTCCTGTTATTTAACCCATAACTGGAAGGAAGAGACGGATTAATACCTTTCCCAAGGGTATTTGCGCGTAAGTGAATGCAATGAATTCAACTGGAATTCGAACTCGGCTTCCCGATTTCTCGTTCCGAGGCGATATCCACTGCACCACAACGCACATCCTATTTTACTAATAATTTAACTTTTAAACTAATCGAGTGTATTGTTATAGTCTTTTTCAATGGTCTACTAATTTCTGTCCGTGATAATCTTTACTTTATTCCCTTATTAAATTTGTATTTATTTTATTTTTCTCAAACTTTGGCAAGTTTTTCAAGGTAACATTGTTATTCTTACTGTTATTATTACGTTTCTTTTCGGTCAGTGCGTTATGTTCAAATCATTTGTAGATGATGCTAATGTTACATTTTAGAATTTCAAGCATAGAGATATTACTCTAAAAATGTTATTGAATTTCAGGTTAGTCAGTACCCATTTTTTTGTAGTGATGTGCTTCAAATTTAGTTATAGGTCCATTTTTAAAATCCTGTTTTGTATCCAATACTTTTTCATGATGCTGACAAGGACAGACATGCATACATCATGCCGGAGAGCATATCTCCTTTATTATTTATTCTCAAGTGCGCAGACCAGTAAACAAAATACACCCTGTTTAAAAAACGAGATGTCTATTTCAAGCACGTATATCCACTAAAAAAACGTTTGAATATATATATATATATATATATATATATATAGAGAGAGAGAGAGAGTGAGAGAGAAAGAAAGAAAGATAACTAGATAGTACCTATTCTTGGCAGTGCACATTGTCCTTTCCTCTTGTCGGTGGTATGGGGGTTGTGTAAAAAGAAAAAAATGATCGAGTAACATCTCGTATTCAATTTATATCGAAGATTTTGTTTTTTTACCTTCTATTGTAGGTGATTAGCAAATTTAATGCAATCCTCTCTCATATTTGCTGTCACTAATACATGAAGGTTAGCTGAAATGTTCCCCGCCAGAACAAGAAATCATTTCCACACATTCACAAGATCTGATGTCCAGTCATTTGATTTGCTCTGAATCTGGATCGTACAAAGAATTATTCGACATACCAATCATTTTTTTATCTATTTTTCTTTCTCTCACTTTATTCTTTCTCTTCTTTCTCGCTGCTTTGTCTTTCTCGCTGCTTTGTCTTTCTCGCTGCTTTGTCTTTCTCGCTCTCTTGTCTTTCTCGCTCTCTCTTTCTTTTCTTTTTCTTTTCCTTTTCTTTTCTTTTTCTTTCTTTTTCTTTTTCTTTTTCTTTTTCCTTTTTTCCTTTTTTCCTTTTTCTTTTTCTTTCTTTTCTTTTTCTTTCTTTTTCTTTCTCTTTCTCTCTCTTTCTCTCTCTCTCTCTTTCTCTCTCTCCCTTTCTCTCTCTCCCTTTCTTTTTCCTCTCTCCCTTTCTTTTTCCTCTCTCCTTTCTTTTTCCTCTCTCCCTTTCTTTTTCCTCTCTCCCTTTCCTTTTTCCTCTCTCCCTTTCTTTTTCCTCTCTCCCTTTCTTTTTCCTCTCTCTTCCTTTTTCTCTCTCTTCCTTTCTTTTTCTCTCTCTTCCTTTTTTTCTCTTCCTTTCTTTACTTCTTTGTTTCTCTCTTCATATCTTTGCTTATTTCTCTCTTCCTTTCTTTATTTCTCTCTTCCTTTCTTTATTTCTCTCTCTTCCTTTCTTTATTTCTCTCTCTTCCTTTCTTTATTTCTCTCTCACTTCTTTCTTTATTTCGTTTCTCTCTTCCTTTCCTTTCTTATTTTCTTTGTTTCTTTTCTCCCTTTCTGTTTTGTTTCTCTCTTTCTTTATTTCGTTTCTCTCTTTCTTTATTTCGTTTCTCTCTTTCTTTATTTCGTTTCTTTCTCTTTCTGTTTCTTTTATTTCTTTCTTTTCTCTTTCTGTTTCTTTTCTCTCTTTCTTTTCTCTCTTTCTGTTTCTTTTCTCTATTCTTCGTCTTTTCTTTCATTTCTCCATTCTTCGTCTTTTCTTTCATTTCTCTATCTTTCTTTTCTTTCATTTTCTCTCTGTCTGTCTTTCTCTCTCTCTCCTTTCGTCTGTCTTTCTCTCTCTCCTTCGTCTGTTCTTTCTCTTCCTCTCTCCTTCTGTCTGTTCTTTCTCTTCCTCTCTCCTTTCATTCTTTCTCTTCCTCTCTCCTTCGTCTGTTCTATCTCTTCCTCTCTCCTTCGTCTGTTCTATCTCTTCCTCTCTCTGTCTGTTCTATCTCTCTCTCTCTCTGTCTGTTCTATCTCTTCCTCTCTCCTTCTGTCTGTTCTATCTCTTCCTCTCTCTCTTTCTGTCTGTTCTATCTTCCTCTCCTTCGTCTGTTCTATCTCTCTCTCTCTCTGTCTGCCTGTCTCTCTCTCTCCCTGTCCGTCTTTCTCCTTCCTCTCCTTCTCTGTCTGTTCTTTCTCTTTCCTCTCTCCTTCGTCTGTCTCTCTCTCTCTCTCCTTCGTCTGTTTCTCTTCCTCTCTCTCTGTCTGTTCTTTCTCTTCCTCTCTCCTTCGTCTGTCTCTCTCTCTCTCTCTGTCTCTGTCTTTCTCTTCCTCTCTCCTTCGTCTGTTCTTTCTCTCTCTTCCCTCTCCTTCGTCTGTTCTCTTTCTTCCTCTCTCCTTCTGTCTGTTCTTTCTCTTCCTCTCCTTCGTCTGTTCTTTTCTCTTTCTCTCCTTCGCCCGTTCTTTTTCTCTTCTTCTTCCTCTTTCTCTGTCTGCTCCTTCTCTTCTTCTCCTCGTCTGTTCTTTCTCTTCTTTCTCCTTCGTCTGTTCTTTCTCTTCTTCTCTCCTTCGTCTGTTCTTTCTCTTTCTTCTCTCCTTCGTCTGTCTCTTTCTCTCTTTCTCCTTCGTCTGTTCTTTCTCTTCCTCTCTCCTTCGTCTGTTCTTTCTCTTCTTCTCTCCTTCGTCTGTCTTTCTCTTTCTCTCCTTCTCTGTCTGTTCTCTCTCTCCTTCTGTCTGTTCTTTCTCTTTCTTTCTCTCCTTCGTCTGTTCTTTCTCTTTCTTCTCTCCTTCGTCTGTTTCTCCTTCCTCTCTCTCCTTCTGTCTGTTCTTTTCTTCTCTTTCTCTCTCTCCTTCGTCTGTTCTTTTCTCTCTCCTTCTGTCTGTTCTTTTTCTCTCTCTCCTTCGTCTGTTCTTTTTCTCTCCTTCTGTCTGTCTTTTTCTCTCTCTCCTTCTGCCTGTCTTTCTCTCTCTCCTTCTGTCTGTTCTTTTCTCTCTCTCTCCTCTGCCCGTTCTTTTTCTCTCTCCTTCTGTCTGTTCTTTTCTCTCTCTCCTTCGTCTGTTCTTCTCTCCTTCGTCTGTTTTCTCTCTCCTTCGTTCAGCCTCTTTCTCTCTCTCTCCTTCGTCTGTCTCTTTCCTCTCCTTCTGCCTCGTTCTTTTTCTCCTTGTCTGTTCTTTTTCTCTCCTTCTCTGTCTGTTCTTTTCTCTCTCCTTCTGTCTGTTCTTTTTCTCTCTCTCTCCTTCGTCTGTCTTTTTCTCTCTCTCCTTCGTCTGTTCTTTTTCTCTCTCTCTTTCGTCTGTTCTTTCTCTCTCCTTCTGTCTGTTCTTTTTCTCTCTCTCCTTCGTCTGTTCTTTTTCTCTCTCCCTTTCACCCGTTCTTTCTCTCTCTCCTTCGTCTGTTCTTTTTCTCTCTCTCCTTCGTCTGTTCTTTCTCTCTCTCCTTTCGTCTGTTCTTTTTCTCTCTCTCCTTCTCTGTCTGTCTTTCTCTCTCTCTCCTTCGTCTGTTCTTTTTCTCTCTCTCCTTCTGTCTCTGTCTTTCTCTCTCTCCTTCGTCTGTTCTTTTTCTCTCTCTCTGTCTGTTCTTTCTCTCTCTCCTTCGTCTGTTCTTTTTCTCTCTCCTTCGTCTGTTCTTTTTCTCTCTCCTTCGTCTGTTCTTTTTCTCTCTCTCCTTCGTCTGTTCTTTTTCTCTCTCCTCCTTCGTCTGTTCTTTTTCTCTCTCTCCTTCGTCTGTTCTTTTTCTCTCTCTCCTTCGTCTGTTCTTTTTCTTCTCTCCTTTCTCTCTCTCCTTCCTCTTTCTCTCTCTCTCCTTCCTCTTTCTCTCTATCCTTCCTCTTTTTCTCTCTCTATCCTTCCCTCTTTTTCTCTCTCATCCTTCCTCTTTCTCTCTCCTTCCTTTTTTTCTCTTCCTTTTTTCTCTCTCCTTCCCCTTTTCCTCTCTCCTTCCCTTTTCTCTCCTTCCCTTTTCCTCTCCTTCCCCTTTTCCTCTCTTCCTTCCCCTTTTCCCTTCTCTCCTTCCCCTTTCCCTCTCCTTCCCCTCTTCCTCTCTCTCCTTCCTCTTTTTCTCTCTCTCCTTCCTCTTTTCTCTCTCTCTCCTTCCTCTTGCCTCTCTCTTTTTCTTTTTTTCTCTCTCTCTCTTCTTCTTCCTCTTTTTCTCCTTAAAGTGATATTTATCAATGCCATTCTTTGAGCCATTAACACTATCTCAGTCCACCACTGGATGCTTGGCTTGAAACAACATCCCACCATACGATGTTGTTATCAGCAGGGTTACACCGGCCATGAGTATGAACATTTTAAGGGTTATTTTTTATCTTAATTACGCGTTACGACAATTAAGTTTTGGCCTAAAAGACATTTGCTTGTTTAATTTTTACAATTTCAATTTTTACTTTCTTTTTTCTAGACTTCTAAAACAGCATTTTTGCAAGGATACCGCTTAATCACACGGAATATGTTATAATTAAAATCTGCTAAAATGGTAATAACTATTGAGTGTAGTTAAATATAATTATCAGATCATACACAAAGTCTCTTGGAATTTGCTCTTGTAAAACAAAAAACAACAGTCTTATTTTAACACATACTTTGCATTTTTTTTTTCCTGCTGTTTGAACTCTGGATGACAGACGGCTGCGGCAATATCTGTGCTACGTCCAGTTCCCGTGTTTTTCAAATTTCTTTATTGTAGCTATATAGTGTAAAATTCAGTATGAATTTATTTAATCTTTTAAAATAAAATATTCTATTAAAATCACAGTAATTAGAATAGCAAAACTATATAATAGAATTCCTCGTTCAAATGCTTTAGATATTATTTTGTATTGAATGTTTTTATTATAAATTTATTAAAAAAATAATATCGCCTAAAAATGATTTCTTTTTAATATCTCGGGGCAACTTGGTTCTCATAGTATGTTCATGAACTGGTTTCATGAGACAGCCGTATTATATTTAATGGCAGACTCGAAATACACAGATTAATATTTTGTTATTAAAATACTGTTTAAAATCGTGGTAAAAATAATCAATTACAATAAAACAATATATAATTCAAAGTAGGGTCTCTTTTTCATTTATATTTTGAAAACGTTGCCTCTTATATATCGTGAAATAGAACTTGGATTTATATATGCATTGAAAGGGAGCGATTACCCTCGTTTGTTCTTGATACAGCTTATTTCTTTTATGTGCGTGGGCAGTTATGACTATCCATAACTTTCTACCTTTGTTAACATTATTTTTATTTACTTAGAAATCGGTTGAATCTTTCACTATATCGTTGCGATATTTTTTCAATAAGGCAATTAAAACGTTTTTTTTTTTCAAAATTATGTCCACATTTTATTTAAATAAAGTTATGAAATATGAATGCGCATAACACATGATTGGTTTGTCACAAAGAATTTATGATTTGAAGTTTTGAGAGCGTCTGTTTTAGTTGTTCCCGAACATTTGGCTATGCAGATCGAAGTATGACACCTGCAATAGCATATCATGTATAAGAGAAGCAGTAAAGTTTTGTCTTTATCTTCTGAGGCGACCTGAGTAAACCTCTGATTAGGGAATTTTGTTACTTACACCGACAACACACACGCAGCAATTATTCTCAAACTTATTAGTAAGTTCGATGCATCTTTCTTCGTTGCAGTTCATTTTCACACACACTTTTCTCTACTTTTTAATTTTCTCAACCACAAACAATTCACCCGTCCTCTATAATCCGCAACTGGTTCTCTCTCTATAATCTTTTCCTATCCGTTTTTACTCTCACTTTCATCTAATTCAGTCTGAATTCATCTACCCGCTCGATATTTCGATTTCTTTCTTTAATAATACCTTTCACAAATGTATTTTTTCTTTTTCTTTTTTTTTTTTAACGCCCGCTTACACAGAGAGCTCCAACCTAAATATCCACAATATGTATAATTCACCTACTCATATAGTAACGGTATCATCCGTTGCCAGGCTTTCTCCTAGTTTGGATTTATCTTATTGTCTATCTTATCAGTAGAGACAATGTCGACAGGGAACACCGATGTTGATATAACTTTGTGACCTTAATATTTTTTTTCATATTTTCCATTTACTTTTTTATTTAACATTTCATTGATTTATTTTCTGCCTTTAAGTTTAAAAATTACGTACTTGTCTTCGTTGTATAACAAACTTACTTAGCGAGTAATGATAATAATAATTTAGCATAGCGAATGCGACATTAAGGCAAATATAAACAATGTTATTATTGAGTTACTAATAAGTAGTATATTCAAAATGCTGATATTTTTACGTTAATACTCGTCGAAAAAGAAATCCATCTAATTAATTTAATTCGGTGTACAGCTAATATTTATAGTAATTTGAAGAGTCATTAAATTGGGTGACTTATAATTATTAGTAATTATATCTTAATCCTTATACATGTTTATTATCTATGAAAAATTATAGCTATACTTATTTTCTGATCTGTGTTTACTTTAACTATGATTCGTTCAAATGACAAATATGGCTTACTGTTCAGATACGCGACTAAATAATATACGGATGGTTAGTTATCTAATTGCTAAAGCGGGCGTTTACATTGGAGTACGAATTCATATGATTGCGTGTGTGCAAGTGTGTGTGTTTTGCTCTTTACTGGCAATTCAGTGGCTTCCTGACTATAGTCAGGAATATGAAGAGTTATCTCCCCCACTTTTTTTATTTTAAATACATTTGTCTGTATTGGTCTGTGCAACCAATCAAGTCACTTTCGTATTCTGTCCACACAATGCAATTGATAACTATATTACCAAAAGAAAGATAAAAATGATACTCAGTCACATGTTATCCTCAGTGTTTGTCGGTGGGGGATCCTTTCATCTTATCTGTTATTAAAGCGTAACATATATCTAACTACAGTGTTTGTGGCAGGAAAGGATGAAACAAATACGGACATCACATCAAGGCAAGTGACACCAGAACGGCACAGAGAACATCAGTTTTTAGCAATATCTTCTGTTTGTTGCCTTCGTAGCAATCACCATTTGATCTGATCCATAGTCAGTAATCGAACTAACATTCATAAGAGATAACTCTATCATTTTCGAGTTTATATAATTGATTTTATTGAAATGTTGGCCCTTCTTTGCTATAAACAAAGGAAGCATCCGCGTGAAGGTTTCTATTAGCATAGCACTCGCAATGCTGATGATACAATTAATGTCAAAGAAGTTTTATTGCTACTATTTTAACTGTTGGTGTGTTTTCTTGCTTCAAGCATCATGGTCAATAGATCGACCGAAAGATCCCCACTCTTGGAAACACAAGATACTTAATTTGATAAATATGTTGTTTGTAAAGTTTATATAAAATATCAAAGATAATCTTCTCTATTTGGCTAAAGTCATTATTTTCTTATATGCAGACACTAACTTATTAACTAAAAGCAAATTCATATCTTACGATTAAATAAAAAAAAGTAAAAAGTGATAATTTGATGCAAAAAAAGAGGGTGGGGCACATATAACTATTCTTTAGATAAGAAATTGGGCGTTATAGTAAATAAACTCAAGAATTATTATGCATACATACTGATGACTTTAACCTGTATACTTATATCATATCTTGATAAAAATTTAGTTAAATAATTGATGAGAGCGAGAAAAGAAAACTATATATATATATATATATATATATATTTATATATATATATATATATTCCTTATATATCTTCTATGGTTCTCGCTTAGAAAACATAAATATAAGAATTACTTGTAAAGGAAAGGTCAACATGTTTCAGATACTTAAATTGTATAGGTTAGTACACCAAAAGAAAGTTAAGAGAAGTAAGACTATGCTACAAGAATGTCATTTCCTGAGGTAATGGGGTATTTTGAAAATTGAAACACTGACATCAGTTGAAAATTCACTAAATAAGTAGACTTCCCTAGTACTTTCTATTCAATTTCTGCATAAAAAGAAAAAAATATATATATAAATTATACATCTGTACATTTACGCTTATTTTAGTATTGTCATTTTGCTTTTAAAGAATGATTGTTCTCAATCGCCTATTCACTTACCTTTCTCTATACTCAAGTCAACTATTAAAGTTGAATATCTGACATTAGGATGTATTCGAGTGTTTTAGTCGGCAAATGCTGTAAAAGGGGAAAACCCTGACTATAATTTGAACTCTAATTTCGGATTACATGTCTATATCTACGCAAAGCATCTCCAGTTCAGTCTTGGTTATAGCTGACTTTCACTTGATTTTGATTGACGGGAGACTCATTTAACGCACTAGGTAACATTTACGGAATATTTGTGAGTATACTGTCTTTTGGAAATATATGACATCCGTATCACTGCACAGTCTCGTCAGCAACAGAGCAGGCCACTTTCACATAACTTACGTTCAGGAAGTAATACCAGAAAAAAATATTTTAATACACATTGTCATTCTGGACAGAAACAATTCAAATTCATCTTGGACAGATCGGCATTGGAAGTGTCATTTAACCTCACCTACATTTTTAATTAGATTATTTATTTTAATTATGGATCAACATGAAAACTACAAAGTTCATTTCACAAAACTACTACCATTGTTGGCTAATAATATTAACGTAATGTTATTTAGTTTCATTTATTTATATTTTTTGCGTTGATATATCCCTTTAAGACATATGCGATGATAGCATCCCTCGGTTTACTTTTTCTTCTCTACATGGAAGTTGCCATTAATATTATTGAACAAGATGGTGGTTTTCTATTGCCTTCAATTGTTTTCAATTCAGTTGTCTTTCTTCTAGATTTTAATACTGACACTGAATCACCGGCAAGAGAAAGTAAAAATTCACTGTTCAAAAGTTAAAAGTATTTCAAAGATTAATCAATAATAATTTAAAATAAGTTTATTCCTCGATGAGTGCTCTAAAAACATGGCCTTGTATTAGAATAAGTCAAACTTAGTAAATAGTAATAGGCTAATTCATTAGTGTGGAGAGTAATATTCTCTAGATTGCCTACTAATCTAACCCCGTGCAAGCCTAAGTTAAGCTTACTAAGTAACCAAAGGTCAGTTAAATTTGTTCAAGCGTAGCACTACCTGTTCATCTTAGTCTAGCAATCTATAGTTCTGAGCGTACCAGTGCTCTCGATGACGTTGCTGACAACGGCCACTTTCACGGTAAACACGGCGCTGCGAGAGACGCCGGAGGAAAAGCCAACACACGCCTAGGATAATTATCCTAAT
>JBBBDQ010000809.1:2335000-2475000 GCA_037127315.1 Ascarosepion bandense
TTTTATCTGAATTTGCACGCTTTTTTTATGGAACCTGAAAAACATCAGTACTTTTTTTGTCAGAATGTTCTTAAGGCTTGGAACAATGTCTTAACACTAATATATTAACTGACAGATCTGTTTATTCACAGATATAACAGCTGATATTTTATTAGTTTTAATTTATTCCTTTCAAACTAAGAGTTTAGATATGCAGCATGAAGGTACTGGCATTTGCTCATGTTTATAGATAATTTTTACTTTATTGAAATGTATGCTTCATTATTTTGTTTTTTTAAAAGCAAAACTAATAGCATTCTTGATTAATATTGAACTTTTAGTTGGCAGCACTTTGTAACCTTTTCCTTCTCTTTACCACTGTTGACCTCAAATAATTTTCGTATCTATTTTAACCACATTAATAAAATTTGTGAGGAAAAAATAATTAGTATTTATACCTACAATTATATTTTTAGTTAATTTTTTATAAGTACATAATTATAATAAAAATGATACCAGTTGGGACATAAAAGACTAATTATCGTAGAATTTTAAAAATCAAATTCCCACGTAATGTTTCAGTACCAAACATAAGATAAAATAATCTGTAATAGTGCGGAATGGATGAAAATGTAACTGAGAAAGTAGTAACATTACAAAGATGCTATATATAAATTTATGTAATTGCGTGTATATATTCTCGGTTAATTTATGTATAGGTATACAGCTGCACCATTTAATGTAGAAAATACAGAGAATTAATACTATAAGTAATTACTATTACAACTCCCGCAATCTAATAGGATGTTAGGAGTATCATACTACTGCCGCCGTAGTAGCAGTAGTGTTTCCTGACCAAGATAGCCTGACGGAACCGAACCTTCTTCAGAATGGTTTGAATTTTGAGTTTAACTTGTAGACTGGTTGCCAACCAAGGCTATATAGCCCAGCCTGTCCTGCTGTTAAACCATAATATAGAGATGAATTCATACCTTTACCAAGTGTATCGAGTAAGAAATAACAACCATATGATCCCAAATAGTTTGAGTTGTGATACAAGCTCAAAGGTCCCGATAATCACGTTAAATCTTAAAATCCTACCGTTAGTTGTCAAGAATTAACACAACAGTGACTTTAAAGAAGATTCAGCTTAAGGTTATGGAGTTAATTTTTCTTTAAGTAGCTATAATCAGCGATACGCTACATTATCGATTCAATAAACTATCATTGTTGAAATGATGGCCACGTATCTAGACACTGAGAACATTTTCAGGGTAAAAAAATACCGAGAAAAATATTAAGCTTAAAGGTCTGTTAAGGATATTAATATTCAAACATTTATTACTTTTGTTTTTTACTTATTTTACACTTATACAGTGTAATTATTATAAGGACAGGAGGGGATTCAGCAAACGTAGTTCAAATTTCAGCATAGACTTTTGCGTTAACGTTAAGAAAAGCTTGAATCCATTCTGTCAGTAGCAAGATTAATGATGCTCTTTAGTTTGGAATTCTCTTAAGTCAGAACTGCGTAGAATGTAACTGGAATTTCTCTTGAATATTTATGTCGATACAATTTTGCATATATTAAAATAAAATGAAGCTGTTAAGAATATTTTTTTGAAGTGGCATGTTATTTAAAATGTGCTCTTGCAGTCATGAGTGGGCATGTGTATGCATGTACTATTTATATGTGTGTTTAGTTTATCTACCACAAAAACTTTTAGAATTATACGCGTCAGTAATTTGATAATTGGCATTTCATTTAGCTTAAATATTTTGCACACACACTAACACACACACGTATGTGTTAAATATATAAGTTAATTGATGTACACGATACACGCTTGGGCGACCATGTCCCTTTTGATACATAACTGACTAGACTGAATATTTTTTCCGCAGTATGTTGCCATTAATTTTTGCGGTAGATTGGTTGCCAACCAAGGTTATAAAACCTAATCTATCCTCCTATTCAATCCATAGCTGGAGGGAGAAGGGATGGATTAATATCTTTCCCAAGGGCATGTGTACGTAAGTAAATGAAACGAAGTTAACTGGAATTTGAGATCAGCAATCTGATTTCTCATTCCGAGACGATACCCATTATATCACAACGCACATCCTATATATATATATATATATATATTCAGGTAAATTTATTTGATATATGTACAAATTTAGTTTTGTCAATTTTATAAGACGCGTGCAAAAATTTTCAGCGTAAAAACAAGTTTTCACCCGTATATTGTTCGTTTAGCCTTAGGTGGTAACCACTCTAGGAGAATGACTACTCTGAATTCAAATTCGCAGTGAAAACTCCGGGGTAACACTTTCTTTGGCAATTCAAAATCATAAAGCCAATGAACCACTGGAGAGATTGTTGCCTATATCTTAAAGGGACATTGCATTTAACCCTCTCTTTATCTTTTAACTCAGCTTCGAAGTATTCTCCAGTCTTTTAACGACGTCTGCCTCAGACTTTGGAACAAAAATTCGTGACAGAAACTTACAAAATATTTCACAATTTGTTTCACACAAGGGCCACAAGAGTGGTGTAGATTTTTCTCTTGAAACATTCGTTTTAATCGTCAATATTTACTTAATAATTATTTTAAAACAGATTGTGATTTATTAAAATTTGTTACTTTTTCATTCGACTCTATTTACATTCACGAATGTTTGTGTAATTATTTTCTATGATTACCTTCTGTACAAGAAATACCTAAAGTTCTTCGGTGTTTGTTTATTTAAATGAAGGGCTAAAATTACCTGCGTTTTTTTTTTCTATAAAAATACAATGATACTAATCTTCCATAGTAATTATAACGAAACGGTATACTTCTAACATTTTATAAGAAAACTACATTAAAAAAGGAAGAACATTTAACCCTCTAGGGCCTTTCGTATCATATTTGATACAGTATTTCCCTATAAGGAAACATTTGGTATTTCCCTATAAGGAAACATTTGGTATTCATTGACTGAGCAGTCAGTACTACTTTCATTTGAAATTTATAAAATATTTCTCTTAAAAAATTTTTCAGAAAAATATTTCTTTCAAGGCTTGTTTTCATAATGTATCAAATATGATACGAATGGCCCTAGAGGGTTAATAAACAATCGGCATCTATCTAGGAAAGGTATGATTATATCTAAAATTAAAACATTCCTACATATTTTATGCTGAAAGTTTGGTATTGAAGCAAGGATTAGAATTCTTTCGAAAGAATTGAACGTTAAATGAACATTTTTGATTTCAGTTGAGATCATAATCCCTACCCCTGAGTTGCAACTAAATGTGAGCTTGATAATTCTTTCAATGCTTGCATAGAATGTGTCATGCCAGGATTATATAACAGCTTTAATTCAGAGTTGTCCTTTGTCTATATTGGTTGTCAAAACGGCTTGCAAGCTTCTCTGCTTAGCTATTTAACTCCTAGCTTAGGTTTAGGGGGCGTAGAATTTTACTTTTCTCAATATTTGTGCGAAAGTAAATTTAATAAGCTCGGTTGGAATTCGAACTCAGTTCACTGATTTATGTTTCTGAGCCACTAACCTGAAAAAAATGACTTATTTGCAACAGTGTATGCAAAACTCAAGCATGACTCAGTTTTGTACATAGATGTAATTTTGTTGCATGATAATTCCCACCATTATTTTTTAAAATTACTGAAGCAGTAGTTGATTTAATGGCGACTTATCATTATGAAGTTTCTATTATTTTTTTATTATGCTATCAATATTAGATATAATGTTGAGAAAAACATGAATAGAACATGTGTGCACAAAGAAAATTCCTAAAGCAGTTTTACTTTCAATTAGAAAGAAACCGCTGAAATTTCTGGGACGTATAATGAGAAAGATGGCTTGGAAAATCTAGCACTCATAGGACATACTGAAGGCAACAGAGGCAGAGGAAAACATCTAAGGATATAATTTTGTGGGACTAGACAGAAATATGTAGCGAAGAGAAACGGTAAAAGATTTTAAAACATTCTTAGTAAAAAAGGAAGTTGTAGTGAACCTTTTTTTGACCACGTCCAAAAGGAGCACACCATGTAAAAAAAGTAAAATCTGTAATAATCTGCGAATTCTTTTAGAAGTATAGTTACCTATTAATTTTTTTAGTATGTTTTTATCATATTTTTTATTTTATACCTACTAATAAAATTTTAAGTTGACAAAACTCATAAACAATTTGTCAATTTTGACTAATCATTGATTTTATTTCATTGATTTTTATTATTAATCGTAAATTAAGAATCGCAGACAAAAAATAAAGATAAGGAATGTGAGTTAAAATTTCACCAAATTATTTTGTTTAAAATTCTCGCTGCTCGTTTATTCCTCGTAGAATAATAAGATTTTACTAAATATTGCCGATTAACTCAGCCCTTTTTCTAATGATTACTTTTCATAGTCTATTTAGACCAACATGCTCAGCTCGGTTGTTGTACACACAACGCTAAGGCCATTGTATACGATAGCCTTCAAGTATCTATCTTCATACTCATTAATCTTCTACGAAATTTCGAACTTATCTTATTCAATCCATTGTACTTATTTTGCTTCCAATACTTAGCGAAATATTTCATATCAATTGGCAATCCATAATCATATTCACATTTGTGCTAACTGTTGATTTCTTCTGAAATATAAAACATTTTTCCAATTATCGAGATAAAGTACAAAATACATTGATTTCAAGAGTCCATCAATAAATTTATTGGATTCTAAAAATAATAAAAAATTTGAAAGTAATAAATCTCATTATTTGCCAAGGTAGAGCTGAATGTTTTTTTTCTTTTACACATTTTAATTTTACTAGGGTAGTTTAGAGCTTCAACTACATAATGCATAATTTGAATAATTAATGTATAATAGCATTTTTTCCGCTGAGACAAGTTTTATTAAAAATTGCAAAATTAATTTAAAGATGTTTTATAGTGATTTTTTTTGTTTCCATACGAGTAAATAGACATTTGGTTCTGGTTATACTAAGAAGTGTCTGTATATCTTGGTTTAAGCGCCTTCAGATGTTACTGATCGTTTTCAAAAACATAATTGTTATCATTTTAATTTCATTTTTAAACATTTTCAGCAGAAAATTGAAGAAAATCTTGACTTCAAATTAACTAAAACAAAATTCGGAATTCTTAAATGTTGTATTTCATGTACCATGTCTTTTCAGGGTGTAAACAATCATGCTTTCCAATACTTTATTTTTATTTAATATCTGTCACATCTGCCTTACAATGACTGTCATTGGCAAAGATAGTGAATTTTTTCCTCTTACTTGCTTCAGAGACTTTAATTCAGAAAGGGGTGTGCGCTGTGGCCCAGTGGATATCGGCACGGAACGACAAATGGGGGAGACGAGTTCGAATTCCAGCCGAATTCATTGCGTTCACTTACGCGCAAATACCCTTGGGAAAGGTATTAATCCGTCTCTTCCCTCCAGTTATGGGTTAAATAACAGGACAAATTGGGTTCTATAGCCTTGGTCGGCAACCAGTCTACCGCAGAAAGCAATGGCAACCTACTGCGGATAATCTTCTGCTCAGTCAGTCATGTCTCTGTCGAGACATGATCGCCCAAGCGTGTATCACGTATGGCACTTGACTGACTGACTTTTTCTTAGACTGTTTACTAACCTAGGCTAAAGAGGCGCGATCTGTCTTACTATGTGTCAGAAAGGAAAGAACTGAATATCTGCTTTTCTCAAATGAATTAGATAGAAAAAAGCACACACTGTCTCAACCGGTATTAGAATTCGCTTCACTGATTGCATTATGCTCCATCTCCACTTGCAGAAGTTGCTCTCTTATATTAAGTGATTGATTCCTTGTTAGCATATAGTTTGATTCTTTCTTAGGAGTAACGGTTGAAGTGGAATCAATATCTGTTGTACCAGATTAATCATTGGCCCGAGATCATGCGAAATCAAAGGTCGGAATTAAACAATTCGTTCGTTTGTTTTCGTACAACTACTCTTGGGTAAGGCATGAATCCGTCACCCCAACTTTAGGTAACACTATTTAACTCCAAGAGCAGGCTAATCTGGTAGTCAGTATAGTACTTCGAATTCAAACGGTAAAGAAAACGACAAGAAAACATTCTACTATATATTCTAAGAAATCATGACGTAAGTGTGTAGAACCATGATAAAAAAAAAAAACATGAAAGGAAATTATATAAAAAATTATAAAGTCTACATATGTTAACATATATCTTTTCTAAAATAATTTTCTTCATCTATATACAACTTCGCTTCGGAATCGTGAAAACAAGGAAAATGTATTATCTCTCTAATTCATCACATATAAATAACCGAACGCGCAAACATACACACTAACTTCAATGAATGTATTCATAGATAATGTTATTTAACCATTACTTTTGTTTTCTTTGTGGAATAAATTTTATTTACGTGAGGGTAAAATGCTCAGTTATTCGTGTTACGCACGCTCATTCTATTATTTACGCGCGTGAACACACACACACACACACACCTTTATTCACAAAACGCTCGTGGGTCTCATTTCTCCTCAAATTCATGTACATGTCTCTATACAATTCTTTTTCACAAACAGAGGTCTCTAAGCAATTCCCGCTCACACACGTGAAGTATGAATAATTAACTTACACCCACACACGTCTATAAATTTATAAAGGTTTGTCACCATTTAGACAGAAAGACACACAGGTTCGCCATCATTTACACAAACACACACACACAGATTTTCATCATTTACACACACACAGGTGTGTCACCATTTACACACACACACACACACACACACACACACACACACACACACACACACACAGAGGTTTGTCACGATTTACAAACACGCAGAGGTTTGTCACGATTTACAAACACGCAGAGGTTTGTCACCATTTGAAAACACGCAGAGGTTTGTCACCATTTGAAAACACGCAGAGGTTTGTCACCATTTGAAAACACGCAGAGGTTTGTCACCATTTGAAAACACGCAGAGGTTTGTCACCATTTGAAAACGCACAAAGGTTTGTGACCATTTACAAACACACAAAGGTTTGTGACCATTTGAAAACGCACAAAGGTTTGTGACCATTTCCAAACACACACGGAGAGGCTTGTGACCATTTCCAAACACACACGGAGAGGCTTGTGACCATTTCCAAACACACACGGAGAGGTTGTGACCATTTCCAAACACACACGGAGAGGTTTGTGACCATTTCCAAACACACACGGAGAGGTTTGTGACCATTTCCAAACACACACGGAGAGGTTTGTGACCATTTCCAAACACACACGGAGAGGTTTGTGACCATTTCCAAACACACACGGAGAGGTTTGTGCCTTTCACACACCGGAGATTTGACCAAATTTCACACACGGAGAGGTTTGTGACCATTTACACCACAGAGGTTTGGACCATTTCACACACGGAGAGGTTTGTGACCATTTCCACACACACACACACACACACACACACATACACACAGAGGTTTGTGACAATTTACACACACACACGAAGAGGTTTGTGACCATTTACACACACACACAGAGGTTTGTGACCATTTACAAACACACACACACAGAGGTTTGTGACCATTTACACACACACACACACACAGAGGTTTGTGACCATTTACACACACACACACACACAGAGGTTTGTCACCATTAACACACACACACAGACACACACACACACTGACAGAGACTTGTCACCATATAGACACACACACAGGCTTGTCAAAATTTAGTCTCACAGACAGGTTTGTCACCATTTACACTTACAGAGGTTTTTCTCCATTTACACGCACACTCACACACACAGTTTTAACCCCATGTACAGACACAAATGTTTTTTCACCGTTTAGACACACAATTTTACACCAATTACACACAAACACACACACACAGAGGATTGACACCATTTATACGTGCACATGTCTGACACCATTTACTCACGAACAGGTTTGACACAATTTACGTACACACAGGTTTTTTCAGTATTTATACACACAAACAAACACACATTCAGTTTTGTCACCATTTATACTTACAGAGGTTTATCACCATTTACACACCACAGGTTTATCCCCATTTACACATGCACATGTTTGTCACCATTTACAGACACACAGATTTGTCACCATCTATCTATCTATCTATCTATATATATATATATATATATAAACTATTTACACACACCCACACAGTTGTGTCACCATTTACACACACACACACACAGGTTGTCACCATTTACACACACACAGGCTTGTCACCATTTACACACACACACAGAGGTTTGTCACCATTTACACACACATATACACACAGAGGTTTGTCACCATTTACACACACACGCATGTTTGTCACCATTTATATACACACACACACACACACACACACACGCAGGTTTGTCACCATTTATACACACACACACACACGCAGGTTTGTCACCATTTACACACACACACACACACACACACACACACACACACACACGCAGGTTTGTCACTATTTACACACGCACACACACACACGCAGGTTTGTCACTATTTACACACGCACACACACACACACTCAGGTTTGTCACCATTTACACACACAGGTTTGCCACCATTTACACACACACAGAGGTTTGCCACCATTTACACACACACAGGTTTGTCAATATTTGCACACACAAACGTACAGGATTGACACCATTTACACTCAAACGCACAGCATTGACCCCATTTACACACAAACGCACAGCATTGACCCCATTTACACGCAAACGCACAGCATTGACCCCATTTACACACAAACGCACAGCATTGACACCATTTACACACATACGCACAGCATTGACACCATCTACACAAGCACAGTTTTGTCACCATTTACAGATATAGATTTGTCACCATTTATACACACAGTTTTGTCACCATTGAGACACTCACAAAATGTTGTTCCCATTTATAGACAAACACATACAGAGCTTTGTCAACATACACACACACACATTCACACACAGATGATTGTCAACATTTACACACACACACAGGTTTGTCACCATTTACAAACACACAAGTTTATCAACAGTTATGCGCACACACACAAGTTTATCACCATTTACACACACACAGATGTTTGTCACCATTTACACACACACAGATGTTTGTCACCATTTACACACACACAGATGTTTGTCACCATTTACACACACACAGATGTTTGTCACCATTTACACACACACAGATGTTTGTCACCATTTACAGACACACAGATGTTTGTCACCATTTACAGACACAGATGTTTGTCACCATTTACAGACACACAGAGGTTTGTCACCATTTACACACACACATGTTTGTCACCATTTACAGACGCACAAAGAAGTTTGTGACCATTTACACACATACACAGAGGTTTGTGACCATTTACACACGCACAGAGGTTTGTGACCATTTACACTCGCACAGAGGTTTGTGACCATTTACAGACACACAGAGGTTTGTGACCATTTACAGACACACAGAGGTTTGTGACCATTTTCAGACACACAGATGTTTGTGACCATTTACATACACACAGATGTTTGTGACCATTTACATACACACAGATGTTTGTGACCATTTACACACACAGATGTTTGTGACCATTTACACACACAGATGTTTGTGACCATTTACACACACAGATGTTTGTGACCATTTACAGACACACAGAGGTTTGTGACCATTTACAGACACACAGAGGTTTGTGACCATTTACAGACACACAGAGGTTTGTGACCATTTACAGACACACAGAGGTTTGTGACCATTTACAGACACACAGGTTTGTGACCATTTACACACACAGAGGTTTGTGACCATTTACACACACACAGAGGTTTGTGACCATTTACACACACACACAGAGGTTTGTGACCATTTACACACACACACACAGAGGTTTGTGACCATTTACACACACACACGCAGAGGTTTGACACTATTTACGCGCACACAGAGGTTTGACACTATTTACACGCACACAGAGGTTTGACACTATTTACACACACAGAGGTTTGACACAATTTACACACACAGAGGTTTGTCACCATTTACACCCAGTTTGTCAAGATTTACACACACACAGAGGTTTGTCACGATTTACAGGCAGACTGAGGTTTGTCACGATTTATAGGCAGACTGGGGTTTGTCACGATTTACAGGCAGACAGAGGTTTGTCACCATTTCGACAGACGCACAGATCTGACACCATTTACACACGCACAGATCTGACACCATTTACAAACGCACACATTTTGTCACCATTTACACACGCACACATTTTGTCACCATTTAGACGCACAGGATTGTTACTATTTATACACACACACGCATAACTTTGTCAACATATTTACACACAGAGGTTTGTTACCATTTACACATAGACACGTAGCTTAGTCACTATTTACATAGACACAAATTTTGTCACCATTTGCATACACATAAAGATTTGTCACATTTACTCCCACACATACCGAAATGTTTCTCCCAATTTATACACTTACACACCTACAGATTTTTCCCAATTTACACACACATACACACACACAGTTATATCACCATTGACACACACACAGGTTTGTCGCCATTTACACAAACGCAGATTAGTCATCATTTAGTCAAACATACACAGAGAAGTTTTTTCAATTCACATAGCTTTGTCACCATTTACACTCACACATAGGTTTCATTTAAACACACACAGTTTTGTCACCTTTTACACACACAAAAACCCACACAGATAGGTTTGTCACCATTTACACATATACAAACACAAACACATTGTTTTGTCACAATTTACACACAAAAAGTCTCAGGTTTGTCACCGTTTACATACACACACAGGTTTGTCCCAATTACACACAGGTTGTTCCCAATTACAGACACACAGGTGGGTTACAATTACACACACAAACACACACCCAGGTTTGTCACAATTACACACACAAACACACACACCCAAGTTTGTCACCATTGACACACACGCAGGTTTGTCAGCATTGACACACACGCAGAGGTTTGTCAGCATTAACAGATACAGAGGTTTGTTACCATTGACACACACAGAAGTTTGTTACCATTGACACACACACACAGAGGTTTGTTACCATTGACACACACACACAGAGGTTTGTTACCATTGACACACACACACAGAGGTTTGTTACCATTGACACACACACACAGAGGTTTGTTACCATTGACACACACACACACAGAGGTTTGTTACCATTGACACACACACACAGAGGTTTGTTAACATTGACACACACACACAGAGGTTTGTTACCATTGACACACACACACACAGAGGTTTGTTACCATTGACACACACACAGAGGTTTGTTACCATTGACACACACACAGAGGTTTGTTACCATTGACACACACACAGAGGTTTGTTACCATTTAGAAACAGGTTTGTCACCATTGACACACACAGAGGTTTGTTACCATTTAGAAACAGGTTTGTCACCAGTGACACACACAGAGGTTTGTTACCATTTAGAAACAGGTTTGTCACCAGTGACACACACAGAGGTTTGTTACCATTTAGAGAAAGGTTTGTCACCAGTTTCAGGATTGACACACACACACACACACACACACACACACACACACACATTTTTTTCAGGATTCACATACAAACACAGATTTATTTTTTCAGGATTGGCACACACACAGATGTTTTTTTTTTCAGGATTGGCACACACACAGATGTTTTTTTTCAGGATTGGCACACACACAGATGTTTTATTCAGGATTGACGCACACACACGTTTTTTCAGGATTGACACACAGGTTAGTCACGATTTACACATACACACACACCGTTTCACGAACAAATACACACGCACACACACACACACACACACACACCGTTACACGAAAAAACACACACTCACTGTCGCGAACTAAAACACATACACACAGTTTCACAAACACACACACAGTTGCACGAAAAGCACACACACAAAAGTTGCACGAACGAAAACACAGTTGCACGAACGAAAACACACAGTTGCACGAACGAAAACACACAGTTGCACGAACGAAAACACACAGTTGCACGAACGAAAACACACAGTTTCACGAACAAAAACACAGTTTCACGAACAAAAACTCACACACACAGTTTCACGAACAAAAATTCACACACACACACACCGTTTTACGAACAAAAACACACACCCACACACAGTTTCACGAACAAGAAACACACACACAGTTTCACGAACAAACCCCCACACATACATTTTTACTAACAGAAACCCCCACGCAACATTTTCACAAACAACCCCACCACACACACACACACAGTTTCACGAACAAATACCCACACATACAGTTTCACGAACAAACCCCCCACACACAGTTTCACAACGAAAATCCACGCATACACCATTTTACGAACAAATTTCACGAGCACAAACCCACACCCACACCTAGTTCCACGAACAAAACACACACCCACAGTTTCACTAACAAAACCCACACTCACAGTTTCACTAACAAAACCCACACTCACAGTTTCACTAACAAAACCCACACTCACAGTTTCACGAACAAAACCCACACTCACAGTTTCACGAACAAAACCCACACTCACAGTTTCACGAACAAAACCCACACTCACAGTTTCACGAACAAAAACCCACACTCACAGTTTCACGAACAAAAACCCACACCCAGTTTTACGAACAAAAACCCACCCACAGTTTCACGAACAACAACACACCCACAGTTTCACAAACAACAACACACCCACAGTTTCACGAACAACAACACACCCACAGTTTCACGAACAACAACACACCCACAGTTTCACGAACAACAACACACCCACAGTTTCACGAACAACAACAACACACCCACAGTTTCACGAACAACAACAACACACCCACAGTTTCACGAACAACAACACACCCACAGTTTCACGAACAACAACAACACACCCACAGTTTCACGAACAACAACAACACACCCACAGTTTCACGAACAACAACAACACACCCACAGTTTCCCACGACGAACAACAACACACACACACACAGTTTCACGAACAACACACACACACACACACACACAGTTTCACGAACAACAACACACACACATTCACGAACAAAAACTCACACACACATTCACGAACAAAAACTCACACACACATTCACGAACAAAAACTCACACACACATTCACGAACAAAAACTCACACACACATTCACGAACAAAAACTCACACACACATTCACGAACAAAAACACACATTTTCACGAACAAAAACCGACACACACATTTTCACGGACAAAATATTTTATTTTCACTAACACAAATATAGTTTCACGAACAAAAACCGAGACACATATAGTTTCACGAACAAAAACACACACACACACCATTTTACGATCAAATACTTACACACTCACAGTTTCACGAACAACACACACGCAATTTCACGAACAACACACACGCAATTTCACGAACAACACACACGCAATTTCACGAACAACATACACGCAATGTTTCACGAACAAAAACACATTTACACTTATTTACACACGCAAAAACTGACATCAGTTTGACATTGACATTCTCACGCGCTTATCATTTTTTACACACACACACACAGTCTCTTTTTCATTTTCTTCGTTTAGGCAGAGACGCCCACGGAGACCCGTCTTGATTTAGGCGGGACGCCCTCGGAGGCCCGTCTTGATTTAGGCGGGACGCCCTCGGAGGCCCGTCTTGATTTAGGCAGAGACGCCCTCGGAGGCCCGTCTTGATTTAGGCAGAGACGCCCTCGGAGGCCCGTCTTGATTTAGGCAGAGACGCGGAGGCCCGTCTTGATTTAGGCAGAGACGCCCTCGGAGGCCCGTCTTGATTTAGGCAGAGACGCCCTCGGAGGCCCGTATTGATTTAGGCAGAGACGCCCTCGGAGGCCCGTCTTGATTTAGGCAGAGACGCCCTCGGAGGCCCGTCTTGATTTAGGCAGAGACGCCCTCGGAGGCCCGTCTTGATTTAGGCAGAGACGCCCTCGGAGGCCCGTCTTGATTTAGGCAGAGACGCCCTCGGAGGCCCGTCTTGATTTAGGCAGAGACGCCCTCGGAGGCCCGTCTTGATTTAGGCAGAGACGCCCTCGGAGGCCCGTCTTGATTTAGGCAGAGACGCCCTCGGAGGCCCGTCTTGATTTAGGCAGAGACGCCCTCGGAGGCCCGTCTTGATTTAGGCAGAGACGCCCTCGGAGGCCCGTCTTGATTTAGGCAGAGACGCCCTCGGAGGCCCGTCTTGATTTAGGCAGAGACGCCCTCGGAGGCCCGTCTTGATTTAGGCAGAGACGCCCTCGGAGGCCCGTCTTGATTTAGGCAGAGACGCCCTCGGAGGCCCGTCTTGATTTAGGCAGAGACGCCCTCGGAGGCCCGTCTTGATTTAGGCAGAGACGCCCTCGGAGGCCCGTCTTGATTTAGGCAGAGACGCCCTCGGAGGCCCGTCATCATTCTTCTGACACGGAGACTCACAAACAGGCGTGGTTTTGTTTTCATTCACACAGACACACACATTCGTAGGCCTGTCTATATTGACACATACGCACATACGGAGACTTGTCTATATATATATATATATATATATATACACACACACACACACACACATACGGAGGCCTGTCTATATTGACACACACAAACATACGGGGGCCTGTTTTTCTTGACAAACACACACATATACGGAGGACTGTCTATATTTACAGACGCGCGTGCGCACACACACACACACACACACACACACACACATTTATATATGGAGGTCTGTCTTCATTAACACTCTTGGGTACATAAGTCTTTGTTCATTGACACATTCAGACTCCACTTTCATTTACACACACATCCTCGAGTTCTGCCTTCCTTTACCCTCCCTCCCACGAGGTCTGCCCTCCTTTACACAGACACACCCCCAGAGTTCTACCTTCGTTTACACAGACACCTCCCCCCCGGAGTTCTGCTTTCATTTACACAGACACACAAACACACACGGTGGTCTATCTTCATTTGCACAGACACACACAAAAACACACACGGTGGTCTGTCTTCATTTGCACACACACACACACACACACACACACACACACACACAGGGGTCTGTCTTTATTTGTACACACACATACACGGGTGTCTGTCTTTATTTGCACGCACATTCACGCGCAGGTTTGATTTTCATTTACTTTTATTCTCATACACATAGGTTTATCCCTATAATCACATGCCAACACACACACATACACTCAGACACAAACACACATCTGCATCTATATCCACACACAGTCTGTTTTAATTTTCTCATATACACGCGCACCAAGGTTGGTATCCATATTAACACAGTGTTTTTCCCAATATTCACATACATACATACAGGTATGTCACTATATTCACACACACACACAATGATGTCTGCCTCTAAATTCACACGGTGAGGTGTGTGTCTGTGTTTTTACACACACACACACACGTGTGGGTCTATGTTAAAAAATATGCACAGAGGTGTGTGTCCAAGTTCACTCAAAGAGAAGACAGTAACTATATTCGAATCGGTCTGTCACCATTTACAGACACGTTCGGACTCTTACCTGTCTTTGATTTAAATAGGCTGACTGATGTCTGTCTTTGATTTAACAGGCTGACTGATGTCTGTCTTTGATTTAACAGGCTGACTGATGTCTGTCTTTGATTTAACAGGCGGACTGATGTCTGTCTTTGATTTCACAGGCGGACTGATGTTTGTCTTTGATTTCACAGGCGGACTGATGTTTGTCTTTGATTTCACAGGCGGACTGATATCTGTCTTTGATTTCACAGGCGGACTGATATCTGTCCTGGATTTCACAGGCGGACTGATATCTGTCTTTGATTTCACAGGCGGACTGATATCTGTCTTTGATTTCACAGGCGGACTGATGTTTGTTTTTGATTTCACAGGCGGACTGATGTCTGTCATTGATTTCACAGGCGGACTGATGTCTGTCATTGATTTCACAGGCGGACTGATGTCTGTCATTGATTTCACAGGCGGACTGATGTCTGTCATTGATTTCACAGGCGGACTGATGTCTGTCATTGATTTCACAGGCGGACTGATGTCTGTCATTGATTTCACAGGCGGACTGATGTCTGTCTTTGATTTCACAGGCGGACTGATGTCTGTCTTTGATTTCACAGGCGGACTGATGTCTGTCTTTGATTTCACAGGCGGACTGATGTCTGTCTTTGATTTCACAGGCGGACTGATGTCTGTCTTTGATTTCACAGGCGGACTGATGTCTGTCTTTGATTTCACAGGCGGACTGATGTCTGTCTTTGATTTCACAGGCGGACTGATGTCTGTCTTTGATTTCACAGGCGGACTGATGTCTGTCTTTGATTTCACAGGCGGACTGATGTCTGTCTTTGATTTCACACTTGTGGTTTCATTCCCACACACAGTTGTCTGCTTGCATTCGCACACACACACACAAACACAGAGGACTGCTTGCATTCACACACACGCAAACACCGAGGTCTTCTTGCATTCACCCACACACGCAAACACCGAGGTCTTCTTGCATTCACCCACACACGCAAACACCGAGGTCTTCTTGCATTCTCACACACACGCAAACACCGAGGTCTTCTTGCATTCACACACACACGCAAACACCGAGGTCTTCTTGCATTCACACACACACGCAAACACCGAGGTCTTCTTGCATTCACACACACACGCAAACACCGAGGTCTTCTTGCATTCACACACACACGCAAACACCGAGGTCTTCTTGCATTCACACACACACGCAAACACCGAGGTCTTCTTGCATTCACACACACACGCAAACACCGAGGTCTTCTTGCATTCACACACACGCAAACACCGAGGTCTGCTTGCATTCACACACACGCAAACACCGAGGTCTGCTTGCATTCACACACACGCAAACACCGAGGTCTGCTTGCATTCACACACACGCAAACACCGAGGTCTGCTTGCATTCACACACACGCAAACACCGAGGTCTGCTTGCATTCACACACCCGCAAACACGGAGGTCTGCTGGCATTCACACACAGACACCCGCAAACACGGAGGTCTGCTGGCATTCACACACAGACACCCGCAAACACGGAGGTCTGCTGGCATTCACACACAGACACCCGCAAACACGGAGGTCTGCTGGCATTCACACACAGACACCCGCAAACACGGAGGTCTGCTGGCATTCACACACAGACACCCGCAAACACGGAGGTCTGCTGGCATTCACACACAGACACCCGCAAACACGGAGGTCTGCTGGCATTCACACACAGACACCCGCAAACACGGAGGTCTGCTGGCATTCACACACAGACACCCGCAAACACGGAGGTCTGCTGGCATTCACACACAGACACCCGCAAACACGGAGGTCTGCTGGCATTCACACACAGACACCCGCAAACACGGAGGTCTGCTGGCATTCACACACAGACACCCGCAAACACGGAGGTCTGCTGGCATTCACACACAGACACCCGCAAACACCGATGTCTGCTGGCATTCACACACAGACACCCGCAAACACGGAGGTCTGCTGGCATTCACACACAGACACCCGCAAACACGGAGGTCTGCTGGCATTCACACACAGACACCCGCAAACACGGAGGTCTGCTGGCATTCACACACAGACACCCACCAAACACGGAGGTCTGCTGGCATTCACACACAGACACCCGCAAACACGGAGGTCTGCTGGCATTCACACACAGACACCCGCAAACACGGAGGTCTGCTGGCATTCACAGACACCCGCAAACACGGAGGTCTGCTGGCATTGACACACAGACACCCGCAAACACGGAGGTCTGCTGGCATTCACACACAGACACCCGCAAACACGGAGGTCTGCTTGCATTCACACACCCGCAAACACACGAGTCTGCTTGCATTCACACACCCGCAAACACGGAGGTCTGCTGGCATTCACACACAGACACCCGCAAACACGGAGGTCTGCTGGCATTCACACAGACACCCGCAAACACGGAGGTCTGCTGGCATTCACACACAGACACCCGCAAACACGGAGGTCTGCTTGCATTCACACACCCGCAAACACGGAGGTCTGCTTGCATTCACACACCCGCAAACACGGAGGTCTGCTGGCATTCACACACAGACACCCGCAAACACGGAGGTCTGCTGGCATTCACACACAGACACCCGCAAACACGAGTCTGCTGGCATTCACACACCCGCAAACACGGAGGTCTGCTGGCATTCACACACAGACACCCGCAAACACGGAGGTCTGCTGGCATTCACTGCACAGGCTTACCCGCAAACACGGAGGAGTCTGCTGGCATTCACACCCGCAAACACGGAGGTCTGCTGGCATTCACACACAGACACTTGCAAACACGGAGGTCTGCTGGCATTCACACACAGACACCCGCAAGCACGGAGGTCTGCTGGCATTCACACACAGACACCCGCAAACACGGAGGTCTGCTGGCATTCACACACAGACACCCGCAAACACCGATGTCTGCTGGCATTGACACACAGACACCCGCAAACACCGATGTCTGCTGGCATTGACACACAGACACCCGCAAACACCGATGTCCTGCTGGCATTGACACACAGACACCCGCAAACACCGATGTCTGCTGGCATTGACACACAGACACCCGCAAACATAGATGTCTGCTGGCATTGACACACAGACACCCGCAAGCACCCGATGTCTGCTGGCATTGACACACAGACACCCGCAAACACCGATGTCTGCTGGCATTGACACACAGACACCCGCAAACGCCGATGTCTGCTGGCATTGACACACACAGACACCCGCAAACACCGATGTCTGCTGGCATTGACACACAGACACCCGCAAACACCGATGTCTGCTGGCGTTGACACACAGACACCCGCAAACACCGATGTCTGCTGGCATTGACACACAGACACCCGCAAACTTTTGATGTCTGCTGGCATTGACACACAGACACCCGCAAGCTTCCCGATGTCTGCCAGCATTGACACACAGACACCCGCAAACACCGATGTCTGCTGGCATTGACAGCACACAGACACCCGCAAACACCGATGTCTGCTGGCATTGACACACAGACACCCGCAAACACCGATGTCTGCTGGCATTGACACACAGACACCCGCAAACACCGATGTCTGCTGGCATTGACCGGAGCACCCGCAAACACCGATGTCTGCTGGCATTGACACACAGACACCCGCAAACACCGATGTCTGCTGGCATTGACACACAGACACCCGCAAACACCGATGTCTGCTGGCATTGACACACAGACACCCGCAAACACCGATGTCTGCTGGCATTCACACACAGACACCCTGGGCACCGATGTCTGCTGGCATTCACACACAGACACCCGCAAACACCGATGTCTGCTGGCATTCACACACAGACACCCGCAAACACCGATGTCCTGCTGGCATTTCACACAGACACCCGCAAACACCGATGTCTGCTGGCATTCACCCACCCCGCAGACACCCGCAAACCTAGGTTTGCTGGCATTCACACACACACACCACACACACGCAAGCACAGAGGTTTGCTTGCATTCACAAACAAAGGTCTGCTTGCATTCACACACAAACACAGAGTTCTGTGTGCATTTACATGCACGCACACACTGCATTCACACACCCACAGGACAGTTTCCATTTTCACAAACACACATACACTAAAAGAGGTCGGTTTGCATTCACACTGATAGGCACAGAGAAGACGTTGCATTCGCAGTCACAAAGACAGAGAGATAGGTCCGTTTGCATTCGCAGTCACACACAGAGACAGAGGGGCCTGTTAGCAGTCACCCAAACAGAGACGGAGGGGCCTGTTAGCAGTCACCCAAACAGAGACGGAGGGGCCTGTTAGCAGTCACCCAAACAGAGACGGAGGGGCCTGTTAGCAGTCACCCAAACAGAGACGGAGGGGCCTGTTAGCAGTCACCCAAACAGAGACGGAGGGGCCTGTTAGCAGTCACCCAAACAGAGACGGAGGGGCCTGTTAGCAGTCACCCAAACAGAGACGGAGGGGCCTGTTAGCAGTCACCCAAACAGAGACGGAGGGGCCTGTTAGCAGTCACCCAAACAGAGACGGAGGGGCCTGTTAGCAGTCACCCAAACAGAGACGGAGGGGCCTGTTAGCAGTCACCCAAACAGAGACGGAGGGGCCTGTTAGCAGTCACCCAAACAGAGACGGAGGGGCCTGTTAGCAGTCACCCAAACAGAGACGGAGGGGCCTGTTAGCAGTCACCCAAACAGAGACGGAGGGGCCTGTTAGCAGTCACCCAAACAGAGACGGAGGGGCCTGTTAGCAGTCACCCAAATAGACACAGTGAGGTCTCTTTGCATTCACATCAACACACACTGACGCCCGTTTGCATTCACATCAACGTAAAGGCAGACGTCTGTTTGCTTTCATACACAAACGCAGAGGTCTGTTTGTACTCGCATAAACACACATAGACCTGTTTGCATTCACACACAAACGCAGAAGTCTGTTATCTTTCAGACAGAGAGGTCCGTTATCTTTCAGACACACAGAGAGGTCCGTTATCTTTCAGACACACAGAGAGGTCCGTTATCTTTCAGACACACAGAGAGGTCCGTTATCTTTCAGACACACAGAGAGGTCTGTTTTCATTTATACACACACACACAGAAGTCTGTCTGCATTCACTCGCACAAACAGTGAGTTCTGTTTGCGTTTACACACACACACACACACACACATATACACAGAGGTCTGTTCGCATTCAAACAAACATATACACAGAGATTTGTTTACATTCACATATGGACAAACAGAGATCTGTTTGCATTTACACATGCACGCACACACACACACACACACGCAGACACACGCAGTGAGTGGTCTGTTTGCATTCAAACACACACACAGATAGAGGTGTGTTTGCATTCCCAAACACACACACACAGATGTTTGTTAGCATTCTCACGCACACACACAGAGGTCTGTTTGCTTTCCCGCCCACACACTCAGAGGTCTGTTTGCTTTCCCGCCCACACACTCAGAGGTCTGTTTGCATCCCCCCCCACACAGAGGTCTGTTTGCATCCCTCCCACACACAGAGGTCTGTTTGCATCCTCCTCACACACAGAGGTCTGTTTGCATTTACCCCCCCACACAGAGGTCTGTTTGCATTCTCCCCCACACAGAGGTCTGTTTGCATCCTCCTCACACACAGAGGTCTGTTTGCATTTACCCCCACACACAGAGGTCCGTTTGCATTTACCCCCACACACAGAGGTCCGTTTGCATTCTCCCCCACACACAGAGGTCTGTTTGCATTCTCCCCCCCACACAGAGGTCTGTTTGCTTTCCACCCCCACAGAGGTCTGTTTGCATTCCCCTCCACACACACATAGAGGTCTGTTTGCATTCCCCTCCACACACACATAGAGGTCTGTTTGCATTCCCCTCCACACACACCTAGAGATCTGTTTGCATTCCCCTCCACACACACCTAGAGGTCTGTTTGCATTCCCCTCCACACACACCTAGAGGTCTGTTTGCATTCCCCTCCACACACACCTAGAGGTCTGTTTGCATTCCCCTCCACACACACCTAGAGGTCTGTTTGCATTCCCCTCCACACACACCTAGAGGTCCTGTTTGCATTCCCCTCCACACACACCTAGAGGTCTGTTTGCATTCCCCTCACCACACACACACAGAGGTCTGTTTGCATTCCCACACTCACACACGCACACACAGAGAGGTTTGTCTGCATACAAACACGGAGAGGTCTGTCTGAATACAAATACACGCGCACAGAGGTCTGTCTGCATACACACACACACACACACACACACACACATCGAGGTCCGTTTGTATTCACTCACTCATGGAGGTCGGTGTATTCACAAACGCACACACTCTGAGGTCTGTCTGCATTCACAGACGCACAGACAGAGGTTTGTCTGCAGAGGTCTGTCTTCGTTCAGAGGCACAGGCTGGGAGGACTGTCTTCGTTCAGAGTCACAGGCTGGGAGGACTGTCTTCGTTCAGAGTCACAGGCTGGGAGGACTGTCTTCGTTCAGAGTCACAGGCTGGGAGGACTGTCTTCGTTCAGAGTCACAGGCTGGGAGGACTGTCTTCGTTCAGAGTCACAGGCTGGGAGGACTGTCTTCGTTCAGAGTCACAGGCTGGGAGGACTGTCTTCGTTCAGAGTCACAGGCTGGGAGGACTGTCTTCGTTCAGAGTCACAGGCTGGGAGGACTGTCTTCGTTCAGAGTCACAGGCTGGGAGGACTGTCTTCGTTCAGAGTCACAGGCTGGGAGGACTGTCTCCGTTCAGAGTCACAGGCTGGGAGGTCTGTCTCCGTTCAGAGTCACAGGCTGGGAGGTCTGTCTCCGTTCAGAGTCACAGGCTGGGAGGACTGTCTCCGTTCAGAGTCACAGGCTGGGAGGACTGTCTCCGTTCAGAGTCACAGGCTGGGAGGACTGTCTCCGTTCAGAGTCACAGGCTGGGAGGACTGTCTCCGTTCAGAGTCACAGGCTGGGAGGACTGTCTCCGTTCAGAGTCACAGGCTGGGAGGACTGTCTCCGTTCAGAGTCACAGGCTGGGAGGACTGTCTCCGTTCAGAGTCACAGGCTGGGAGGACTGTCTCCGTTCAGAGTCACAGGCTGGGAGGACTGTCTCCGTTCAGAGTCACAGGCTGGGAGGACTGTCTCCGTTCAGAGTCACAGGCTGGGAGGACTGTCTCCGTTCAGAGTCACAGGCTGGGAGGACTGTCTCCGTTCAGAGTCACAGGCTGGGAGGACTGTCTCCGTTCAGAGTCACAGGCTGGGAGGACTGTCTCCGTTCAGAGTCACAGGCTGGGAGGACTGTCTCCGTTCAGAGTCACAGGCTGGGAGGACTGTCTCCGTTCAGAGTCACAGGCTGGGAGGACTGTCTCCGTTCAGAGTCACAGGCTGGGAGGACTGTCTCCGTTCAGAGTCACAGGCTGGGAGGACTGTCTTCGTTCAGACACACACACACACACAAACACACACACACAGAGGTCTGTTTGAATTCACACGCATACACAGAGGTCTGTTTGAATTCACACGCATACACAGAGGTCTGTTTGAATTCACACGCATACACAGAGGTCTGTTTGAATTCACACGCATACACAGAGGTCTGTTTGAATTCACACACACACACACACACACATATACAGAGGTCTGTTTGAATTCACACACACACACACATATACAGAGGTCTGTTTGAATTCACACACACACACACACATATACAGAGGTCTGTTTGAATTCACACACACACACACATATACAGAGGTCTGTTTGAATTCACACACACACACACACACATATACAGAGGTCTGTTTGAATTCACACACACACACACACACATATACAGAGGTCTGTTTGAATTCACACACACACACACACACACATATACAGAGGTCTGTTTGAATTCACACACACATATACAGAGGTCTGTTTGAATTCACATACACATACACAGAGGTCTGTTTAAATTCACACACACACATACACAGAGGTCTGTTTAGATTCACACACACACATACACAGAGGTCGGTTTAAATTCACACACACACACATACACAGAGGTCTGTTTAAATTCACACACACACACATACAAAGGTCTGTTTGAATTCACACACACACACACACACACAGGTCTGTTTGAATTCACATACACACATACACAGAGGTCTGTTTGAATTCACATACACACATACACAGAGGTCTTTGTTTGAATTTCACACACACACATACACAGAGGTCTGTTTGAATTCATACACACACAGAGGGAGGGAGTTATATATATATATATATATATAGAGAGAGAGAGAGAGAGAGGGGTGTGTTTGAATTCACACATACACACACAGAAAGGTCTGTTTGAATTCACACACATACACAGAGGTCTGTTTGAATTCACACACAGACACACACGCAGATTTCTGTTTGAATTCACACACACATACACAGAGGTCTGTTTGAATTCACGCACACACATACACAGATTTCTGTTTGAATTCACACACACACACATACATACATAGAGGTCTGTTTGAATTCACGCACACACATACACAGAGGTCTGTTTGAATTCACACATACTCACACATACACAGAGGTCTGTTTGAATTCACACACGTACACATACACATACACAGAGGTCTGTTTGAATTCACAGACACACATACACAGAGGTCTGTTTGAATTCACAGACACACATACACAGAGGTCTGTTTGAATTCACAGACACACATACAGAGGTCTGTTTGAATTCACAGACACACATACAGAGGTCTGTTTGAATTCACAGACACACATACACAGAGGTCTGTTTGAATTCACACACACGCACACACATACACAGAGGTCTGTTTGAATTCACACACACACATACACAGAGGTCTGTTTGAATTCACACACACATACACAGAGGTCTACTTGAATTCACACACACACATACAGAGATGGCTGTTTGAATTCATGCACACACATACACATAGGTCTGTTTGAATTCACACACTCACATACACAGATGTCTGTTTGAATTCACACACTCACATACACAGATGTCTGTTTAATTCACACACACACATACACAGATGTCTGTTTGAATTCACACACACAGAGGTCTTTCACACACACACACAGACTCGCAGTGTGTGTTTGATTACACACACTCACAGGTCTGTTTGAATTCACACTCACACACAAACATAGTTCTGTTAGAATTCACACACACACACACACACACATACATAATTCTGTTTGAATTCACACACGCGCACACACACACACACACACACAGAATGCACACACACATGTAGAGGTGTGTTTGAATTCACACACACACACACTCGCAGTGGTGTGTTTGATTACACACACAGAAGTCTGTTTTAATTCACATACACAGAGTTCTGTTTGAATGCACACACACATGCAGAGTTCTGTTTGAATTCACACACACACACACACACACACACACACACAGAGTTCTGTTTGAATTCACACAGACACACACACAGAGTTCTGTTTGAATTCACACGCACAGAAGTATGTCTGAATTCCCCCACACACAGACGCACGCACAAACAGTTTCAGAGGACTGTTTGAATTCACAGACACGCACACACACATACAGACAGAAGACTGTTTGAATTCACACACATACGCTCAGAAGACTGAATGCACACACACGCACAGAAGACTGTTAGAATTCACACACGCACACGCACAGAAGACTGTTTGAATTCACACACGCACACGCACAGAAGACTGTTAGAATTCACACACGCACACGCACAGAAGACTGTTTGAATTCACACACACGCACAGAAGACTGTTTGAATTCACACACACACACACGCACAGAAGACTTTTTGAATTCACACACATAGGCAAAGAAATCTATTTGCATTTACACACACACACACACACTCAGAGGTATGTTTGCTTTCACACACTTGGAGGTGTGTTTGCATTCACACACTCGGAGGTGTGTTTGCATTCACACACTCGGAGGTTTTTCACATGCCCACAATGGTTTTTTCTCCATATAAACGCACGTACAATGGTCTGTCTCCATATAAACGCACGTGCACTGGTCTGACTCCATATAAGCGCAGGTACACTGGTCTGCCTCCATATGAGCGCAGGTACATGGGTCTGCCTCCATATGAGCGCAGGTACATGGGTCTGCCTCCATATGAGCGCAGGTACACTGGTCTGCCTCCATATGAGCGCAGGTACACTGGTCTGCCTCCATATGAGCGCAGGTACATGGGTCTGCCTCCATATGAGCGCAGGTACAATGGTCTGCCTCCATATGAGCGCAGGTACAATGGTCTGCCTCCATATGAGCGCAGGTACACTGGTCTGCCTCCATATGAGCGCAGGTACACTGGTCTGCCTCCATATGAACGCAGGTACACTGGTCTGCCTCCATATGAGCCCAGGTACACTGGTCTGTCTCCATATGAGCGCAGGTCTCCATTGTCGCACACACACACACACACACATATTCACTGGTCTGTCTCCATTGACACACACACATATACACTGTTCTGTCTCCTTCGACGCACACACACATATACACTGGTCTGTCTCCTTTAACACACACACACATATATATACACTGGTCTGTCTCCATTGACACATACACATACACTGGGCCGTCTCCATTGACACACCCACACACATACACACACTGGTCTGTCTCCATTGACATACACACACATATACACTGGTCTGTCTCCATTGACATACATACACACACACATATATATATATATACACACTGGTCTGTCTCCATTGATACACACACATACACTGGTCTGTCACGATTGACACACACACACACACACACACACTGGTCCGTCGCCATTGAGGCTTCACACACACACACTGGTTTGTCTCCATTGAAGCTTCAAACACACACACTGGTTTGTCTCCATTGAAGCTTCAAACACACACACTGGTTTGTCTCCATTGACGCTTCAAACACACACACTGGTTTGTCTCCATTGACGCTTCAAACACACACACTGGTTTGTCTCCATTGACGCTTCAAACACACACAC
Source organism: Ascarosepion bandense (assembly GCA_037127315.1). NCBI lineage: Eukaryota > Metazoa > Mollusca > Cephalopoda > Sepiida > Sepiidae > Ascarosepion > Ascarosepion bandense. Next base: position 2,361,682 of record JBBBDQ010000809.1, read on the forward strand.
TGGTTTGTCTCCATTGACGCTTCAAACACACACACTGGTTTGTCTCCATTGACGCTTCAAACACACACACTGGTTTGTCTCCATTGACGCTTCAAACACACACACTGGTTTGTCTCCATTGACGCTTCAAACACACACACTGGTTTGTCTCCATTGACGCTTCAAACACACACACTGGTTTGTCTCCATTGACGCTTCAAACACACACACTGGTTTGTCTCCATTGACGCTTCAAACACACACACTGGTTTGTCTCCATTGACGCTTCAAACACACACACTGGTTTGTCTCCATTGACGCTTCAAACACACACACTGGTTTGTCTCCATTGACGCTTCAAACACACACACTGGTTTGTCTCCATTGACGCTTCAAACACACACACTGGTTTGTCTCCATTGACGCTTCAAACACACACACTGGTTTGTCTCCATTGACGCTTCAAACACACACACTGGTTTGTCTCCATTGACGCTTCAAACACACACACTGGTTTGTCTCCATTGACGCTTCAAACACACACACTGGTTTGTCTCCATTGACGCTTCAAACACACACACTGGTTTGTCTCCATTGACGCTTCAAACACACACACTGGTTTGTCTCCATTGACGCTTCAAACACACACACTGGTTTGTCTCCATTGACGCTTCAAACACACACACTGGTTTGTCTCCATTGACGCTTCAAACACACACACTGGTTTGTCTCCATTGACGCTTCAAACACACACACTGGTTTGTCTCCATTGACGCTTCAAACACACACACTTATGTCCCCGCTTTTACTCGGGCACCCACTTCTGTCCCCGCTTTTACTCGGGCACCCACTTCTGTCCCCGCTTTTACTTTTACTAGGGCACCCACTTCTGTCCCCGCTTTTACTCGGGACCCACCCTTTTACTTCTGTCCCCGCTTTTACTCGGGCACCCACTTCTGTCCCCGCTTTTACTCGGGCACCCACTTCTGTCCCCGCTTTTACTCGGGCACCCACTTCTGTCCCCGCTTTTACTCAGGCACACACTTCTGTCCCCACTTTCACACACGCACGCACGCACTAGTTTTTTTCTATTTAAAGATGCATACACATAATGTCTGATTAAATACACACGAGTCTAGCTAAATTTTAACATGCATATACAGGTTGTGTAAAATGTTATCAAAGCATTAATACGCACGCGCGCACACTCAATGAGAGATCTTATTTTATTTACACTCACCCACATGTCTCACTTCATTAACGCACACACATAGGTCACACTTCATTCACACACACACCTTGAGGTCTCACTTCATTCACACACACACACCTTGAGATCTCACTTCATTCACACACACACACACACACCTTGAGGTCTCACTTCATTCACACACAGAAATCCTTGAGGTCTCACTTCATTCACACACAGAAATCCTTGAGGTATCACTTCATTCACACACACACACCTTGAGGTCTCACTTCATTCACACACAGACTGAGGTCTCACTCCATTTAAACACACACACACATTGAGGGGTCACTCCATTCAAACACACTCATTGAGGTCTCACTTTATTCACACACACACCTCGAGGTCTCACTTTATTCACACACACACGCCGAGGTCTCACTTTATTCACGCACACACACACACACCTCGAGCTCTCACTTTATTCATACACACACAGAGCTCTCACTTTATTCAAAGACACTCATCGAGGTCTCACTTTATTCACACACACACACACACACACACACACACAGAGGTCTGACATTATTCACACACACACAGAGGTCTCACTTTATTTGCATTCACACACACAGAGGTCTGACATTATTCACACACACACAGAGGTCTGACTTTATTCAAATACACACACACACAAATGTCTGACTTTATTCAAATACACACAAACACAGAGGTCTGACTTTATTCAAATACACACACACACAGAGGTCTGACTTTATTCAAATACACACACACACAGAGGTCTGACTTTATTCAAATACACACACACACAGAGGTCTGACTTTATTCAAAGACACACACACAGAGGTCTGACTTTGTTCAAAGACACACACACAGAGGTCTGACTCATTCAAAGACACACACACAGAGGTCTGACTTTGTTCAAAGACACACACACAGAGGTCTGACTGAAATTCAAAGACACACACAGAGGTCTGACTTAATTCAAAGACACACACACAGAGGTCTGACTTAATTCAAAGACACACACACAGAGGTCTGACTTAATTCAAAGACACACACACAGAGGTCTGACTTAATTCAAAGACACACACACAGAGGTCTGACTTAATTCAAAGACACACACACAGAGTATCTGACTTAATTCAAAGACACACACACAGAGGTCTGACTTAATTCAGCACACACACACAGAGGTCTGACTCTAATTCAAAGACACACACACACAGAGGTCTGACTTAATTCAAAGACACACACACACACACAGAGGTCTGACTTAATTCAAAGACATACACACACACACACACACACACAGAGGTCTGGTTTAATTCAAAGACACACACACTCACACAGAGGTCTGACCTAATTCAAAGACACACACACAGAGGTCTGACTTAACAAAGACACGCACACACAGAGGTCTGACTTAATTCAAAGACACACACACACACAGAGGTCTCACTCTAATTCAAAGACACACACACACACACACAGAGTGTCTGACTTAATTCAAAGACACACACACACACACAGAGGTCTGACTTAATTCAAAGACACACACACACACACAGAGGTCTGACTGAATTCAAAGACACACACACACAGAGGTCTGACTTAATTCAAAGACACACACACACAGAGGTCTGACTTAATTCAAAGACACACACACTCACACAGAGGTCTGACCTAATTCAAAGACACACACAGAGGTCTGACTTAATTCAAAGACACACGCACACACAGAGGTCTGACTCCTAATTCAAAGACACACACACACACAGAGGTCTGACTTAATTCAAAGACACACACACACACAGAGGTCTGACTTAATTCAAAGACACACACACACACAGAGGTGTCTGACTTAATTCAAAGACACACACACACACACAGAGAGGTCTGACTTAATTCAAAGACACACACACACACACACAGAGGTCTGACTTAATTCAAAGACACACACACACAGATCGCACTAACTAAAGACACACACACACACAGAGGTCTCACCGACCCAAAGACACACACACACACACAGAGGTCTGACTTAATTCAAAGACACACACACAGAGGTCTGACTTAACTCAAAGACACACACACAGAGTAGTCTGACTTAATTCAAAAACACATACACAGAGGTGTGACTTCTTATTCATACACGCACACACACGCAAAGGTCTCACTGTATTCAAACACACGCAAAGACCTCACTATATTCAAACACACGCAAAGGTCTCACTTTATTCAAACACACGCAAAGGTCTCACTTTATTCAAACATGCAGAAAGAAAGAGAGCTCACTTTATTTATACACACACACACACACACACACACACACACACACACAGAGGTCTCACTTTATTTAAACCCACACACCCAGAGGTCTCACTTTATTTAAACACACACACACAGAGGTCTCACTTTATTTAAACACACACACACAGAGGTCTCACTTTATTTACGCGCACACAGAGGTCTCACTTTATTTACGCACACACAGAAGTTTCACTTTATTTACGCACACAGAGGTCTCACATTATATACACACACAGAAGTCTCACTTCATTTACACACACAGAGGTCTCACTTTATTTACACGCACAGAGGTCTCACTCTTATTTACACGCACAGTGGTCTCACATTATTTACACACACACAGAGGTCTCACATTATTTACACACACACACAGAGGTCTCACATTATTTACACACACAGACTTCTCACTTTATTCAGACACACACAGAGGTCTCACTTTATTCAGACACACAGACACACACACATACTTCTCACTTTATTCAGACACACAGACACACACACATACTTCTCACTTTATTCAGACACACACACACAGACTTCTCACTTTATTCAGACACACACACACAGACTTCTCACTTTATTCAGACACACACACAGACTTCTCACTTTATTCAGACACACACACAGACTTCTCACTTTATTCAGACACACACACAGACTTCTCACTTTATTCAGACACACACACAAACACACAGACAGGCACACACACAGACTTCTCAGTTTATTCAGACACACACAGACTTCTCACTTTATTCAGACACACACACAGACTTCTCACTTTATTCAGACACACACACAGACACACAGACAGGCACACACACAGACTTCTCAGTTTATTCAGACACACACACAGACTTCTCACTTCATTCACACACACAGAGAGGTCTCACTTCATTCACACACACAGAGAGGTCTCACTTCATTCACACACACACTGAGGGTTTATTTTATACACACACACACACACACACACACACACACACTGAGGGTTTTATTTTATACACACACACACACACACACACACACACACACACACTGAGGGTTTATTTTATACACACACACACACACACACACACACACACACACTGAGGGTTTATTTTATACACACACACACACACACACACTGAGGGTTTATTTTATACACACACACACACACTGGGGGTTTACTTTATACACACACACACACACTGAAGGTTTATTTTATACACACACACACTGAGGGTTTATTTTATACACACACACACTGAGGGTTTATTTTATACACACACACACACTGAGGGTTTATTTTACACACACACACACACACACACACACACACACACACACACTGAGGGTTTACTTTACACACACACACACACACACACACACACACACACACACACTGAGGGTTTATTTTATACACACACACATGCAATGTTTCACTTTATCCACACACACACACGCTTGCGCGCGCACGCACATGTCTCGTTTTTCCACACACACACACACACACACACACACACACACACACAGAGTTTTTACTTTATTCACACACGCACTCTTTTCTTTCACACACACACAGGTCTCACTCCTTTCACACACGCACACAAACGTCTCACTTCTTTCACATGCACACAAGTCTTACTTCATTCGTACGTACGCACAGACATACGTTCAAATGTGCCCTAGCCATAACATTTATTTACTTCTTTACTTATTTTTTGTCTTTTGATATTTAAATACACATACATATAATATACACTATAGTAATAAAGACAGATTGAATAATTACTTTTCGTTATGATTAATATTATAATTAATGCGGACTCTTCCTTATATAAAAAGCGTTAATATGAAAATAGCACTAGTAGGAATGATAGCAAGTAAGCAATAGATTCTCTTTTTTTTAACACCCTGAACGAATGTAACCTCTGGTTTGAAGGTCGTGAACGTCCCATCTTCTCTTTTCCGCACTCTGTTCGGTTATAGGGAACCCAACAGACTACAATAATAACTGTTGTCCGGGAACTGTGGGTCTCAATCTTGCCTGAGCTAGTTCAACTCTTTGTCACCCTGGGGCCTGACGCCTTCTTCATTAGCCTTAGGGCCAGACGAACGAGCACTGGACCAATTACCGACGTAAAACTGTCGCCGCTACGACCGTCTCGAACCCACCTCTCCTACATACCAGCACATTAAGACCCCCTTCTTCTTCTTTTGGATATATACTTACTGCACAACAATAAACAAGGAAAAAAACACTGCGAAAAGGATGTCTTTTCTCCCTTCTCTTTTCAATGTTTCTCTCTGTGTTTTTACTCGTCTTCATACAATCGAGAAAAAGGGAGAAAATAGGAAGGAAGGGAAAAGCATTCAGAAGCAGAATTGTTCAAGTTTAGCTATCCAAAACCTTTAATTTGGTTCATGTCTTTGAATCGTAATTGCACATCAGAAAGTGGTGGGGAAGGTGAAAAAGAAAATGAAAGTGGGTAAAAGGAAAAGGGAACAAAGAGGGAAATGGAGAGAGCTGAGAATGAGGAGGGAGAACAACTGAGGAAGAAAGAACAGAAGAATGATAGGAATGAGATGAGAGGCTGAAAGAAGACGATGAGAGAAAGAATGGTTGAGGAGAGGGATAAAAGGTAGAAGGTAGAGAAGGTTGGTTGGTTAGAAGCATAAATAAGATAGAGAAGATGGTAGTGAGAGATAGAAGAATAAGAATATTAGAATCCTGAAAAACTTGCTTATTTTCAAGATACTATAGTCATCTTAATTTCTAAACAAGAGTAAAGTATAAAATGTATCATAATTTTACAGGACGAACCAACATATAATCTTTATGTTTTCTTGATAACTTTCTCATTGGCATGTTATCAATATTGTATTGATATACGAATATATACATTTACAGTAAGTATTACTTCTTTCATTTTATTTCACCGATGCGCGGCTCTCGAGTCATTCAAGATGAGTTGCGTTATATGAAATAAATAACAATTGGCCATTGGTTTGAAAGAGTTAAGATCGTAGTGTTCAAAAAAATCAGCTGTTTGCAAGAAACCTTTCCGTTTTTCAGATGTAAGGAAAAAGTGAAGGTGATCCCATTCCATGGAAATAGCATAGTTTCTTAATTTTAAGTGTCTGAACTAGTGTACAACTGAAAGTGTATACTATTAATTTGCATTTCGGACAATAGTACAAATTTAGGAACCAGGTAATATCCATTTAAATTTAATTCATCCCATTACGATGCCCTTGTCCGTGACCAGATCGTACTTTCATGTCGGAGAATATCGGCTGTGATCTGATTTGAAAAGAGATGGACTCCACTAAGTCTACTTTACCAGTGTCATATGAAGGAAGCTGGTCAGCCATGCGGCGACCTTACGACCACACCTAGTCATGGTCTATGATGATGATGATGCATACGAGTTCGTAATTGTGTGGTACCCGATGAATATACAGTCAAGAATAGTTTTCTGAAGCAAACAAGCAAATAATTTTATAAGCAAATGAGTGGTGTTAATATTTACTAAGCATAGCACAAATCTACAGTAATGGTGTCATCAGTAACGATCCAATGCGTATTGGACTGCAATACAAATAATAATCGAACTCCGGGTAATACAAGTTCTTCTTTCGAAAAAATAGATTGCTGTGCTTTCATTAACAACACTAGTAACCGAATTTGAAGTGTTTCTAAATCAGTATATATATATATATATATATATATATATATATATAATTGACAATCAGGAAATGTATGAAACTGATATTTGGAACTTTCTATGAAAGTCTTCAAAATATATTATTTTCCCATTGTTATTCATCTTTGCTCTTTTATAGTCGTTTATATATATATATATATATATATATAAAAGAGAGAGAGAGAGAGAGAGTTCTTAGCTCTATGAACATCTTGGAACAGTTCGCCATTCTAATAACAAAGACATTGCTCAGATACCGTAAATGGTTACAGACAGAAAGTGACAATATAAATACATAACTAATCTTGAAAGTAATAATACAAGCCACTTTATTTTTTACTGATGATCGTGGAAAAAGTCACGTAAAGTTAGTCAGGAAAATCTTGATTGAAATAATTAAAATAGCTACGTTACAAAATACAGAGAACATGTGAAAAGGATTTTTTTTTCTCTTCTAATATTTATCTCTCTATATACACATTTATTAAATTTAAGGGCATGGAAAATTACGGTGGGCCAATAAAAATTGTCTTCAAAATTAATATTCTAAATCATAGCTCAGAAACTGACTGGTTGCAAGTAAGAAATGAATAATAAATTCAGTTATCCAGTAAGTACATTTTAATAGCACATACAGTATGTTATTAAGTGCGTTGGATAATACCGTACGTAGTTTAGGAATATTGTTTGCGCTAATCTAAGTAAAGCAACTCTAAATATAATTCGAATTCGTAGATTTTTTATGCCAGTAGAAAAATAGGTAACTATGTTAGTCACCAGACAGATAAAATAAGTAACTGGAAAATTGATTTTGCTGTTAATTTTTATAAGCATTAAGATCATTAATTTTTCTGTGCTAAAAGAAAATCTTACATAAACTAGTATCGTTTCGATTACAGAGTTGAACATAGATTTTTCTTAATAATTAAAAATTTAAAATATAATTGTGTTATTGACGTAAGTATATTAATGTCTATATGACGTGTAATGTCTTGCTAACTCGCTACTGAAGTACCTAGTATCCCCCACCCATCCACTGTTCATCAGAATGTCTCCTTGGCAACTTTATTATGCGCATATTATGGCGAAAAAAGGCGGTAATGGCCGATGAAAATCTGACGCAGTTATATGACAATGGTACTTAATATCTGGAAATCTTGTTTTTGTTAGATACACTGTTTAACATCTTCTAAAGGACACATCTAATCTCCACATATCCACGAAAGAGTATCCAAATACAAATGTGCTCATTATCGATAGGTGGTCGAGCACTATAGTGTCAAACACTACTTCTTAGAGTTTATTTTAGCTAAATAACATTCGTGTAAGACATGATTGTCTCATAAATGCTTGCGTCTGGCATAAAAATAATTATACTGTTGTGTTTACCGTTCTTTAAAATAGATTCATAAATAAAGAAAATGAATGTGTAGTGAGTCACGATCACCCATGAATGTGGTGTCGCATTAAAAAAAATCCAGGACTTTTAAGACTAAAACCAATTACAGCTGTGTGATTAACGTTACATAAAAACCTTAATAAATATTTGAGTAACAACATCAGGCCCATTAACCTAAAGCCAGATGTTGTTTAAAAGCACCAAATACAAGTATTCTATTGTATAGCGCTTTTATCTGTGAATTGCCATGTGTTTTGGGGGAAAATTACTGGAGTTGTTTCTAAAAGTATTCTTCACATTTTTTAATCCAGTCTTCTTTTTCTTAGACCTGTTACTATTCTCAAACTAGATAGCACAGTCTATTCTACTATTTGATCAATAGTTACAGTGGTGAAAAATAGAAAAAAATATTACTATATATATATATATATGAGCATGTGAACGCAAGAGACGTCGGGTATTTGAACTTGACTCTCCGACTTCACACACCACGCTCATATTAGTTACACTACCCGCGCATCTCTTTAGAAAGAATAATAAATAAAAGAATATTTAGGTTCTTATTAAAACCTAGATTTATGTGATAATTTTTAGTGTAACACGTAATTTTCAATAAATAACTAATTATATTTAGCAAAATTCAGTTGAATTTGCTGCATATTACGTTACGCGCAAATACTCTTGGGAATAGTATTAATCTGTTGCTTCTCCCTTCAACTATGGGTTAAATAGCTAGACAGATTAGGTTCTGCAGTCTTGATTGTCAACCAGTCTACCGCAGAAAGTAATGACAACCTACTGCGGGAAAATGTTCTGTTTAGTCACTGTCTCGAAACGTATCACGTATGACGCTTAACTGACTGACTGATACTAGCTGATTGAGTAAAATTAAAGTCTCGCGAAAAAGTACGTCTGAGATTTTAAGAAAACTGAATCTTTGCAATCATTCCTTTCTACATAGCAAATATTACGTTTATTATAATCCTATCCATAAGAAAGTCGACCACAAGTGGATAATTTAGCGTGTTATTGCGCTAAACAAGTAACATTGCTATGTGTTTGATTAATTTTTTCTTCTTTATTATACTCATGAAATAATTATTTAAATATAATAAAATATTTGCCAATTAAGTATTACTCATATGAGTAATACTTAATTGGCAAATATTTTGGATGCAACTGACTTGATTGTTCAGAAGTGGAAAAAAATACTAGTTGCAACATTTTTATAATCTTAAATCTTAAATTTAAATAAATTTTAATCTTAAAATCAACTCATTCTAAATCTGTTCACATAATGCAGATCTTCAGTCTTTCTCTTAAAACATTTCTACTTTTTCATGTTTAATTCATTTCTAAGCTCTTTATTAAATTTGTCTTTCTCAAGATCGTTTTTCCTTCTCGTTCAATATCTTATTTTACCATCTCCTTTTAGTGGCTTTTCTCTCTCTGCAGCATTTCTTTTCTCCTTCCCCCTCTCTTTGCAGCCTTTTCGTTTATTCCTTTCCTTTCTTTCTGCAGCCTTTTTCGTTTATGCTACCTTCACTCTATCTGAGATCTTTTCGTTTTCTCCCCCTCTCTATGCAGCATCTTCGTTTTTTCTTTTTCTCTCTCCATCTCACTGCATATCTGCAGCATTTTGTTTGGCTTTTATCATCCACCTATTTTTCCGCACTTTCGTTTTTCCATCTCCGCTTAGTTCTACTTTACATTTTCTCCGCCTACATTTTGTGGCAAAGCCTTCCATGTAATTACCACTGTCCCTTATTGAATTATAAGAGTTCCAAGTCTCTCCTTTTGTTGTCTTTGCGTGGCATAAAGACCTGCTTGTTTTCAGAGAGGATGGTTATGAATTCTTTTGTCACAAACTGAGTTCTACGTAATGCTTACCGCTTGGCCACTGACCCACCGCTGAGGGAGAATGCATTTCAATGATGCTGTTTAAAGGTTGTAACAAGTACCCCCAACTGGTTCTTAGTCTCCAGTGAGTTATTACAAATCTGACTTTGCTATTTGTCATAGAACTTTTCTACATTGTTTGTCTTGTGCCGGTATTTCTGGGTTGGGTTGGTAGGGGCAGAATTAAAACAGAACTGTTTGTTACAACATACTACACAATGTTTAACCATCAGCATTTGCAGAAGAGTAGTGAAATGGTGGTCAGGACATTTTCTGATTGTATACAAGTGGCAGATTTAAGATTACCTTTTACTGGTACACATTATGTGAGAAAAGAATCTCTTGATTTGAAACTACTCTAAAATATATTTTAGCAATGAGCAGAAAGTTGGTTAAAATATTCAATTTCTAATATTGATGGGTGATAAAGAGGAATGTATATACAATTTTATTTCTTATTCCTATAAACGTTATTTTTGGCGAGTGCAAGTGTTTGGGTTGCTATTGCTATATTATTTTTTCAAGTAGTGAAATTAATAACAACTGGCCTAGATCGCGAAGTCTTACTAAAGAAAAACTGAGCTTTTTTTTTCTTTTTCTAATTATTTTACCCTAGGAAAGGCAGGACTGCCACTAGTGCTCAGGGGGTTACAAAAAAAAAGAAAAGAAAAAACAGGGTACAGGGGATGCCGAAGAAAAGATGGGAGGTGGATAGGATAGAAAATAGTAATTGACGTTCTATTTAAACTTTTGGAGATTGCAGCTATAAGAGAAGTAAGTATAAGGAAAGGAGTTCCAAACATGAGAAGTGCGAGAAAAGAAACTTTTGGAGTCGAAGAAAAGAAAAATTAAAGAACTTAATTGCTCTAAGAACACAAAAAACCGTATAACAACTTAAATACATGCATCATGTTTCAAGAATATTGGCACACATCTCTAAATGTCTGCCTATCTAAAAAAAATTGTGAGATCTGGTCACTGAAATATTTCTATTATGTCCAAATAATCTTAAACTATTTTTCTTTTCAAACTTCTTTTAAGATGTGAAAATAGAAACTCGTCAAATGAAGCAAAAGTTATTGAATTGGGTAAATGATCTATGCACTTAGACCTTCTTCGTCTCATCAGCATTGAAAAAACGTGCATTGTCTAGTAGAAGAGGAACTCCATCGTTTTTCTTGCAATGCTTCCTTTAATCGGTACACGACGGTATCGTCGCATTCTAGATTAACTGGTCGATACTTCTGAATATAGTTAGCCATCAAAATACTTTCCTTGTATTATAAAATCGTGGCTATTATCTTTCTTCTGCCTTTAAGAACACTGGTTTCATTATTGTATACATTCTTGTCTCACCAAAAAAATGATTAAATACTGCAGTATCAAACTTGAAGTGTCTAGAGAAAATTGTTTTCAATTAGTATTCAACTATTTTGAAATTAACTTGTCTGAAAACTACTGCATACACAATTTCTCATCTTATTATAAAATAAGTGTTTCTGTCTATCAAACACTGTCTGCGTGTAACCTTGTATGTGCGTATGTAATGTATAACATATACCTGTGTGAGTAACTTACAAATCAAAATGTGCGACCCTTTGAGGTCAATTTTATGTATCCTTCTGTATTTAAACAGAATATATTTTCTAATAAATGTGTTATTTTAAATAAACCAAAACATTTTAAATGATTATCTTTTTGTTAGCAAAAATGACAGGTACCGACCGAATTAGTCATTTATAAATCCAACACGTTCCCTTCATATCTTTAGTATCTCAGAAATTATTTCGGTTGACATTAGCCTACATTAACAGCATCAACGATATCAGGAGTTGACCTTGTTGAGGGCCTCCCAGATCGTGTTGCATTTTGTGATGCTGAAAGTTGGAACACTACTACTTCACTCTTCAGTATGATGGGCACTGTTACTTTAATGTTTGCATCAGAGAATAATAATGTTTGGTGTTTATTTCTGCATGAATAGGCATTTAAAAATGGAATATAACACCTGAAAATTCCTCATTTCCCGTTGACATGGTTTAATCAATGACGAGTCACCAATTAAGAGTAAGCAAAAAGATCATGCATGAAAATGAACACTTCATAGAGCAAAAGAAAACTGTTTTGAGCTACAAAGACAAAGTAACGTTTACATTTTGGGAGGGGGGTTAAGTCAATAAACTTTTATAACTCGCCTTGTGTTTTTCATTTATTGTTGATATTTAAGATTAAAACAAGCTACAGTCTTTGTATAACTAAGTTCATTTTTTTTCTTCTGAAAACATGGCGTCAAAGATAAGATTTCGACACCTGCGTTCACAGTGGACAGTTTTCACATAATCAACTTTATTAAAATATTATTTAAAAAATAAAACTATTCCAGTTGGCTGTTAATCCGATTAGAAATTTTGTGTATAAAGGATAACCGTATACTGTTTTACCCGAAATTACTGTATGCATACTTTACCATTAAATTATGGCCAAACAAAGTATATTTTTACTTGTTAATGTTGAACATTGTATTTTATGGATTTGGTTAATTTATAATTAAAAGATTACATAATTAAGTAGTTATTGAACAAAGCGTTTTAATGCATTTTACACCACTATTTCTTTTGCTTACTTCCATTTGTAAATAAGAATCAAAGGCTGTCCCTTTGCTTGTACAAAATGCGATGTTTTACTGAATTGGGAAATAGTAAATAATGCTGAATTGGTTACTATCAGCAGAAGGTTCTTACAGGATCTTCTCAACGCAAATTGTCACTTTGTGTCTCATGCACTCATGAGTTTTGTTTTTATTACACAATAGTCTAATTATGTGATACACAAAGATGGTAGACGGAAGCAAAACATGATAAGTCTTTTTCTTCCCAGAAACCAGATTTCAAGACAGATTAGAAAATAGATGCAAATAACGTTTGAAAAAGCGAGAATACTTTTCGTACTTTAGCTGATACAAAACTCAATTGTAAATGGCTTGGGAAAAACAGAAGCGTAGTCAAACCCAGAAAGTGACTTGAGAACAAATCCATCATGTTCCTATTTTGGTTTGGTCTTAGACCTGATTTGAACCTGATTTAGAATATCTGATTTCTCATTAGACGTAATTCTAATCTGGAAATAGTTTTCAATTACTCATCAATTTTAAAAAGGGATCAATATTGAGTAGCAGATTAATAACTATTCTTTCTCGCAAAAGCTGACCGCATTTTTATCCAAAGATTTAGAGAAACCAAATGAAAAAACAAATCATATTAGTTTATTTAATTTTTGTGTATTTTTTCACGAATTACCAGCTGTTAAGATCATAGAAATATTTAAGCTGTATTAGATTTTGACCATTTTGTCCCTGTCAAAGTAAATTTTATTTTCTAATATTATTTTCTTTGCTGATTAGGTAACTTTATGTATTGAATTATTGCTTCAGTAAATATTATTTTTAAATAACTATTTTCGATGAGGTCTTCGGTCATCTGTGTAGAAATAGTCGAAGTATCGTTCATTATATTGACTTTTTAAAAAGTTTATTTCCCTCTCTTAAACACAAATTTTGTCACAGAATAGAAATAATTACTGGAAGTCCTTTTTTGTTTTACTTCATTAATGTCAATTTTGACTCGATAACTCGATCATATCATTATGAATGATCTTCGGACGCGGTGGAACAGCTACGAGGAAAGACGTAGTTTTCTTATGCAATCGCAGAATTCTTGATGTTTCTGGACATTAACCAAAATGAAATCTTCAACTTCATAATGTTGATATTTCAAAATTTAGACATCTTTATAAATTTAAACGTTGTCGTCAGTTTATTTTAGAATCTTTTAATCAGATCTTGTCTTGAATAAAATTGGCCTTTTGCAAATGACCTTTCAGTTTTTCTTAAAGGAATGGAGATTAGATTCGATTTTCTGTTAAGATGAAATCATTGGCAGGTAATTATTAACACGATTAAGGTTGACAAAGTTAATGTTTAATTAGAACAAAATGCTCTGAATAAATTCCTTACAATTTCCAAAATTATATTTCTTTATTAAGGACACACGAAGATAATTAGCAATTTTCTTTTCCCGTTCTAAATCGAATCAGGATTCGAGACAGGAGAAAAAATAAAATAATAACTTATATATGATAAGCTTTATCAAATGACAGCAATATTCGAAAAACAAAAGAAAATAGCCGAGGTCAATTTGCGGGCCTAAATCATGACCAAATTCATTTCCGGGAGCTTTCAGTAGATAATGAATGGGAAACTATTCTATGGCTAGCTATTATGAAATAAACAACTGTGAGATAAAATATAGTGAGCATCTAATTAGAGACCAACTTATGAGCTTGGAATTGTACATATGAATGGGCTTGCTAGAAAATGCTCACAAGAGGGCCTTGATGTCATTGGAAGCAGCATAATTCTTCATTGTTTTCCTTCCTTCTTTTTTTCATCTATCATGATAACTACAGTAGTTCTTATTCATATAAATAAATAATAGAAGGTTTAGTGGCTTGGCTAATGCATTGTGGAATTTTGTACGGTACGTTTCTGCCAAAGTATTTCCATCTTTTTCTTCCTAGCTGTCAGGTCGGCAAAACACACAAATTACACACACACACACACACATGTTTATATATATATATATATATATATACTTACTACTTCAATCTCCGACTTGATCTGTCTTTTCCTTATTTCTTCTCGATGTCTTACTTCTGTTCTATTCTTCCTTCCCACGCCCAAACACTTCCATATTTCAGTTTGTCTTTCTCTGGAGAACTACCGTACATGTCGAAGAATGGACACCCAAATAGCTCATTCACACACACACACACACACACACACACACACACAGAGAGTGTTCGCAAAGTATCTATATTTCATTTTTATATTTGAATATTTCTATTTAAGATATGTCAATTATAACACAGACTGAAGGTAACATTAAATATTATTCAAAAATATCTAGCTATTTAATCTAAATTTGCCTTCATAACATTGTGTGGTTACGTATACATATGTACAAACACACACACACACACACACACACACACACACACACACACACGTGTGTGTGTGTGTGTCCGCCTTAAGCAAGTTTTGTGTATTTTATAAGTAGCGTGCATTTTACTATATTTCCATATAAATGCATGTTTCCGTTAAGATATGTCAGTATGAGCATTATTTCATTTGTTTTCTCTTACTCTCTCGACCTTCTCTTTTTATATATATATATATATATATATATATATATATATATATATAATATACCCTTCCATCTCTCCCTTTTGATCTTGTGACACTCTGAATCTAATTTTCTTTTGTTCTTTTCTCTTTAATTCTGTTTCTCTGTTTCATTTTCTCTTTTTTCTTGCCGTCTCTATTTTGATTAGAGAGTGTGCTACTTTGCATGTATGTATAAATGTGTGTGTCTTAAGCACGCTTTCAGACAAGACAAGATACAACTTTTA
The DNA here is from genome assembly GCA_037127315.1 of Ascarosepion bandense. Taxonomy (NCBI): domain Eukaryota; kingdom Metazoa; phylum Mollusca; class Cephalopoda; order Sepiida; family Sepiidae; genus Ascarosepion; species Ascarosepion bandense. The sequence goes on from JBBBDQ010000809.1 coordinate 2,377,637, forward strand.
ATGGACAGATATGTTTGTATTTACCCTACTTGGCCTTTAGCTTTCCCAGTACCACGCTTCGAATTCACATCATTCAGTTAGTCGACCATGAAGAAGCCCGCAAGTTGGGAAGTTGTGGGTGCGTAGCACTAGTAGCAGCAGGTCGACCGGCTTTCTTGTAAACCTTTCATGAAACCACACGATATAGCTTTCGACGCACTGGACATGTGTAGGACATTCCACTCAGTCGGTCGAGTAGTAAAAATCTATGATTTCTCCTGAATCCCGAGTTGTATAGTCAGAAATGGCATCTGAATAGTTTAGGAAGGTTGAGTGGGGAAGACACATTTTCGGGAATTCTTACACTTGCGAGCGCGCGTACCCACATACACACACGTGTGTGTGTGTGTGTGTGTGTGCGTACAGTTGTAGTTATCTGGTTCTGTGCGCCTGCACATTTTTGCATAAGAAACGGAGGCATTTTCAGATTACACACATGACAAAAACACAGACATGCGAGCATACGAACGTATGTAGATATACGCACGCACGCACTACCACCCACCCCTCTTTGATTTCGTTATTTTTTAAAGAAAAAATCACCTTATTTTTATTGAGTAAAACAAAAAGAACTCTTTTGAAATTCCCCGTTTTATATTTCTATCATTTTTTATTTTTTGTATATTTTTTGTGCTTACTTTTAGCAAAGCTCAAACTGATAGACAGAAAGAGCTTTTCTATTTGTTTATTTCAGAATTGTTCTGTCAGATATTTTTTATCTGGACGTGGTGGCGGTGGATAGCTGTTCATTTGCTGTGGCTTTCGATTCTCCCCTCTCTCTCCCTTCTGTATCTTGTACAAGAAATAAAGAGGGGGAGATAAAGTATAACATTTGCTGGCACTAAAAGTAGAACTTTCTTTTAGTTATTGTGTTTTCCCTAAAAAACATGCTCAGCACATACCTTGTTATTTCTTTTTTTCGTTCTTGTTTTTCTTTTTTTTTTTTTTTGCCTTTTTTGTTTACTGTCTGGTATTCGTGATCGTATGAGGCGACAAAAGGACGACTAATTTTAAGGATGTTCTTCAAAGTTATTTTTCTCTGAGCAGACGATTTTCAAGTATATATTAAACTAAAACTGTTCCAGTCTCCTTTAATAGCAATGTAGTGTTTGAAAATTCGAGAATAATTGATATTTACGTTCTAATTCCCTAAAGACCCTTTTAATCATTTCGCCGCAAGCAAGGCAATAAAGCCACTAACACGCAGAGAGGTTACTGAGTGTAAAATAATATGAGAAAAAGTATGTTAAAAGAAAGAATAGGACAGGGATTAAGCGAGAAGATGGCGTGTGTAATTAAATTTTGAAAATCAAAATTAACTGCAAAGCAGGAAACTGGAAGAAAGTTCTGCAAATGAGAAAAAACAACTGTTAGCATAGAACTTAGTTACATCTAGTAATTACAACTGTAAAATGATGAGATCTAACTGCCAATCTAGTACTGCGCTTATCTTTCATTTTTCTGTTTATCTGTTATCGCATAACTCCAGTGCCATTAGATTTTCTGTAGTTTCTAGGAGATCCATAGAAAATGTTTTAAAATTTTAGATTTTGAAAATTTCAATTTTTAACAATGTTTACGAAAGTTCCTGCAATGTAAACGAGACGCTTATTTTGTGCTCGCCAGATCAACGAAACTGAATCTTTTAACTATATTTTTTGTTAAATTTAAAAATCTTATGTTTATGTTTATGGTGCGAACAGAGACCACCAGAGCGACTTAAGCATTATATCCTCTCAAAATCATAATATGGTGTTATACCTCTTCTTTTGGGGCTAAAAAATATGACGTATAAGGTTATGGAAAATATGCCTACGTGAAATTATAAAATATTTCACATATTTAAATGGTGAATGAATTTTAAATAAGGCATGATCAACTAAATACATAGTTCAAAACTATTAAGTGCGAATGGTCCCATATAGACTTTCTGTATGAAGTCGCTTAAAAGCCTGCCTGCCTGTAGAGCGGATTTTTAGCTAATTTATTTAATACAGGATAAAAAAAACTCGTAAAACGTTGTTTGACATGACATAACTATTATATATGAATTGGGATGTCATAAAGTCTTATTTATTCTTTCTCTTAAAGTTGTTTTTTGTTAGATCTAAATTGGTGGTTCGTTATAGTCATTATGTATGCTAAAAGGAAGTCAGAATGTTTTGAAATTTTAATAATTGAGTAAAAATAATGTCATATTAATCCTATATTTCGGGGAGTAATAGTTGTTTTGGCTAATGTTTAGAGTTGATTTTATATAAAATAAATTTATCTTACAAGTGTCAGTAATTTTGAATTATGCAAAATATAAGAATTTCGACATTGATTTACTCTCATGTCTGCTCTCCCATTTCTGTATTATAGGTAAAAATCTATAATTAATAGCAAAACTTTATAAACCGGATTTTTTTTCTTAAGGATCCTCTCTAATTAATATGGGATCTTTTTAGAAATCTGTAATTTAAATAGGATTTAACAATATATATATATATATATATATATATATATATAAAGGGTTTAATCATTTTGCGTATTATACGGTGGGCATTAATGTATTGAAAATAAGACATAAAAAGTTTTAATCAGTGCATTACTTGTTTCTCATTAGAACATAATTTTTCTATTGTATACTGGGGATAAAAAAGCAAAACTTTCAAAGAAATGGCGTGAGCTGTGTCCTTTAAAAGAATTTCTTATAGCTAACACCGAAAAAAAATGTAGATAATCATGTTAGAGATTGTTCACTGTCGTTTAATACCTGGAAAATATCCGAAAGCGAAAGGTTTAAATGTGTGCATATATATGTGTATGAAAAATTCAAATGTATATATAGGTATATATGTATGACTGATTACGTGTTTTTTATCATTTTTTTTTCTCTTTCCATTTCGCTTTTCTCACGTGTTTTATGTATATTTGAAACAGACTTTTTTTCTTCCTCCCTCACACACAGTATTACGTGTGTGGTTTATTACAAGCTATCCCAAACAAGTAATTCGTGTAGGAGTATGTATTGAGTTCATGATGAAAATTAATTTTTTTTTTTACAGTAAGAAATTATTGAAAATGATTTATAAATATAGCATGAGATTTGTGACAGTTAATGTTTTCTTTTATGTGATTTCTGATTTCTCTCTCATATATATATATATATATATATATATATACATTTCAGTCCAATGAAATAATAAAAAACGCAATGTATGAAAAAGTACCAAGTAATTACTTAATACACATTTGATAAATAAAATATTGCGGAATATTTTAATATTTTGATGTTCACCTTGGGAAAAAATTGTATTAGAAAGGGATCATTTGTTTCAATGTCTTTACTTCCAATTCGTTTAAGTTTAGTGAAAACCGTTTTCATTAATCTAGTTATTTTCAGTGGATTTTACTATTTTTTAATATTTTCCAGTACTTATATATTTAACTTATATTATAACCCTATTCCATCAGTACACGGATTCAAAACTTTATTTTTCCTTATTCCCAATACACTAATAACAAATGAGAAACGGAATCTACCAAAACTTAATCGCAAAAAAAAAAAAATTTTTTTTTCGTACCATTAAGAATTTTTGTAATAAAAAGAAGTGACTAAAGTCAAACTGAAGAGTGTTGTAGTAGTAATATTATTGTCTACATATAGTAAGTTCAAAGGGTAGACAGTATAACCATTATTATTATTTCATTTCTACCATATAATCAAAATTTGTATCACTGTACAGGTAATCATTATTGAATAAAATTTTTGTTATTTGATCAACTCAACTCTGTTGATATAAGCAGCTATGTATCATAAATGCGTGCTTTATTTTTCTTTTCCGTTTAAAGAAAATTTAGTCGGCGTTAGGGTCGCTATAAAATAAATTCGAGTGGATAATTACAGTCGTTCTGGAAAAGAAATTTTAGTTACGACTATCGCAATTTACGTCGTCAGTTTAAATAATAAAGTACTTTTAGTTAGAAAAAATATTTCATGGCGTTTTGAGTTGATCTATTATTTAATGGTGAGATTCGTTTATGGTTTTAGATGTACGTTCAGAATACGACTGATGTTAAGTAAAAATGTCCTTCAGACTAACTTACTATTATGACCATGAATAAATTCTAGCTGTTTTCTAGCAGATGGCGTTCCCAGAACTGCGTGGAAATTCAGATGGTAACGCATCTATAAGTAATTAGTATAAGTAAACTTAAAGTTCAGTGTATGTCATTTTACCGAAGTGTCAACAATTTTGTTTTTCATAGCGTTAAACATGTCGGATTTCGTTCCAAATAAAGTGTATTTGCGGGGAATTTTACTGTACTACTTTATTCAAAAGAAATTTGGAGGCTGAAGCACACCAAATTCTTGAGACTTACTGCGACCATGCTTTGTCGGAAACAACATGCACTGATTGACTGAGACGCTTAAAAAGTAATAATTTTGACGTTGAAGATAAAGAACGCACTGGCGCACCGAAAAAGTTTGAAGACGAAGAATTGGAAGCATTATTCCATGAGGACTGATGTCAGGCCAAACCAAACTTGCAGTATCATTAGGAATTATTCACAGAACAATTTCGAAACATTTGAAATCATTAGGAATGATTCAAAAGCAAGGTCTTTGGCTGCTGTACGAGTTGAAGTCGAGGAACGGTGAACGTCATCTTGTCACGTGTAAACAGCTGCTTCAACGACAGAACAGAAAATATTTTTTACATCGTATCGCGACCGGCAATGAAAAGTGGATACACTACGATAAAACTAAGCGTAAATTATCGTGAGGTAAACGCAGCCATCCATCAACATTGGCAGAAAAATCAAATATCAATGTTTCGAAGTTTCTGTTCTGCATTTGGTGGGATCAGCTGTGTGATATTTATTTGAGCTGCTCAAACCGACCAGAACCATCACGGGAGATCGCTATCGACTACAACTGAAGTGTTTGAACCGAGCATTGAAGAAAAAACGGTTGCTATACGAGCAGACGCGACATTGATTTCGCAACATGACAACATTAGGTCACATGTTGCAAAACGGATGGAAACTTAATTGGAAACGTTTACATAAGTTCTGCACCACGCGCCGTATTCGCCAGACATTACCCCATCCGATTATCACTCGTTACCAATCGATAGCACATGGCCTGGCTGAGCCGCATTTTGATCTTTATGAAAATTCTAAAAAATAGGTCGATCGTTGCTAGCCTCGAAAGACGCATCGTTTTACTGACGCGGAATTCAAATCCTGCCAGAAAGATGGGGAAAAGTAGTGGCTAGCGATGAAAAATAATTTCAGTGACATGTTTCTTACTAAATTTTCTAAATAAAACATTACTTTTAATGAAAAATCAGCGAGAAATTATTCAAGATCCTAACAGTGAAGTGAATATAGTCCTCATTGGCCGCTTTAATATAAAACTTACTGAATAAAATAGGCAGTTAATGTAACGGTTCTCTGCGCAGAAAATGAAATCGGCGAACAGTTACAGTTTCGTCTCAGTGCAAAAGCAAATACGCTGAAGGCAACGCGAGGCCGGAACCGCGCAGAAGGCAACGCGAGGCCGGAACCGCGCAGAAGGCAACGCGAGGCCGGAACCGCGCAGAAGGCAACGCGAGGCCGGAACCGCGCAGAAGACAACCCGAAAAAATATTTCTCAAGTAATCATAGCAATTTATCGTTAATAAAAATTACTATTCGATACCTAACTATAATCACCTATACCCTAAAGAATTGTAAATTTAAAAAAAAAGTGTTCATCTTACAGACCTATTCCTTACTGTAGTGAGTTTGATATTCATTTTCGTGTTCAATACATAAAATTTAATAAAAAAAATATAATTGTTACCTTTTAAGACACTTTTCACGAATACACCCTTGCCCTTAATAAGGTTATGTTCCCTAAAAGATATTTGTCAAAGAAAGAAAATACAATGATATCAAGATAACTTATATTTTAAAAATAAAATTTTTATTTGCAAAAGTTCGTGCTCAATTAGAATATTAAAAACGAAAGTTTCCATACTTCAAGTAAATAATCCTCATTATTTTTAACGATTGTCACTCATCTTTTTGATATTATTTTATTTATAATGAAAACCGTTTCTGAAATATTGCAATGAGTTGATGCATTAAAATGGTATTGGTAGTCTCCCATCGGTTTTAACGGAAAAGGACCCAAAGAGTTCAATTTAGAATTAAGCCGCCAAACTCAATGCCTTGTGGTGCAGTAGATATCGACTCAGAACGACAAATCAGAAAGCTGAGTTCGAATTCCAGTTGAATTCATTGCATTCACTTACGCATAAATACCCTTGAGAAAGGTATTAATCTGTCTCTTCCCTCCAATTATGGGTTAAATAATAATACAGATTGGGTTCTATAGCCTTGGCTGGCAACCAGTCTACAGCAGAAAGCAATTATGCCCAGTCAGTCATGTCTCTTTCGAGACATGATAGCCCAAAGCGTGTATCATGTATGTCACTTAACTGATATCCAATCACTCTTTCTGGAAGAAATGAAAGCAGAGAAATGATGTAATGTATATCACGAAATTTCCAAACAGATTTTTCAGGTTCGAATTCTATTTTCTTTCTCCTAGACTGGTTGACTTCCAAGTCAAGAGAACCCAATATGCCCTGCTATTTATTCTTTAAGTAAGATGAATTAATGATGTTTCCAAATGCATCAACGCAAAGTGAACTAAAATGAGTCAAACGAAAATTGAATTCGAATATGTGATTTCACTTTCCGACGATAACCGTTATATTACTCTCACATCCATATAAATTATGCATAATTAAGTGAACAGAAGGAAAACCAAATATTTCAAATCTGAAGTAAATATTTACCAACTTTGACATACTCTGACATAGTGCGATTATCAAATCGAACACCCCACTCTAGTGAATTAGAGTGATGAATCTGTTAACCATCGCTCTGCAATAGGCGCAACAAGTATTTTATATAAAAAGTGACGTCATTGGAAATCAATAAATAACAACTAAAAAGTGGAAAGGTTCATGATATTTAATATTGTGATTAAATAACGCACACGCTCCTCCCTTTTTGTCAGTCTGTATTTACCTACACCCATTCACTTTATTTTGCGTAATTTTTATTAGTTTTATATATTTCCATAAAACATTATTCTTAAATTATCGATATGATGAAAAGGAAATTGAATAATATTGATATCGGATTTTTCTCATGGTTCATTGATGTGCAACACATTTTATAGACAGATGTATACGAAACTGATCCCAAACTGGAGAGGGTAAAGTGTTTTATTTATTCGCATTTAAATATATGGAGGAGAAAAGCCTGACAGACAAAAATGGTGTAGACAAAGCCTCTTACATCTGCTTATTTCTCACTGATGCTAGAAATTAGTGTTTGATCCGCAGCAAACGGCAGGGTTTCAAATAAAGATGAACACAATCTTCTTCCAGTTTTTTCTCATCATTTCTCATCTGCTAATCAAAATTGGGTATACTGGCATATTCCACGGCCCGGAATATTTTGATTCTGCCAGCATTAGATTAGGTAGATAACCGTTATCAATAAAAGACAATCATAAAAGTTTGTGAATTTGATAAAACTATTTCCTAAAAATCTGTTTAATCAAAAGATTTTATAAATTTCAACCAACAGTAACGCTAACAGTGCGATCAATAAATGTGGAAGGTATATAATGTAGCGGCTAATATGAGATTATTACTACCATTACTACGAATATACATGCATTAATTTTATATGGACGTAAACAAGTATACACGCAGGTATACGCCTATATATAAACATTTATCAAGTGTTAATAGAACCGTGCTCAATGTAATATAAGACAGCTATTAAGTAAAGATTAATAAATGTATATTATCTTACGTTTAAAACACAACTCGGAGTTTCATGCTTTACGGAATCATTAGGTACATATTAATATATATAAATAAAATCTTCTTTTGATAAAAGTTAAACTTAAAATTTTATAACAAGAGAACATTTTGTCAAAGTTATATATATATATATATATATATATATATATATATGTGTGTGTGTGTGTGTGTGTGTCTGGGCAGCATTTTCATTGATGCATGTTTCATTAAATAATATAGACAAGTTTTGGCTTTTTTTATAAATTCTTTAATTTTAATAGCATTATCATTGAAAGAAGAAAAAAATCACAATATCTTGAATCCTATCTGAGCTTCCTGATTACATAAGCCATTATCAAATATGGGAATTATATTAAAATGTATTAAACAGTTCACGGACGAACAATAGCGATAGTCTGTTTTTGTTTACATGGAAGGTTTTCAAAACGACGAAAAACACATGCGTACGGAACGCTGGAAGCAAAAATAGCACTACACTTCATGACGTCACATATAACCACGCATGAGTGAAAGCAATAAGTATTAAGTATGAAAAGACATTGGGATTACCAATGGCTTCTGTTATCAATTATACGCATTTAAGAATATTTGTGGAGATTTCGTAGTTTTTGTGCAGGTTAGATTTCAACTGTTTTATGTATATAGCTTCGAGAATTTTTAGCTTTTGTTTGTTGTTTTCGTGTTTAAGTATAATTGTTTTCAACGAGGCTATTCCGGAATTGTATGCGGCCAGGTATGTTGTTTTAAATGTCTAAAAATGCGTTTGTCGTCGCTTTGAAAATTTTCCATGTAAACAAAAACAGACTATCACTATTGCTTGTCAGTGAACTGTTTAATATATTGTAATATAATTGTCCTCTTTGAAAATGGGTTATGTAAGCCGAAAGCTCAGATGGGATTAAAAAGTATGTATCAATATTATGATTTTCTTTCTTCTTTCAATGATAATGCCATTAAACTTATCAGACAATATGAAAAGAATTTACATAAAATAAACAGACAAAACTTGTTTATATTATTTAATGAAACATGCATCAATATATATATATATATATATAGCCTTCAAATATCTATCCATACACACACATATCTATATATATATATATATATATATATATTGTGGATAGGTGTTTGTGAATTTAAGTTCAGTACTAGATTGGCAACAGGGTCTTATAAATTTGGAGTTGCTTAGATGCATCCTTATTTTCTGTGCTAAGAAGTTCTCTCGCATTTCTCATGTTTGAAACTGCCTTCTGGCTTTATGCTTTTCAGCCAACATTGAACTTTAAAAAATTAAATGCAATGTAAATTGTTATCTATTGTTTTCCTGATTATTCCTCTGTTATTTTTTTTATTAAGGCTTCTCTTTCTTTTTTCATACTTGTGTCTTAGTGATTTGCTGCCTTAATTGGGGTAAAATTATTTTTTAAATGTAAGGCACATTACGCACCCTAAACTATTTCCGTAAGCTTAGTGCGTTTTTTATTTTTGTAAAAATAAACTTACTTTTCCGGTAGAGTACATACTATAAATTCTTAAATATGGGCAGTAGCTCCTCAGAGACAAAACGGAGAAAGGAAAAAAATTCGAACATTTAAAGCTTTCGAAGACCTTGAATGGGGAAGTAAACTTCCAATGTATCCTATTTACTTTGAATATCTTATTTCAAGGGAAGAAAAAAGTAAACAAAAAATAATTATAACTTTTCGCATTGTTCTTTCCCAGAACGCATTTTTCTGCCGCCATTAACTTTGAGTTGTTCAATCGAGAATGAATGAACTTATACAAATCCGTTGGTATGACTCAACATGCTATTAAATTTAACGAGTAATTTGTAAAAAACGCAGCTTATTTATATAAGATCGATACACTTGGTTTAGTTATTCAGTGGTTAAATCAGAATAAAGAATATTACTTAATCGAGTCCTCTTGTAGTTAATTACTAAACATAGTCAATTATAAGGTAAAAAGTATGAATCAATCTTACAGCAAGTCCACAAATGATGGCATTAAATGCAATTCAGTGAAAACGGTTTGCATTAGAAGTTTGGTAATTGTTATTAAACTCTTAACAAACATTAATGTCTTAATCTGTCACAAGGTCACTGTTTTATGAGTTTATTGATGTAAATACTTAAGGGTGCACTCTCCCGTGTTATATATACCTTCAGTTAATCTGGTACATGATTTTATGTGAATCTTCAAAGTTTCTAGCAGAAATATAACCACATTATAGTACCTAGTATGCATTGAATTTTATACGCTTTTAATAATTTGCCAAACACTGATCCTTGGTTGTCTCATATTTAATAAGCTAAGCTTTATTCAATACATCTGTATAGCAGTAAAACACTTAGTTTGTTAGTGAAATGAATTTAAATCTCACTAAGCAAAACTAAGACACTAACGAACGTTTATGTGAGAAGCCATTTTTATGCTTCTACACTTGCTTCTTAAATCGTTTACCATTGCACGAGAAGTTTAAAATTGTAGATATGCTAATCCATGTGTACTTCCTTAAATTCTGTTCATTTTGTATAAAACGGAAAATGCATAACCATAGAACAATTGTTTGTTTCGATGTACATTACATATATAAAGGATTTTACCCTTATTGAATGATCCATAGATATGGATATGCGCTGGAATAACTTAAGCTTAGTAAATAGGTTTTACTCTCGTAATTAGTGTATGAGATTGTCTCAGTACCGGGAAGTATTCAAACACACTATCTAAAACTTAGTTCTTAATTTCATTGTTATATTTAGAATGTTATTCTTAAAAAAAGAATTAAAAGTTAATTTGAAAATTGAATTAAAAGGTCAGTATTAAAAAATAAATTTATAAGATTTAAATTAAAATATGAAAAAACAGGTTTTATTTTATTTTCACCATAGGTTTTTAAAACAGATTATAATCAATCTAATTCTTCTTTAACTGTTTTTTCTATATTCTAAGCTACGAACAAGAAGTCCATTGTGATTTTTGCATACATTTCTATTAAATTATTACAGAAAGTCTTAACTTTATGTCCATCTGCTTGTAATCCACAGAAATAATACTAAAACCAGAATGTCCTCGTAGTTACTTGATAGTTATTCAGAAACATACTTGACTAATCATGATAATTTTACTTGCCTCTTGCTAAATATTGAGGTATCATTTTGTGAGGTGTTCAAAAGATATAATACTAACAAATATTAAAGAACCTTGATATAGAGCAATAGTTAGCAAATTATTTTCCCATTGTTTCTACTACAGTTAGATGATACCCACAACGTGCTGGGATAAGCTAAATACCTACACACAAATTTAGCGAATGTAGAAGTCAAAAAGAAGGAACGAAAGAAATGCAGAGAAAAAACGCTAAGCATGAGAGAGAAAAGAAAGCATAAAGAAGAGTAGAAGAAAATGAATCGCAAAAGATGAGAAAATATAAACAAAAATAAAAAATAAAGATACAAGCAAGACAAGAAAGCATAATTACTCACATCAAATTAAGTTTATGACTGTGTTATCGAGTTGTAAATCAGAAACAACCCAAGCGAACAACTCTTTCAATATCAGCCATGCATAATACTTAAGGTTAGCGCGCTTCCATACACTCGCTGTTCTATGATGTATTGCTTTCTTTCATGTTTTCAACCACCATGCAAACCCGCTCGTAACTTCCTTGGCAATATCTTGTCTCCCGAAATATTCCGTCCAGATGAGCAGTTTTTGTGTCGGTTCTGCCGGCAAATTTTCGTCAATGAATCCATTTGTTATCGCAAAGTTTTTCATGTTACTATGTTGAAAACTCCTTTTGTTTGTGAAATGTGCAAATTTCAAATCACACGCGTGTTGAGGACACAGACCATAAAAACAATTTAGCATTCTTAAAATCTAGTCTCTGCGATAAAATTTTAAAAGCATAGAACATCAAAAAAAAAAAAAAAATGCCGCATATGATAAAATATACAACCTCCCCTATAATAGAATTTCATAAATTTGTAATAAATGCACAAAATGAAACTTGGTCAAATGGAGAACATGTATAAATTTCCAGTAACTTTTGATACACCTACCATCTAACGTTTATTTAAAGTAATATGTTCTGATGAAACTAGTAAGAACAACTATTTCCGACTAAATGCCTAGCAATCATGCAGCTTGTATCTTTGGTGGAAGCGAATAAACTCGTCTTAACTTACTAACCTACAATTATTGAGAAAAATTTTAATAAGTGACTTGAAAATGATACCCAACAATTAGCTCCTAAACAACTACACTTAATAGTAAAAATCAATTATGTCTTATTGAGAAAAAAGCTATGAGAAGCTGCACCTGGATAAATCAATGAAAATGATTGTAACTTTTACAAAAAATACTCATCAACGAATCATACAAATAATTTATGAAGAAAATTATGAATAAAACTCAAACATTAATTTATATAAACTTCAAAATTTTATTTCACGATTTGTTATATTTAAAGGTTAATCGTAATTTAGGACTTGCATGCTCACCTCCAGTCAAGTGCTTGCTTCGCTTTTATCTGAAGTAACTGTGGAAGTTGTTCATTTAAAACCATCCAAATATTATTTCGTTGCCCAGAGCCAGTTACTTACAGAATATCCCTTTGTAAGACATATATATGTAATCATATAACCCACTCAAATCAAAAATGCCACTGGTGCGTAAGAGGTTAAAGTAAGAGATTGTAAAAGGCTACAGGAAATTTGAAAAAAAGATAAGAAATGGATGGGAATCAAGTAGATAAAAAATGGCAATTGACATCGCATTTAAACTTTCGGAGATTGTAGCAATTAGGAAAACAAGCGAATGGTAAGGAGTTCCACGGACGAACTGCGTGCAAAAGAAACTCTTAAACTAGAAGAGGCAGTTACATTTAATTATTTCTACGGTAAAAGTGCCGGACTTTAATACCCATTTAGTAGCACAAGTAAATACATGTGGTCGGGGTACCAGAGGGGAAAAAGCTCGTCAGAGTAATTTGAATTAAAATACTTACAGAAAGGACAGGGAGAAGCTACATCACGTCGGTGAGAAAGTAACTGAAGGTGGACTGTCAAATCAGGATCGATTATATTGCAAATCCTCCTCTGGATTTCGTCGAGAACCTCAAGATGAATTGCAATGGACGGATGAATGATAGATTTATAAATGTTCAAAATGGATTCCAATGAGAAAAAAACTTTCTTGCCCTGTACAGTGTACTAAACTTTCTAGCAGTAGATGCAGTTATGGATTCAATGTAGTCATTTTATTTCGTTTGAGAGAGTGCAGCCGAGGAGGAGTGCGTTACTCTATTGGAGCCTAGCGGCATTTATTCTAATGATAGGCAGGTATGCTTCTCTATGTAGTAGTTTCGTTTTGGAGGCATTAAGAGTTAGTAGCCATTTCTCACTCCATTCAATCACAGATCAGAAATCTTTTGAAGTGCAGTAGCCAGATTTACTTTGTCACTCTTGGCAGACTTCTTACAGAGATGAGTAAATGGTGGTGTTATCTGCGTAGATGCCAACTTGAGAATTGATTACATCAGGAAGATCATTGGTGAACATCAAAAAAGCGTAGGAATAGAATAGAGTATTGAGAGACGTCTGCGTTTGTATGAAAGGATCTGGAAGCTTGCCCATTCAAAACAACCTTCATTTCACGATTTTACAGGAACGATCGAATTAAATTAAACAATCGTCCAGAAATACCATTGCTTTGGACTTGCACATAAGGCCATCATGCCAAGCTGTAACAAATGCTTTCGAGATAACAAGAGGAACAGATCGAGCTTCGCGGTTCTTATCAAAAGCCTATTACATATATATTCAGTGATAGTCGTTAGCATTAGAAGGGTCAGTGGTCTCCTCAGAGTTCTTAAAAACAGGAACTACAGAGGAAAACTTCCAACAAGCAGGAAGAAGTGAGACAATGGTTAGAGTTTGGAGAGGTTTGAAAAGAGCTCAGGGACACACTTCTGTAGGATATATATATATATATTGTCATCCGCAGACAGATCTGTTTCGCCGTATCACAGCTGATCAGTACGGTTATATATATATTGTTAGCTTAGAAGAACCGTGCAACCCAGTATTAAATTTTTATTTAAATTCTTAATAAATGAATGAATGAAAGAAAATTGAAGTTCCTGTAACTTTCAATGCTTTACCCAACTACTTTTCAATATTCCCTGATGAGATGGGATTGCTGCACTCGTTTTTCAACTGACATCCTATAGTTTGTATTAGACTATTATGAATTATTGTATTATGCTCTGGATATAATTATTATTTCTGCTACTGATTATATCAGCAGGCAGATATGATCCCTGAACTGATCTATTCGGAAATGTAGGTGGGTGCCTTTCCCAAAATCATTAGTGGAATGTAATAAATAACATTATCTTAGCTGAAATTTGACCTCAGTTCTTCATTTCCAATTTAGGTAGTTAATTAAAGGTATTTATTTATAAATTATATCTTATCGATGACTCGGTTAGCAAACTAAAATAACAAACTTTAAAAACTGATGGATTTTAATTTACACACTTACAAACATTTATTTCGACTTGTGAAAAATATTTCCGTTTATTAATTTCATCTATCGAAAAAATGTTAAAAATATAAGAAATGATTATATTGAGAAAATCATTAGACAGTTTTTCACAATTCCTTTGATTCTTTAGTTTTCTTTTGCTTTTACATTTAATTCTATCACTGTTCAAAGCTAGATGACGAATGAGAAAGTAAAAATATTCTCACATTAGTGTAGCAAAGTCATTATATATTCATTCTATCCATTTGGTCTAGAACCGTAGTAAACAAAGATAAGATTTCATCTTGGTAGACACCAAGACTCTCATTAACCCTTTGTTGCATATTGGTTACAATCGTAACCTTTCTCTAAAATAATAGAGAATAATAATTATTTTAGAGAAAGGTTACAATTGTAACCAATATGCAACAAAGGGTTAATAGAACATGTACTTTGTGGTGACAACTGTTTTCGGGCCGGATTTTGAACTGATTGGAAATATCCTTACATGAACTTTTCAGAATTAAGAATGGTAAGTTATTTCATGGTATTTGGTTGTCTAAACCGAATCAACTTGTATCGAATATTAAAAAAAAAAAATCAAATGATAAATAACATTAAAAGAAAGTGGTCATTTTATGCAAAACGTAAGTTACTGCTTAACAAAGTTTTACAAATCTTACTTATATTTATAGTTCCTAACAATTTAAGTTATTTCTATGAAATCACGTTTTGAAATAATGATTTTCGTTGATAAAAATGATGCCAAAATCAGAAGAAAGTTACTAGTAATAACGACATTATGAATTCTGGATAAATATCTTACGTTGCAATGTCTCCTTTGAAACATTTCTTCTGTTTTACCCCCATCTTTGTCTCTCCCTGTCTATCTTCACACCCCCTCTCTGTCTCTCTAGTATACTCTACCCTCTTATTTCTGTCTGTCTACTCTACCCTCTTATTTCTGTCTGTCTACTCTACCCTCTCGTGTCTCCTTGCCGTTGCTCTCGTGTCCCCTTGCCGTTGCTCTTGTCCCCTCTTTCCTCTGCTCCCGTTCCCTCTCTCCTTGTTTACATCCGTCTCTTGTCTCTCTACACTCCTCTCTTTTTTCTTCATTCCATCGCAGACATATATACATATTACATTTTTATCACTCCAACTGAGCACTGCGTATGTTACTTGATAGTCCTTTCCTCTTAAAAATAAAATAAATATGTAGTGGTTCAGTGTAACAAAGTAATCTTGTAAAGTCTGTCAAATCTCTTAATACTATCCAGTACGTACTCTTTTAAAAGATAAGAGTAATTTTGTAAAATGTGGGTGGTAGAGTTTGATCCTCTACTGCCTTACAAATGGCTGTGCGCATCTATGTTACTTTTCTGTGATTGACGTCATTTCTAAATCACAGAAAGACGATATCCGTTTTTTATTGGTAAAGTTGCATTCGAATTTTTTGGAAAGATTACATATGTCATCGTGTGCGTACTTTTTATATTATATGTCTGTATTGATTTACTAAGACAGAATCACTTTCATCAAGAAGCGAAGCAAAGTACTTATTAGATATATGAATACGTATATCTATTACTTAACCTATATTTAAAATCTTTTAAAAACGTTTGGCGCTCTCTAACGATATATCAAGATACCGAATAAATGCAGATTTTCATGCAATAAAAGCAAGGATTTTAAGAAGGTTTAAAGATTTATTTTCCATATTAGACAGTGCAAAACATTCAAACGTACAGATTTGAACTGAAGGTTTAAGTTGATTGCAAACATTTGTAAAGTTCAAAACCCAGTAAGTCTTTATTATTTCTATATTTATGCATTTTACAAGTTTTATGTTAGAAAATATTTTTAGATTGTAAGAATATTTAAGAAATAATGATTTACTGACATAATTCCCACTAATTAACCCATATCTGAAGGAATAGAAGGCATATCTTTCCCAAGTTTATTTGTGCATTAGTGAATATAACGAACCCGACTGGAATTAACCACTCGTACATCGAAGTTTACAGCATTTAGTATTCTCAAATGATCAACCTCTTATACTTGCCAGGATCGACGTTGCCTCTCATGCGAGAACTGGTGTTTCAACGTGATTATGGCCGTAAACCGATTTATCTGACCGCCAATTTGATCAGCCAAGCTAGTTACGTTTAGCCTAGCACTTTTTTTAATATGAGAATATCGAATGCGAATTAGATTAATTCGAATCGTAAAATGCGTTCAGAATCATTTTTCTAACAGTTATACATAAGTTTTTAGTAGTACACATATATTTGTACACTGTTTAGAGTAAAAAGAAAAAGTTTCTATTTCAATAAGAGTATCCAGTATAATAACAGATGATGTAATAAAAATGTCAGATTAAAAATAAATTCATCAATTATTTAATTAATTATTCATTTAATAATTATTAAATTATTTTAATTTAAAAAATTACTTTGGCTACATTTCGGATACAAAACTAAACAGATAATGGCTTTCGAGAAAAGTATATTGGTGATGAAATGTATATTCATTAAAAGGGTGAGAGAACCTTGTACTGCAACGCTCTTTGAAGCCGAAAGATAAAGTGCGCCGAATCAATCGGTAGTTTCTCCTACAAACAGGGACGCAATAATGATTCCTGTCGAAGAGCACATTTTCTTTGAGATTTATCAAGTACACAGGCCGATGGACGTAGTGCACATTGTCTAAAGTAACGTAAAAATGGGGTGTCTATTTCAAATACGAGTACCCTTTAATGTTTGAAGTAATATATATATATATATATATATATATATATATATATATATATTGGAGCATTTATAAATATAGGCATTATGGGTTCAACACTGAATAGTAACTAACAGTTTCACGCCTCAATGCTATCTTCAAATCAATCTCAGTCTGAAGATTGTACTGAGTCGTGAAAGTGTCAGGAATCAACACTGCATGTTGACTACGTTCACAATCTATCTATATACAAATTACAATTGTGATTTCTTGAAGCTGTAAATACATACAGATACTTATAAAATGCTACTTGCAACAGTTCCACCCTTTTCTCTATTTCTTTTTAAGAGCACCAGTGTATTCAGATGCAATTATATTGTTGATAGGAAGTCTAAGGATGTTTCTTACTAACTTTAGGAGTTTAAACCGTTGCCTTTGTTGTCGAGGGTAATCTGGCCCAACCCTGTTATACACTGTGTGAGTCAGTCTTTTGTCTCTCAGGGACAGCTGTTTTGTTTTTCTGAAGACTGGCGTTCGAGCGGTTCTATCAATCATTTGAATGACAGTCTGGTTGCGAGGAAGCCACGACTCGGGACCACGTTGACTCCCTGTGTTATTCTGCAGTCACCCACCCAAGCTCTAGTCCACACCCTTCCTCTCGTCGTTATCGTCATTGACATTGCTCCCTTACCTGCTACCCTGTCGTCTTTCTACTCCCGTCGCTGCACGGCATTTAAGTTGTGTATCAAGGAAAAAGAGAGAAAAAAGAGAGAATTATTGGAAGAAACAGATGAAAAAGATGTGAGAGATATAGAGCGTTTTGAAAAGGTTAAAGCGAGATGTAGGAAAAGATGAAAAAATGAGTGAAATGGATCGGAGAAGATGAACACTGGAGAGAGAGAGAGAGAGACAGAAAGAAATTAAGAGGAACACGGGGAAGAATAAAGGTGAGGGTGACTCGTGGGGAGGAGAGGTCGTGACACTGGGAATCGAGAAGGTACAAAATATAAACGAACAGAGCAGGGCACGGTATTTCATCCAGTTGACTCGCTTCGAGATGCAAATAGGATAGTGAAGAAAGAGAAAAGAAAAAGTAATTTTAGGTAGAGTTCATTAACATTCATAAACACTAACCTCAATCCTCGGGCTTTAGAAAAAAGTAAAAAGAGAGTTCACTCAAACAGTATCTCCCAATAATTGTAATAAAAAATAGAAGAACCATGAGCATGACTTGCTGTCTGCGGCTAAAAATAAAGGTACCTTTTTATTGTAGCTCGGAGTTAAAGATAAAAATAAATAAATGAGTTTGCGTTGCATTTTAAGTAAAGGCATAATATAAATACGTTACTGGGGTCTTACCCGCGAATATGAAAGGGAAATTTTCCACTTTTATTTTGTTTTTGAATAAAGAAGTGATGAAATTAAAATAAGTGTAATAATTGAGAGAATAACATACAAAATAGTTTACATTTACTGAGTTCATTTTAATCTGTTTTAAACGCAATGGCCCAGATATCCCTTAAACGACAGGAGAAACTTGCCAAACAAGTAAAAAACGATAAAATTCCTTTTTTAAAAGGATAATTTAATTGCTTATTCTCGCTTTGATAAAATTTAAGAAAGGAAGGTATTTTAATCTTATTTTTTAAATTTTATAAGTCAAGAAAAATATTTTTAACAGTGTGATATTTATTGAAGCATTCCATACAAAGAAACTGGGCACTCTTTATTGCAAGTTGTCCTTATCTTTTCTCTTCAGAAATACATACAGACAAATCGTTATCTTTGATTTGTCCTTCCAGCTTCGTTTGTCGACAAATCGTCCAGGAAATGAATAAGTACTAGAAAATAGTAATGTCATAATTACTAGAGCTTCAAATTAGTCACTCGAATTAATGATCTTATTGTAGGAAAAAGTTTAAATCATCAATTGTTGATGTCCGCTGATCTTTAAGGAAACATCAATTGATGATAAAAGTTAAGACATTTTAACGGTCCATATCTAGAAAAATATACATTAGTATAACTATTTGAAAACAGTGATATCTTTCATAGTTTTCTGAAAGATATTACTGTTTTCAAATAGTTATGCTAATATATATTTTAATGGAACCTACCAACCTTAAAAAAATTATTACACGTATAATTCCTAATTTGTGTACGTACGTGCGTGTAAGTGCGTGTGTGTGTATGAGAGAGAATGAACTATTTGAATTATGCATAATAAAGTTATTCAATATCCATGTATAGAACGCTGGTTGGTTAGTAAGTTTCAATTATTGTCACTACTGTAATGAGATAAATTATACTTCATAATTAAAATCATTATATTCTTATAAGAATATCACAGTCAACTAATATCACTAAATAAAGTAACACTAAAATAAGAATGATTTTTTTTAAAGTCAAGTGTAAACTATTGTGTTATAAAGAATGGTGAGATTTCTTACAATAAGTGCGCAGAAAAGGAACGAATAGCCATGCATTGTACGACAAAAGACAATTTTCAGAAGTTAGACTTGCTTTTATGTTAGCTTTAGGCAAACAACTAAAGAAACAAGGACGTTGATCGTATATCTTAGCATTATTTGAGAAAAGGTGTAATAATTTGACGACAATTAATGCATTGACTTGTGACTACAATTCTCAGAAATGTTCCACATTTTCACCAACTGCAAAATTATTAATCATAAGGTAGATTAAACTTTGTAATTTTGTCTTTCCGTATTTGACCTGCAAACTTGTGTCAGTCTGACTTGGTCATTTTGCTTATTTGGTTGGTTTGTTGAAAGATAATAAAATTGTTCGGGACAAATGATCGGTCTCTATTTCAGACTATGATGCACCTCGATGTGTAGTATGTCATTGTTACTCTCACTGACTATTTATCAAACCAGTCAACGTCACAGACTGACCGATTTGATGAGCCAGTTAGGCAATCACTCAAGTCTCATACTGGATGGTGCGTTCATTTGACAAGTCATTCACCCTGACTCTTGGGTTTTGAATTCTATATAAAAATAATAACATAAAATAATAATAAAAATACCCACTAGAAGCTCTATTTGTGATTGTGTTATTTTATGTATCTGTTAGTGACTGACTCGTGTGCATCTATCCACGTGTGTATAAGCGAGCGTCTGCAATGTGTATGTGTGCACGCGCATGGTACATATTCTTTACTTCCTTCCACTTGGCGTATAACTCTTCGCAGAAGCATAAATCTCCCGATCTTTTCCTCTCCGCCCGCCCCCCCACCACTCGCTCCCATTTTCCTCGCTCCCCTCTCATATATTTCCGCCACCTTTTTCTTCTACTCCACGAAAATCTTCCATACTACTTTCCAGTTTTCTTTCTTTATCTTCAATTTACTCTTATTTTTTCCCGCAAATTCAACATCTTGTGCACTAACTCCTTTAAAAAAAATCTTACTCTCTCTCTTTTTAAAATCCGTAAACCACCGCCGCCACATCCACCACCATCAACTCCATCATCTTTATTACCCGTTCCTCATCTTTTTTTTTGCTCATCCTCTTGATAACATCTATTCTCCCCGCCACCATCTCTTATCTCTTCACCGCCACCGCCAACAAGAAGAACAACACCACATTTACTCCTCTTTCTCTCTTGGTTCTTTCTGCCCGATGGGCACAGAGCTGAATTTGACAGGGCACGTCATTATAAAACCAGATTCAGACTAGCAGATAATGTAGGGAAAATGTCTTCGCAGGCCATCCATGCGCAAAATCACATTTCAACCAACCAGGAGGTGCAGCACCCATGTCATGGTTACAGCCATTTTGGCGTTGTTCTTGTCATAGAAGCCCCCTATAGTGGTGATAGAGGTGATATCATCATCAACATTAATATCATCAGAATTACCATCTTCAAAATGAGCACCATCAATCAACAAGCTGGACAATGTTACCTCCCATCGTCTAACAACCCGAATAATCTTATCCCCTAGCAGTGAACAAACTGGACAGCAATATAACCCATGGCACCCAACAAGCCTGACAACGTTATCCCAATAGCGCCCAATAAGCAGGACAGCACTATTACCCTAGAACCCAACAAGCCGAATAGCCTTATCCCCATGTCACCCAACAAGCTGGTCAACACTACTAGATTTATCAACTATAATGGTAGGCATTATAATCTGTCCGATCTTAGAGCGAGTTCTTCATACAATTTCGACTTTTTGAAGAAACATTGCTTTTTTATTATTTTTCTATCAGTCATGGCTATTAACATTTTCCACTCTCAACACCCTAATTCAAACCAGCCTATGGTATACCTTTACAGCCAAGCACCTACGAAGAGTATTTTCTCGTTCCCTTTTTTCCTTTTCCTTCTCGCTTTCTTTTTGATACATAAGCATGCTCTTGCACTTTCTAGTGCTGATATCATTACTTACGCCATTTAGGGTTACAATAGCGTTCCTACTTTTATTTTTCTATCATCTTTCCTTCGACTTAGTCCATTTTCAATCCTTATTCCTTCTGTATCTACCTCTTTTCTTTTTCTTCAGAGTTTATGTATATATAAAGACGCAATTAGATACTTGCATATATACCATGATTGTAAACATGCATCTATGGAATGAGTGCATACATTTTTTTATCTGCCTTAATGCAGTGTTTTTATTAGTAACATAATTTTGAACAGTATTTATGAAATGTTAATTCGCCTTAAAAAATTGACCTAAAATGTTAAATTATCCTAAAAAGCAAATAATTATATTTGACTATAAAATTATCCACGTTACCCGCTTATCAAACAAACTGGATGCTTGTACTATCAGAAAAAACATTTATATAAATGTTGTGAATATCTGGTATTTTTTTTTAAAGTTTTCAATTACATCTTCATTTTTTTTATTATTGATGTGTACTTAAGTTTCACCCAGTATGTTACAAAGTCAAATATGACTAAAAAAAATAAACAAAAGAAATTGAGTTTGTGTTGCAACAGATTTCTATTTCGTACGTGTTTTTCTGCTTGTCTGGAAAATATGTATTTGAATTTTGGCTTTTAAGTGGGTCGAACGCAAATTTTTACCTATGTGTGTGTGTGTGTATATATATATATATATATATATATATATATATATATATATACTGCTACTTCAGATATTTATCAAGTTCATTTGAATAAACTTTTTTAAATATTTTATCAGCTTACATTATCTGATCCAGTGATAAACTATTACAACAATCTTCCAAAATATTGAAATCTGCTTGTTTTGAAAATCAGTAGCCGAAATCTCCTTTTTAGTTAGGCTCAGATACTTATGATAAATTCCTATTGCAAATACGCAACTTTGGCTGTTTTTTAATAACTGAACCCTGTTTGAATTTACTACTTTAGAAAAACAATATCGGAGTATGTTCCATTTCTTGCCTATGTTTTCTGGATTGATGAAATAGTTGGCCAGTTACTATTTGGTTTCTTGCAACTTCAGTGACATTTAATTTTAAAGTTTCATGTTGGATTTTTTTTTTCAGGACAGTTAGGTGGATAGTTTCCGACGGATAGAGATTTGAAATTGGCCAACAAACGGTTTGTGTTAGATCTAGCAGTCGTCTTTACTCTTTATAATGTGGGTTATGATGGGACTAGTATTAGCTGACTTTACTTTCATTGACACAATTCATGGATTGTATAACTTCAGATGAACGAATGTTTTCAGTAAAGACCACCGTTATTAACCGCAAGCGTGTTTTAACCTGTGAGTACTCGCATTTAAATAAACATTTCCCCTTCTAACCGGATGGATGGATCTATCAATTTAGCTAGGTAAAAAAAAATTGCCTTAATAAAATTAAAACTTTCATCTTTTACTTTTCTGAACGCAATTAATATAAAATGTCATGATTAAATAGATATTAATTGTCCTTGAAAATGTCTGCAGAAACTTGTTTAAGAAAAGATAGCACTTACTCTTCTTTTACCACAAACTCGTTCCTGATTATGGGTGCTACCAATTAAAAAGCACCCACCTACTCCACTAAACATTGTTATAAAACAATTTTATTAAGCTATTTGGTTATTAGAAAAGCTATTAAGAAGAAGCATATAAATACTTTTTCCGAGTGCATTAGTACAATGACAATGTAATCGTCCTCAGCTGAAATTTGAAATACTGATCCTACTTTCTCTACTGATAACCGATACATTATCTCGCACATATAGGCGCGTAGCCAAGTTTAGAAGGTTCAATTTCAGACCTAGACCCTGGTTCGAATTTTATCATATGTATTCATTGATATAACTTCTCGATGTTATAGAACTGGAGAAGGAGTTTCAGTATACAGTAACTTTACAAAGTGCCCGAAAATTATGCCACACCTAGTGAGTGAAATTGGGTAAACAATACCGTTCGATATCTATCGATGGTCTTGTTAGCACGAAGTCGTAAGTCATTGTAACTGGCCTTGTTCAGGTAACTGATCACAACATATTATGCATTCTCTCTAAGAAACTAAGGTCCTCTCAGCATAGCTATACTATTAACCACAATTTTGCTCTGTGAATGGGGAAGGTTTTGTCTTCCCACCGTGGCAAACATGGATAGCTTGGAAATGTGTTATAGCTGGCCATTATTTATTTCACATTTCTCATTCAGGCCGAAAATGCAGACCTCCTGCACAACTGGCAAATGTGTTTATAATAAATAAACAATTCTATATTCATGCAATATACGTAAACGTGTTTTACTGTCATGAAATGTTATACAAAAAATGCTTCGAATAGAAACTTGTACAGAATATTTTGGGATAATCTATGACAGAGTAGAAATAGTAACTTTTCGTAAGATGTTCCGTCCATTTAAAGCGCTTCATCGACCTAAAGTGACTTTATGTTGATGTAGTTACACGTGCACACGAAAGTGAATTAACAATGCAATTTTAAACATTTACATTTGATTTTCGTTAGTGTTTGGCTATATCGTCTAACCGATTTCATATAGTTTTTTTTTCCCAATTTGTCATACATTTTCCTAAAATTGTTCTTGTATAAATGTATATCGTTTTTTTCCATAACAGAATATACAGGGTATGATAGATAAATTATCGTCTAAATTACACAACAATGAAAATAACGCTGATATCTCATTTTAAGAGATATATTTACCAAGACTACACAAAAATATCTTGAAATACTAAATAGTACATTTATTCAATAAAATCACCATTGACTTCAACCACGGCCTCCAAACGATTTCAGAATTTCCTTCAACTCATTTGGACAGTCTCCTTGCTTAAGTTGGTGAATAATGTTTTCTTTAAGTTCATCTTTGGTGTTACAAGGAATTTGTTGGTCTCGCACTAAACTGCACTCCAAACATAATAATCAAAGAGATTGCCGTATGGGGAGTTACGTGGCCATATGTAAGTAAGGATGTGGTCGCAGAAATTGTCTAACAGTCATGACTGGGTTCTCCTGCTTGATGCAGAGTCGTGTTGCCAGACATAGGGTCTTCCATCAGCCATCATCTTGACCCAGGACAGCACTACCTCTGCAAAGCACTTGATGTAAACCTCCGTGTTGAGTCTGTCCTTACTAACAAATTCGTGAGTTCTTTCATTATCTGAAGGACCAGAGCGAGTTTTCGTGTTACCGTACCTTCGTAAACACCATTAGACTCATCCAACTGTTTCCAAATTCTCTACACTGTCCTCAGATTGACACCCATACATTTTGAAATGATCGTATTGGAGCTTCTAGTGCGAGCGCCAAGCAGTACCGCGTGCCGTTTCCAAATTTTTGGTTGAGTGAATTACGTCATGATGCTCTTTTTTCACAGATAGTGTCCCGCTGAATCTACTGTGCAGTTGGCAAAATAAAGAAACTAGCTCAGTATAATTAGATATTTGGAAAATTAATCTTGACATATTTTATTGTATAATATATTGAATTTTATTTAATTTAGACAACATGCAAGGGAAAATACGTCAGTGTTGGCCTATTTCATGAAGTGTAGAATTGTAAAGACTGATTCTGTAAAAGAGCAAAGTACGACACGAATAACAGAAAAAATATGAATTTTTAACGGCGTGGATGAACTAGAACTAGAATGAAGCACCTGCTAGAAAACATTTGTAAGTGATAGTCTCCATTGATCTATGTCAGCCGCTCGATATAAATAGACTTGTATTCTAAAGAATGTGTACTCACTTAATGACACTAGAATATGAGAGAATTCTGAAAGTTTAGGTATCGTGTCGTCGTAAACCATTATTACTATAGTGAATTCGAACATCAATGGGGACTTCGTAATCGAATTTTTCTGTCGAATTATATCAAAGTTAAGCCAGAAAGTTTTAAATGACAAGCTTTTTTTTTCTTTTTATTGTATAAAATTTTGAAATATGATCAATGTATAACTTTTTTTTTACTCGTTGCAGGTACTTTTGGAGACGTTAAGTACTGAGTCGTTAGACTACAAGGTAAGTTGAGTGTTTCTTTTAAAATTTTAAAGATAATAAAAAAATATGTCTCGAATTAACACTGATGTGAATATATTAGACTTATTTTAAAATAACTCAATAAAACAAAATGAAAGCCAAAACTAACCAATCAAGTAAATTTAAATATTTTTATCCCCTCTTGTCAGTCATAGAATGTTTATATTCAAATTGCAGCCAACTTAGAGTAAAAATATCGCCAATCAATCATTACAAAGAGCATTTTAATGATTGGGCATATTAAAATAATTCAAGAAAAATATTGGCATCGAAGATTAGCATAGTCAGAGCGATGTCAAACTATATATTTTTTCTTATTTTTAAAATTTTTTAACTATAATATATTTCAAAGTTATTTTTAAAGCAAAACTATTAAAAGGATACAGTCAATTAAACAGATCTCACAGTAGAATAATTTAGAAGGAATTAAAAATAAGTAGTCCAGTAAGTGCACTATCAGAATTAAATTTAAAAGAACAATCATTTCAGGAACTTGGTGATCATGACTATCCACAGTTTCCTTTGCTTTATTATCTGAATTGCCATAACTTCTTGGAAAAGACAGCGAAATAGTTTCCTTTTTCCATCGCAGTTTTTGAATTCAGAATAATCCTTTTTGACTAGTTGCTACCCAAGATTAAACAGCCTAGTTTCTATTCATAGCTCGTTGGATAAGAATTAGATTTAAGCATTCTTCTAGGGAATTAGTGAAAAAGTGAAAATAGATGATTAAATCGAAAATTAAACTGTGCACACTGAAATCACTTTGTGCCGATAACTATTTATCTGCCCACACATTCTTTTAGAATAGATAATATGAGATTTGGATAATTAAAATACAGATTTATTGCTCACTCTATGCTTACATTTTGTGCTGCTGAACAAAAAGAGGAAAAATATCTAGATAATTTATATAACTTCTAAAGTTTTTATTGTATGATATTCACTATGAAGTAAATATCAAATAAAAGGCGTTATTTTTTTCTAGGTATAAGTTAAGGGGATACCCACTTTACAAAATGTTACATGCTTGATTTCCTCGTATTCACTGTAGGGAAATGAGCCCTATTTTATTATTCTTTTCGATCAAATAACTGTGATGAGCAAAAGAAAAAGCCGGCTTTCTATCTCTGTTTTTTAATTCACTAACCTGCAATTCCAAGTAACTAAAGGAAGCCTGGAACCTGACTACTAAAATTAAAGGCGTCTACCATCATCAAGTATGTTTTTCGACTTAACTCTAATAGACACTCAAATCAAACCAAAATAAACAACAAAACTAGTACAAACATAACTGTTTGCTACCATTGGTATCAAGTTGGGTATCTCCAATTTTTCGCTGAAAAAATATCCTAGCATGATCAAAAAAGGCTCCAACCTTAATAAAAACAGTTTTACGATTAAAGTATTTTTATTATTAAAACGAAAGACCAAAGTTTTTTTTTATCTTGTCAATGGTCAACGCAATATTTACGAATAGTATTTTATCGCCTTTTCCCAGTGAAAAAACATTGATTTGGATATTCATGCAAAAAATAAAAACTTGTCAGATTCTTATGAAACTTCCAGTATTATTAACAAATGTATGAAATTATTTTTAAAAAATATGCTTTGAAGTAAATTTTGATGTAATATAACACGTGCTACACCCACCCCACTTCATCACTTGAAATTCAGAGAAATTAAATTTTCGTTCGTTAAAAGTAAAACTGCTAGGAAAATGTAAATCTTTAATGTTGTTATTGTTTTTTCTTTTCTTTTTTTATTCAAACTGCTATTATTTTGTACAAAAATTGTTCCTAATAATTAGGTAAAAAATGTCATAGTTTATGACAATATTTAATTGAAAAGGCTTTTATTGGTTTTTGTAATTGAGATTTATTAAGAACACTATTGTCTTAAAATTTATTCTACGATGGATAATGAATTTTTACAATAATTATTTTCATTTTCTTTCAATTTTTTATTGACTTTACTTTCCTCCTGTTAGTTTCTATTAAGCGAGAACGATAGTTACCCGTCAAAACTTGAAAAGTTATTACTAAAATAATTTTAGCACCAAGAGTTTTAATACTTTTTATTTTTATGTATATAAAATATGTAACATTTCTACTTTTGAAAGTACGGTCGATCATACACGACATTATCAGATAATAAGAGCGATGGCTTTAGTAAATTTACGGGCAGCATTCCTAAAATTATATTATGGAGACTTAACAATTTTTAAATTACGGAATACTTAAAAATTATATAAAAACGCATTCATGTCATTTTTTTAAATTATGTTTTACAGATAAAGTCTCTGTATAACAACAGTCATTATGTCATTACCTCGTTAATTACGTAAAACGGCTACAATTTTGGTTTTAAAATACATTTTTGTGTTATAAAGTAAATTTTTTCAAATCAATTTAATTATTCTTTAAATAAGCTAATATTCATCAAATAAAGTTTCAGAAAAGTATATTTCGATTTGGGGATTTTGTAATATAGAGAATCATATTGCTATGAAAGACGACTAAAAAAGGACGGTTATTAGCTTTTTATATATAAAAAAAAGATTCCAATCAACATAATTTTCATTTGAAATACACCAGAGTCTTTTGGGTTTACTGGAAATAATAAATTAATACTTTAGCTTTCAATTAATGTTAAAATGAAAACTCAAGTAAGCTTTCTTTTTTTCCATTTATAAAAAATTCATTTTAAATCTTAAATATAAAAAACATAAAATTTATATTCTTGACTTGAATAATCACATGGGCTAGGCTTAGCCTTGAATATTAAAATATGTATTTTACATGCCTCGTTATCGTAAAAAGATTTTTATCATTTTTGATTAAAAGAATGAAGCTATCTTTTATGTTTAAAGAAAAGACTAATAAAAATATCGATATCATGCACTTTCCTTATACAGTGATCCCATCCATCTGTAAATCAATAGATCATTCAATATTTTCAGTCAACAAATGTCTACACGAAAACCAGGTACCAAATAATAGACTAACGACTGCTAGGCAATATAGATTTTTTTTTCTTTTTAAATCCTTTGTTAAGCCACTTATTGTCCATCGGCCTGTGTGTTGAAGTGTAAACATCCATTGATTATTGCAAGAATTCCACGCCTGTTTGCTTGCCTAAACTAAATAAAAAAACACTAAAGTATTTTAAGGTTAAAAGATATGTAGTCAGACAATTACAAGGAAGAAGATATTTAAAAGGAAAAAGTACTCGATTTTTCGCTTGATTAATGAAAATTCCTTTTAAGTCCTCTGAACATAGGTACGATACTAGAGTAGTAGTTTTCGACCTTTCCATAACCTCGTCACCATAATTGCTTTGGCTATAGATGTCCGAAACCATCCTGGTATGAATGTTAGGGGTGAATGCTAATTCAGTATAATGGGTAAATAAAATGAGATTAATTTTTCTTCTTTAAAGTTTAAAAGGTACTTCACAAAGCTCTCAAATAAGAATATAGCATGCATAATTCTATGAAGAATTAGAGATTCGTTTTTCAGTTTTTAAAGAGCATTGTTCTATGGTTGTGTTTTTTAAGAAAGGTGTTTCTTTTGTTCTTTTTTATTATTTTTAAACTTTGTGTACATAAGAGATTTTGGCAGGAGCTAACTGAATAAGTTAATTAAACTTAAAGATATTTAATATATACCTAATTAAAAAGATATTAACTACAATATACGATACTCTTTTTTCCAAATATTGTGAACGGTTGGTAATGTAGCATGATAAATTGAAAATAAAACTTTTGTAGCACCAAGTCGTTATGCTTTAGGTGTATAACATTTTCTTGGTTTGAGATGGTTGATAATTAAATATAAATAAGAGAAAAATTTAATGGGACGAACTTATATTTTTGTTAATATATTTATAATAGTAAAGTCGTAGAATTTACAAAATATCTAAACAGACCTGTAAATTTCATACAAAAAATAAATTTTAATTGAAATTTAGGGATATTTTAGAGTTACCACGAAAATAAATGCTAATGAATCAAAATGTCGGAAAAGTTTATTTAAAAAAAAATAGTATTGATATTTAGGATATATTTCTGAAGAAATAACATTTTCATTTTTTTAAAAACTTTAAACATTGTGAAAATTTAACTATCTTGGATTTTTATTATATAAAGCCTTATCAGACACTATGCACTTTTTTAGTATTGTTTTCATCTTAATTTCAATTATTTTATTTATCCTAGCAATATTAATAGTAGTAGTAATATTATCTTGAAATTTTATTCGATGAAGCTTTAACCATGACATCTTTGTTACTAGATTTTTTTCATATAATTCTAGTTATTCTTCATTCTTAATATTCAAACGGTAATTCTATAGCAAATAAAAGGGATCAAAAATAAGGCTCTAAACCTGATCTATTTTACTACAGAAAACCAAACTTTCTGTTCCAACTTCGCTAATCACCTGAGATAAAAATATAAAAATAGATTTTTGCTACCATATTTGATATTTGTTTTGTTTAGGTATGTAAAGTTAGTAAGTGTCCTAAAACTAATTAATGTAGTGTTGTTATAAGTACTATGTTAGTTTAACAGAAGAAGTATTTTCGTTAACGTATTTTTGTACAAATTTATTTGAGAAGGCCATGAACGCCAGAGTTAACTAGCAGAGAAGACGAATATTCTAAAATTGGTAAGCAGCCAGTCTAGGAAAAAGACAGCCCTGAATTCAAAACCAAGTTGGCAACAGGAAGCCACTTCCCTTTCCCCAAAAACAATTATAGTAATCAGTTGCAGAAAAGGTAACATTTATCAATAAAGAGGCAGTATCTTTAACCAAAAAGTATTATACATTATATTACTTGAGTGGATACTGAACAGTTCTCGGTTCAATCCATTTATCAAAATTAATATTATGATTTTTCAAACATGTTTGGTTTAATAATCTAGACGTATCCTAAAAGTTTTATAAGTACTAATATATACCTCACTGATACCAGTAAAAAAAAATAATGATATACGATATCAAGTTTAATACAACCAACTAAATCATCCGGAATAACTCTTCTTCGTTAACACTTATGTATATATTTGCAAATGACCAACATTGTATATTAATTCAAATATCCTTTGGGAGATTGTATCTCATATATATATATATATATATATATATATATATATATATATATATATTGGTTAAAAGACGACAACATTATCGAGAAGACTTAAATTCATATTTCGGAATTAAGTTCGATTGCACAGTTGACGCAACATCCTTATTTCACATTGACATTTTATAGAAATATTCATCGACAAAACAAATATACTCCACCACGAAAATAAAAAAATTAAAGTTCTTGAAGCCTTCTATATAAACAATTGCAACCAACACTGAATAAAATTATGAATATCGCAATGTTTTAAAATGTCTATAACAATGTTTTAAAATTTATAAATTGTAATTTAAAAAACTGACAATAATAACAATGTTTTAAAACACAAATTGTAATTTAAAAAATTCTACAATTATAAATTAATTTACTCGACTTACGTAGTGATAACTTTTCATTTTGATTTAACACTAAGTTTTACGCACAATACAAAAATATGTAAGTGTCAATTACATTAATTTTTGTCTGAACGATTCACCACTGAAAATGATCTTGGATGAGATTGAAAGTACATTATGGAAAAAAAGGTATATATATATATATATATATATATATATATATATATATATATATATATAATCCTTCATCTACAGCACGACTCAGATTCATGCACTATAAATAAGCTCATATTATGCACCTGATGATTACATAGTGCTTGAAACTTTGGATCGTGGTATTGACGTATGTGTATCTATTAATATATTTAAATATATTATCTTATTCAATAGCCTTGTTATATTACATTGAGAACTGTTTTATTAACACAAGGAAAATATTTATATTTGTAGTTTCGTGAATATATATATATATATATATATATATATATAACATGATTTTACGTGACCCACACACACATATATATACACTTCTATGTGCCTTGCCCTTTCAGGACGTAGGCGATCATAGCTTTCCACGTCTCCCTATTGGTGGCTTTTAGCACACTTTCTCCTGTAACACCACGCAACCCACGTTCTGTCAATCACCTGCTCAGGCCCTTCAAATATGTTATCAAACGCTTTCCTCTGTTTCTTTTTTGCTCTATCTGGCCTGTTAGTATTAGGTTCTCCAAACCCTCCTTCCTAATTGCATGTCCCAGGAACTTTAGTTGACTTCTGATGGTCAATATTAATTTCCTTTTTGGTTCTATAACCTCATTATTGCTCACATTCTCGGTCCATGATATCCTTCGCAGCATCCTTCAGTAGAACCACGTTTCAGCTGCTTCAAGATTTTTCTTCATCTTTGATTATATTGTCCAGCATTCACTATATATATATAAATATATATATATATATCTTAGCCAAAAAACATTTAAATTCCTTTTTTCACATTTCACTGCACTTTATCTGAAAGATTGCCTGTTTTAGGTCAGTTATGTTCACTACTTTAATGCAAGAGTGATAAACTTAAACCAACTACTGTACCGAGCAGAACGTGTGTATATATATATATATAGTCATCCGCAGACAGATCCGTTTCGCTGTATCACAGCTCATCAGTACGGTTAGACTCCAATTGCTTTTTAACCCAGGATTGAAACCCGACCGAATTGGCGTCAGTCGGCGATTCCATATTTCAAGAATATGAAATGTCAGAATCGTAGAAATAATTATTTATTTCATCACATTCCAAGTAGGTCAGATGCTTAGATAGCAGGAAATTTAAATTTCTTAACATGGCTTAAATATATTTGTTAGATTTATAGAAGCTTTTCATAATAAACTGCTGGAATTTTGATTCATTCTTCCTGCTAGAATTGTTGTACCTTAATCAGATTGGTACACCTCCTTGTTCAGACATTTCCCATTTTATACTTTTCTATATCAGTCAACATATTTTCTATTGGGTTTAGATTTAAATTTTGTTATACGAAATATGCTATAATATTTTATGGTACTGGTAAATTAGCGTTGATATAAACTTCTACTGGGCATTAACTGAAGAGAGTTTTCTTTTGTTATCAAGTATCAAACTGTTGTCCCTAAAATTATTAGATATTAATATAATAATTGTAAAAAATATGTGGAAATCAAATAGTAAGGAATTAAGCTTAATTATTCACGTCATGTTTACTACGGTATGAAGAAACTTATGCATGCTCCATCTCCATCTACTTTTTTCTATTATATATATATATATATATATATATATATATATATATATAAGTATGAGGTGTGGGTATAGAAGAATCCAAAGAAGTATGCTGTACATACAGTGGTAGGATAACTCTTTAAGAGAGCTCTAAATATATATTTTTGTGTAAAATCCTTTGTACAATAAAGACGGAAGCTGATGATGGTTCGTCTGAAGTAGGCCTACACATCCGATTTATCACGAAATAACGTATCTGCCTTAATTTTTCTTATATATATATATATGGTCGATTTGTCAGGTAACTTAGTGTATGGAGAAGGGGATACAAGCCTGCGGTACTTTTTAGAAAGTGCCTGAAAACAATACCACGGTTTGACCTAAGCCTTGTGAGTCAAATTCGGTAGACGGCTCTCTTTGAAAAGTCTTCTATGGTTGGGCTAGCTCGAAGTCACAAATCATCGTAAACGAGGGTTTGAGCGTCCTGGCCTTGTTCAGACTGTTGTTCACGCTAGCTAACGCGCTCTCTCCTAGGAAACGTAAGTGCGGTCAGCTCAGCATAGTTGCAGTATAAACTACAGGTGGGCTCT
This sequence comes from Ascarosepion bandense, assembly GCA_037127315.1. Classification (NCBI taxonomy): domain Eukaryota; kingdom Metazoa; phylum Mollusca; class Cephalopoda; order Sepiida; family Sepiidae; genus Ascarosepion; species Ascarosepion bandense. The sequence goes on from JBBBDQ010000809.1 coordinate 2,411,120, forward strand.
GTGGGTGTTAAACAAAGCACAAATCTACCTGAGCAGACGTCTGCAATGGGGATTAGCTAGCCGCCCTGGTAGACGGGTGTCCCCGAATACGAGTGGCTAGCTATTTATATATAGCTTTGAAGAAAGCCAAAACGATTGGCAAAAGTTTACTAACTGCATTTATTTTTTTTCTGTCACGTATTTATTCTTACAATATTTCAAAAGTTATATTATTGAAGCCATACTGGTATTTACATCTGTATAATGGAAATATAACATATGCTCTGGGAAATCAAAACATTCGTATGATTCACTTTGTTTTCATGGTCTGGAACAAAACCAACAATATATCCGTTATGCCTGCATGCATATATGCTCACACATATACACATGTGTTTGACATACACAAATATAATCATGTAATTCATGTTTATACGTCATAAAAGTATTAGTTTTTGGAAATTTTCTATTTCCTATAATAATGAGTTAATTGACTTTTATATCACTAATTACATACTGCCGTAAGTATAAAGCAATATGTACCTTTCCTGGGCTGTTTCTTTGGACTGTTTATCTATGTAGTACCGATAATAATAAAATTAATACAAATACATAATATAATTTAAATAGGTATCTCCACTCAATCGCTGAAATATGAATAAAGGCCCCAAACTTAATAAAAACAAACTTTTTCCATCAAAATGTTTGATATCATTAAGAGAAAAGATCAAAATATGTTTAATTATTTTTAAATATATTTCAACCTCTTCTAACTCGTTCGAAATTTTTGTAAAAATATTGTTTTGGTTTTAGTTAGTGAGTAACCAAATTGTTACGAGAGTTTATAAAGGAAAGTGTAATATTACATAAGCTTTTTTGTGACAAACACATTAATTTGGAAATTCTTGCAAAAATCAAAGAATTTTCGGATTTTAATAAAATTTTCAGAACTTATTCACAAATAAATGAAATATTTTAAATTAGCATTAAAAATATTGGTAAAAATAATTTTTTTGTATCTGTTAACGCTTCCACCTAAATTCATGAAATTTTAAGAAATTAAGTTTTGTTGTTAAAATTGGTTTTATTAGTTAAACGCATGACTCATTGGGTCATGTAAATCATGTATTTTTTTAAAACATTTTGCCTTCATTTTCAAAAATCTGCTTCGAATAGTAAAAATAATAATGTAGTATAACTGTCATTATTTAATTTAATTTTAATTCCTATAATCAATAATATAAATTAAGGACATTATAGTCTGAAAAAATATATTTTTCAATTAATAACAAAATTTTAAAAGAATTGTTTTCATTTTTTTTTAATTACAATAGTTTATAAAGTTTAAAAATATTTTTAAAATACTTCAAAGATTTGTTGGGATTAGTTTATAAACCTATTAAGTGAATATTATATTTACTAATTGAAAATTAAAAAGTTTAATACAAATCGTTGTGCCTTCTTATTTTTAATACTTTTTTGCGTATTTGAAGATTTTTTGTATGGTAATTTCTATGTGTACATTAAATCTGTGTTTCAGGGTTTCTTCTCATTACTGGAAAAACTGTACAATTATGTCACTTGTGATCGGCAGACATTTATTTTATCTCGCATCTTCGAGCTTTCAACGCGTTTCAAATACGGCAGACATGTCAAAATGTTGAACACTGATTAAGAAGTAGTTTTATTCTAAATTTCATGCTATAAATAAATAATACTTGTGTAAATCAGATTAATTTAAAATTAAATTTGCTAATTTTCTGAAAATAATGTCTTACAGATGTATATTTATTTTTACAAGGTTTTTAAAACGGAGAATTAACTTTTGTTTGCAAATATGTCGATCGCTCAAAATTTGCCAGAAAATTAAAAACAAATTAAAAAAATTTAGATTACGATTAATATAATTTCTGTTTGAAATAAACCAGAGTATTTTGATTATGGGAAATAGTAAACTTAATAATTTAAATTTAAATTTTCAACTAAAACTAAAATAAAATTTTCAAGAAAACATTTTTGTTTTCTGAAAATTCAATTTAAAAGTTAGTTATCGAAAATGAGTGAAAGTACCTACATTTAGATATTAACGAGAAAATAGTCTAATTAGAAACTAATGTAAATGAACAGATAGTTTACAATATAAATTGCTCTTGAAAGGCATTTTGTTGTATCCAACATTAATTCAATTAATCATTATATGAATGGAAAAAGTAAATACATCAATAACACCAACACCAGCAATAATGTCATTATCTGGCAGTTTTACCTATGCATATAATGAATTTTAAAATATGCATAATCGATTAGAGTATTACGTTCGCTTTATACTCGAGAACTTTGTAACCTACACAGAAAGATGGTATGAAAAGAAGATTGTGTTACTTTACTCTGGAAACTATATAATCTTACTGGCAAACGTATTGCCTTAAAATACCTTAAATATAAATGTTAACTTGTAGATATAATCATGCACTATTATAAAACATTTCAGTTAAAGTTTGATAAATTCCCCTGGAAATAGAAATTTAAAAAATTTGACATTTCAACCATGTCATTATTTCAATAGCTATGATAGCGCTAAGAAATGTTATAAGAATACTGATTCAATTTTAAATAAATTGCACAAAAGTTCATCATCAGAACTTAAAAGATTGTTAATTATTACTTCATATATTTAGAAAAGTTCTTTTGATCCAATATACTCAATAACTTTATTTGGAAAAACTTTATTCACTTTAGGTTTCAGTTGTAAAGGCTTGATGAATGACTGTATCAAAAAATGAATTTAAAAGAAATTATTATAATCTTTAGAAATCCATGTTAGTCTAAAACAGAAAAAAAACTGTGTTAATGAGTACTGCTCACATATTTAGGGAAAATATTTCAATAACTTCATAGGAAAAACTTTTAGTTTATCTTTGGTCTCGTATGAAGAATCTGAAAAAAGGTAACGGAAAATCAATCAATAATAAGAATAATCACTGGAAATCAATATTTATCTGCAGTAGAAAAGATGATGTTGGTAAATACTGCACACGCCCAGAAAAGCTTTGATTAATGTAACAGGTGAAAGTTTTGGTAAGTCCCTGTATGATATAGCAAATGAAAGAAGTGCTGCTGCTACTAGTATAACTACTGATGATAGTTCTTTATTTGAAATACAAAAGATTGTGTTAATGAGTAATGTTCATTTAAAATCCAATATACTCTAACTAACTTCCGAAGAAAAATATTCATTAACTTTAGGTATCAAGTGACAGGTTTAATAAATCGTATGACATAGCAAATGAAAAAAAAAGAGTTGATGATGATGATATTACTATTATTGCTACTACTACTAATAATTCTTTATCTAAAATATAACAAACTGTGTTAACGTGTAGTGTTCACATAATCAAAATACTTTATCAATGCAATAACATCCCAATAGTTTCGTTAGAAAAAAAAAGTATTATTTTAAGTTTCAGATGAAATGTTAGTAAATAAATGTACCAAGCATCAAGATCAACTTTAACTAAGTTATTGCATTTAATAGAATATATAACTGATCCACTTACGTTCGACATTGAAGTACGAACATCGAAATGGCATAATAATTTGCATGTAGATCGATCATCATTTGCCTTCGATTGCAGCATCTGTGCACTCTGCTTAGGACACAGTGACACATATAATGAAGTATATGTGCACTGCATTTTGTATGATCAATTATTAGTTAAATGCATTCAGGCTTGACTTTTGCATAGGCGTCAGTCAAATTCCAAAACATTCTAACCAAGAATAAGTTAATGGACAGGCTTCAAGTTCTGCAAAGTTAGAGGATGATGATGGAATGAAAATTCAACAAAACATGAAAGATATTTATTTTGTTCTGTTTCATCATGTTATTTGGCTTTGATTTCACTGTAATTTTCAACAAGTTAGTACTCCTCGTTTATTTTCCCTTCGTTCCTCTCCCTCATATATTTACCCAGTTTCTTTTCCTTTCATATTGTACACTCATTTCTCTTCCACTCTTCCTTTCTACTTGTTTTTCTTCTCATTTTCTTTTCAACAAGATTCTTACATATCGTATTTTCTACTCGTTTCTTTAGACTTATTCTTCTGCTCCTTTCTCTGACCCTCTTTCTAACCGTTTCCAAAGTCCTCTTACTTACAATTCGTTCCTATTACCATATATAATTCAACTGGTTACTCTTGTCTTCATTTTTTCTATTCGTTTTGATTGCCCACTTTCTTTCTACACATTTTGATTGCCCTCTTTTTATCTAGTCGTTTCTATTACCCGCTAGTGATGTATGGGTCTCTTGGTCTCTAGTTATCTATTCGTTTCACTCCCCTTTTTCTATCTATTCGTTTCGCTTACCCTCTGTTTTATTCGTTTATTTTGCTTTTTTCGTTTCGACTTGTTTCTTTTGCCCTCATCCTTTCCACTAGATTCCTTTGCCCCCATTTTTTCCACTCGTTTCTTTTGCCCCCAACTTTTTTACTTGTTTCTTTTGCCCTCTTCCTTTCTACTCGTTTCTTTTGCTCTCTTCCTTTCTACTCGTTTCTTTGCCCTCTTCCTTTCTACTCGTTTCTTTGCCCTCTTCCTTTCTACTCGTTTCTTTGCCCTCTTCCTTTCTACTCGTTTCTTTGCCCTCTTCATTTCTACTCGTTTCTTTTGCCCTCTTCCTTTCTACTCGTTTCTTTTGCCCTCTTCCTTTCTACTCGTTTCTTTTGCCCTCTTCCTTTCTACTCGTTTCTTTGCCCTCTTCCTTTCTACTCGTTCCTTTTGGCCTCTCCCTTTCTACTCGTTCCTTTTGCCCTCTTCCTTTCTACTCGTTTCTTTTGGCCTCTTCCTTTCTACTCGTTTCTTTTGGCCTCTTCCTTTCTACTCGTTCCTTTTGGCCTCTTCCTTTCTACTCGTTCCTTTTGGCCTCTTCCTTTCTACTCGTTCCTTTTGGCCTCTTCCTTTCTACTCGTTCCTTTTGGCCTCTTCCTTTCTACTCGTTCCTTTTGGCCTCTTCCTTTCTACTCGTTCCTTTTGGCCTCTTCCCTTCTACTCGTTCCTTTTGGCCTCTTCCTTTCTACTCATTTCTTATGGCCTCTTCCTTTTTACTCATTTCTTATGGCCTCTTCCTTTCTACTCGTTTCTTTTGGCCTCTTCCTTTCGATTTGCCCTTTTTCTTACCTCTCGTTTGTTTGGCACTTTTTATTTTTCACGCGTTTGTTATACCCATTTTATTTTCGTCTTGTTTTTTTCTTGCGCTTTTTATTTTCCAGTCGTTTGTTTTGCCTTTTTTATTTTCCACTCGTTTGCTTTGCCCTTTTTCTTTGCACTCGTATGTATCCGTCTTTCTTTCCACTCATTTGTCTTGCCCCCTTCTTTTCTACTCGTTATTTCGCCGTCTGTACTTTCGACTCGTTATTTCGCCGTTTGTACTTTCGACTCGTTATTTCGCCGTTTGTACTTTCGACTCGTTATTTCGCCGTTTGTACTTTCGACTCGTTATTTCGCCGTTTGTACTTTCGACTCGGTATTTCGCCCTTTCTTCTTTCGACTCGTCATTTCGCCCTTTCTTCGTTCGACTCGTCATTTCACCCTTTCTTCTCTCGACTCGTCATTTCGCCCTTTCTTCTCTCGACTCGTCATTTCGCCCTTTCTTCTCTCGACTCGTCATTTCGCCCTTTCTTCTCTCGACTCGTCATTTCGCCCTTTCTTCTCTCGACTCGTCATTTCGCCCTTTCTTCTCTCGACTCGTCATTTCGCCCTTTCTTCTCTCGACTCGTCATTTCGCCCTTTCTTCTCTCGACTCGTCATTTGGCCCTTTCTTCGCTCGATTCGTCATTTGGCCCTTTCTTCTCTCGACTCGTCATTTGGCCCTTTCTTCTCTCGACTCGTCATTTGGCCCTTTCTTCTCTCGACTCGTCATTTGGCCCTTTCTTCTCTCGACTCGTCATTTGGCCCTTTCTTCTCTCGACTCGTCATTTGGCCCTTTCTTCTCTCGACTCGTCATTTGGCCCTTTCTTCTCTCGACTCGTCATTTGGCCCTTTCTTCTCTCGACTCGTCATTTGGCCCTTTCTTCTCTCGACTCGTCATTTCTCCCATTTTTCTCTCGACTCGTTATTTCTCCCATTTTTCTCTCGACTCGTTATTTCTCCCATTTTTCTCTCGACTCGTTATTTCTCCCATTTTTCTCTCGACTCGTTATTTCTCCCATTTTTCTCTCGACTCGTTATTTCTCCCATTTTTCTCTCGACTCGTTATTTCTCCCATTTTTCTTTTGACTCGTTATTTCTCCCATTTTTCTTTCGACTCGTTATTTCTCCCATTTTTCTTTCGACTCGTTATTTCTCCCATTTTTCTTTCGACTCGTTATTTCTCCCATTTTTCTTTCGACTCGTTATTTCTCCCATTTTTCTTTCGACTCGTTATTTCTCCCATTTTTCTTTCGACTCGTTATTTCTCCCATTTTTCTTTCGACCCGATATTTCGCCCTTTCTTCTCTCGACTCGATATTTCGCCCTTTCTTCTCTCGACTCGATATTTCGCCCTTTCTTCTCTCGACTCGATATTTCGCCCTTTCTTCTCTCGACTCGATATTTCGCCCTTTCTTCTCTCGACTCGATATTTCGCCCTTTCTTCTCTCGACTCGATATTTCGCCCTTTCTTCTCTCGACTCGATATTTCGCCCTTTCTTCTCTCGACTCGATATTTCGCCCTTTCTTCTCTCGACTCGATATTTCGCCCTTTCTTCTCTCGACTCGATATTTCGCCCTTTCTTCTCTCGACTCGATATTTCGCCCTTTCTTCTCTCGACTCGATATTTCGCCCTTTCTTCTCTCGACTCGATATTTCGCCCTTTCTTCTCTCGACTCGATATTTCGCCCTTTCTTCTCTCGACTCGATATTTCGCCCTTTCTTCACTCGGCCCTTCATTACGCCCTTTCTTCACTCGGCCCTTCATTACGCCCTTTCTTCACTCGGCCCTTCATTACGCCCCTTTTTCTTTCGACCCTTCATTACGCCCCTTTTTCTTTCGACCCTTCATTACGCCCCTTTTTCTTTCGACCCTTCATTACGCCCCTTTTTCTTTCGACCCTTCATTACGCCCCTTTTTCTTTCGACCCGTTGTTTCGCCCCTTTTTCTTTCGACCCGTTGTTTCGCCCCTTTTTCTTTCGACCCGTTGTTTCGCCCCTTTTTCTTTCGACCCGTTGTTTCGCCCCTTTTTCTTTCGACCCGTTGTTTCGCCCCTTTTTCTTTCGACCCGTTGTTTCGCCCCTTTTTCTTTCGACCCGTTGTTTCGCCCCTTTTTCTTTCGACCCGTTGTTTCGCCCCTTTTTCTTTCGACCCGTTGTTTCGACCCTTTTTCTTTCGACCCGTTGTTTCGCCCCTTTTTTTTTAGACTCGTTATTTCGCCCTTTTTTCTTTCTTTCCACTCGTTTTTTTGCTCTTTTCTTTTCCACACGTTTGTTTTACTTTTTTTTTTCTACTTATTTTCATTTGCGTTTTTTTCCCTACAATATTTTCTTTTCGTTTATTTTTTTCTACTCATTTCTTTTGCGATTTTTTCTATTCATTTCTTTTGCGATTTTTTCTACTCATTTCTTTTTTGTTTTCCTATTCTACTCATTTCTTTTTTGTTTTCCTATTCTACTCATTTCTTTTTTGTTTTCCTATTCTACTCATTTCTTTTTTGTTTTCCTATTCTACTCATTTCTTTTTTGTTTTCCTATTCTACTCATTTCTTTTTTGTTTTCCTATTCTACTCATTTCTTTTTTGTTTTCCTATTCTACTCATTTCTTTTTTGTTTTCCTATTCTACTCATTTCTTTTTTGTTTTCCTATTCTACTCATTTCTTTTTTGTTTTCCTATTCTACTCATTTCTTTTTTGTTTTCCTATTCTACTCATTTCTTTTTTGTTTTCCTATTCTACTCATTTCTTTTTTGTTTTCCTATTCTACTCATTTCTTTTTTGTTTTCCTATTCTACTCATTTCTTTTTTGTTTTCCTATTCTACTCATTTCTTTTTTGTTTTCCTATTCTACTCATTTCTTTTTTGTTTTCCTATTCTACTCATTTCTTTTTTGTTTTCCTATTCTACTCATTTCTTTTTTGTTTTCCTATTCTACTCATTTCTTTTTTGTTTTCCTATTCTACTCATTTCTTTTTTGTTTTCCTATTCTACTCATTTCTTTTTTGTTTTCCTATTCTACTCATTTCTTTTTTGTTTTCCTATTCTACTCATTTCTTTTTTGTTTTCCTATTCTACTCATTTCTTTTTTGTTTTCCTATTCTACTCATTTCTTTTTTGTTTTCCTATTCTACTCATTTCTTTTTTGTTTTCCTATTCTACTCATTTCTTTTTTGTTTTCCTATTCTACTCATTTCTTTTTTGTTTTCCTATTCTACTCATTTCTTTTTTGTTTTCCTATTCTACTCATTTCTTTTTTGTTTTCCTATTCTACTCATTTCTTTTTTGTTTTCCTATTCTACTCATTTCTTTTTTGTTTTCCTATTCTACTCATTTCTTTTTTGTTTTCCTATTCTACTCATTTCTTTTTTGTTTTCCTATTCTACTCATTTCTTTTTTGTTTTCCTATTCTACTCATTTCTTTTTTGTTTTCCTATTCTACTCATTTCTTTTTTGTTTTCCTATTCTACTCATTTCTTTTTTGTTTTCCTATTCTACTCATTTCTTTTTTGTTTTCCTATTCTACTCATTTCTTTTTTGTTTTCCTATTCTACTCATTTCTTTTTTGTTTTCCTATTCTACTCATTTCTTTTTTGTTTTCCTATTCTACTCATTTCTTTTTTGTTTTCCTATTCTACTCATTTCTTTTTTGTTTTCCTATTCTACTCATTTCTTTTTTGTTTTCCTATTCTACTCATTTCTTTTTTGTTTTCCTATTCTACTCATTTCTTTTTTGTTTTCCTATTCTACTCATTTCTTTTTTGTTTTCCTATTCTACTCATTTCTTTTTTGTTTTCCTATTCTACTCATTTCTTTTTTGTTTTCCTATTCTACTCATTTCTTTCTCGTTTTTCTATTCTATAGTTTTTTTTGCCATCATCCTTTCTCCTTATTTCTTTTGCGTTTTTTCTCTACTCATTTCTATTGCGTTTTTTTTTTTCGCTTCTACTCATTTCTATTGCGTTTTTCTTTTTGTCTTGCCCTCTTTCTCTCTTTCATGCATATATATATTTACATATATATTTTTATTTAACACGTTTTCATAAAACTTTCATGTGCCTTTTTGAGCAACTTGTAATACTTCTGTTTATTTAAATGTTTAAACATTTTAATCTATCCCAAACACAAAAGATACGAGAAGATATGTGTGTAGACTTATGCACATATGTTACTACCTTTATTGAATGTTGGTCTTTGTCAAATGGGCGTATTCAAGAACAGTTATATATCCCATGTTGGGAGCTTTTGGTAAAGCTATGGACGATAAGCCATTCTTACTGGCCTATCTTTCTTGCAGTGAATTTCATTATTATTGTGTTCCTCAGTACCGGAAATTGTACGTCACGTACATATAAGCTTGCGAAATTATTATAAAAATAAATGAAGCAGATTTTACTTTCCGTTATCAGTGTGATGTAACACTTAATGTTGTATTGCTATCATTGATAACTGTAGTTTATTTTTAAAATTAATTTTTTACGTTTTATACCCAAATTCTCTCACTCTCCCTCCCTCCCTCACACATAAACACGCACACACGTATATATGTACGATATGTCTGTGATTGACAAAAATATAGTTTTAATGTAGCTGAAAGGGCTCTATGCCACGGAAAAAAGTGTATGAAAGCGGATACTGAGTTTAACTATAAAGATTGCTTTCAAGCATTAAACAGAGTGTCTCCACTTTGTGTTTATCTATGTGTTTTGTTTTTTTTTTTATATATAATAGCTTTTTTTTAAATTACATTCGCGTTAGGTCCTCCCGTCGTCTTCTACTCATAACTGAACAGCCAGATTACTTGATTATAGCGATGAATATTTGCACAGACCTGTCCGAACTTTTCAGAAGAACTGAATCCAGGGATATGGTGTACGTAGTGTGCCATAAATTCTGTAAACGATTCTCGTCAAGTTTGGAATTCAAAATTGGTTTTTGCTTAGACTGGTTATCAACCAGGAGTAAAGAGCTCTGTCTATCCTAATATTTAAGCCATCACTAGATGCACTGACACATTTCCCAAGGATAATTTTGTGCATAAGTGAATGTATTGCATTCAGCTCTTTGATTTTCATCCCACGTTCCATAACACTACTTGCACTTCTTTATATATAATGTGCGTGTTTGCGTGTCTCAAATGTTTAATATAACTAAATTATGTCATAAAATGATTAAATAATCTTACCTGTTTTATCAAAATTGTAAGCAAATGCATGCAAATTTCCAGTATCAAAGACAGTTTTAATATAAATCTAACATATTTTTTTATCTAAACTTTTCCAAAAAATTAGCAGAATTCTTTATATTTTCTAACAGTACTTGAAGTTTTTTAAAAAAATTTCTTCGTATGAATTTTCCTTTCATTTATTTATCATCAGAGTTGTATGATAGATGTATACTTAACATTATGCCTAAAAATATGTTTATTTGTTCAACTTCCGTTGTTCAAAATTGAATCAGATAACACAAAACTAGACTATACTGTAATAACCAAGCAAAAGAATTCAGATACACTTATTGTCTACGGACAGTGTTTTTAATGTATTATGGATTGATAGAAACACTCAAATGCTCTTTTGTCGGAGTCGAGGTTTTGTATTTTTAAGATCGTATTTTTTTCCAGTATTCTGTAGGAAGAAAAAAAGAAAAAGATTTCTACGATAATCGGTATTATTTGAGGTTCCCATTCATATATTAATGACCATTTCACTTATCAACCTAAGATTTCATTTTTTGCAGCAACCTTTGATGATATTGATAATCAAATCATAGTGGTTAAGAATCTACTTTTGCTACACTTTGTATGATTACGTATGTCAGCGTTGTTTCTGTGGATGTTATCAGACAAATATTCCCGGATCGGGCTTTCTAAATTTACTTTTAGGTAAACTCATCTAAAAAATACATACTTCATTTACAAACATCTAAATTAATATCCATAATCTAAATAGCCATTTCTGACATTTGTGCACAACCATGAATATCTATACTGGCAACGCTGTCTATGAATTCCTATTTAGAACAAATATGATTAGTGTTCTCACCGAATAGATACATTAAGTAATCATAAATTGACAAGATATTATCCTTTTCATTTATTATGTGCGTTCTTTTCAAGCAAAGGTAATGAAATCTAACTGTTGTTTTATCACCTCTTTCGCAAAGTGAGTCTTGTTTCAAGTTCACACTAGCTCGAGATAATTATTCTTAACTAAATTTATATTATATCATACCAGAACTTTTTCTGATGAGCTACTTTAAATATAAACATCCCGTCAATAAAAATGACATTTTGCATATCACTATGACTTTGTTAATCTTACTAAGTAATCTTTTAAAATTGTTACACAATCTTTGTATAATTTCAACTAATGTTTTTATAACTAAACTTTTTAGAAAACAAACTATCTAATGAAATGCTGGACATCTATTATTACTATGAAATAATTAGTTAAAATATTCTTATTCGTAGGATTTTCGTTCTTTTAGAATTTGAATAATTATCTTTCTCCAGAGCAATCCGTTTTTTTTATTTCCAGTTATACACATTTTAACATAAAAGTTTATACTGCTTTTTTCTCGTTGGTAGTAACTATTTTGTTTTTCGTAATTCTTGTTCTTTTGTTCGATTCTTGCATGATAATTTATTCATGGTATTCTCATTATTCGATGATATAACCATCTCATTACAACTATGACGAAATTGGTCAACATTCACAGACTTATTAGAAAAGGTCTGTGTCAGAAAAAAACAAGTAATTAACATTTATGCATTATTTTAGTCTAGGAATTTAATTCTACAATCAATTAAATACCGAGATGTTTAGCTACAAATGTTTAGAAAATTTCTTACAAAGTCAAGAAAATTATATTTGTCTCGTGGAGGGACATTATAATCCTAGTGAGAGTCGAATTTTTATATGACTGTATAGCCATAATAGATTGATCTGTAAATTTCATTTCATTGAATATCAATTAGATGTGGTACAAAGTCGAAAATATGAAACTCCTACTGAAGATCGAACTCACTACTCAGTTGTAATTTATCTAGAGAGAAAAGGCCATTACTTCACGTCGAAATGTCCATTGACTATAACTATATTAATTTAGTACATTTTTCTATGATCTGTTCTTGAGGAAGTGTTACATAGTTGGATTTAATATTTTTTTAAAATTGTTGCTTGTCCTGTCTGTGTGTGATGGCAAGGTTAAAGCTCTAACATTACTTATTTTCAGTGTGATATGTATCTTTTCATATCATATGAGGATCGATGTTTAGGTTCCCTATTTGCATCACATCGTTAGCAGTGCAACTTGACATATGTTTGAACATGTAGCTAGTGTATACAGCTCTGTTTAATTGCTGTGTTGGTCTTTCTTTCTACATCCTAGACTAAACTATCGCCCGGTCCACACTCCACCCACATCTATTGAACAGGTGAAGAGGCTCATCCCTTGTTTCCTGTTTAGGATGCGGTTTCCGGTTTTCTCTTTTCCAATCTTTTCACTCTTTTCCTTATTTTTTATTTTTTTTTCAATTGGAGTAGATAGACTAAACTATCGCCCGGTTCACACTCCACCCACATCTATTGAACAGGTGAAGAGGCTCATCCCTTGTTTCTTGTTTAGGATGCGGTTTCCGGTTTTCTCTTTTCCAATCTTTTCACTCTTTTCCTTCATTATTCTTTTTTTTTCAATTGGAGTAGATAGACTAAACTATCGCCCGGTTCACACTCCACCCACATCTATTGAACAGGTGAAGAGGCTCATCCCTTGTTTCCTGTTTGGGATGTGGTTTCCGGCTTTCTCTTTTCCATTCTTTTTACCCTTACGTAGCCCCCTGCGCGTCAGTGGCGTTACCGCCTTGCTCGGGGTGATATGATTAAAAAAAAAAAAAAAACTTATTTATTACCAGTCTGTTTTAGAATTTTCAATATAGAAAGGTTGCATACCAATTAAATTTCATAAACACATAATTGACCGTAATTGTGATGAAAAAACTGTAATTCAAAGTTATTCCAGATCTTGTGTATAGCGCTGATTTGTCGCTTTCAGATATTTCATTGTTACTGAATTTAAAAAAAAGAATTAAAGGTTATACATTTTCATTTCTTACTGTTGCAACCAACTGGATAAAAATTAAACCATAAACTTCCATTGTTAGAATGAAAACATTCTTTAATTTGGAACTATTTTTTATTATTTTGTTTGATGTAAAATTTGTTTTATAGGAATAAACCCCCTAAACCTATTTTGGTTCAGAAATATGCAAGACACGAGGACTATTTAATGGATAGTGATGTTGGTGTACGAAGTCGGTATGATTTCATCTCTGGAATCATTAATTAAGTCCACAATTGTATATGGCTTTGATGGTAAAACACTTTGACGATTACTGGAATATTATATAAGACTAAAAAAAAAAAAGGCTGGTAACCTAATATAAATAAAATATATAAAAGTACTAATTAGAAAACACATATTTTAGTAATATCTAAAATTGTACTTTTGTTAATAAACAACAATATATAAAAAAATCATAGGTTGATAAATTGCTCATACATACCTAGTTTTTTGTCTGAATTGTACTAAAAAAGGGTTAAGTTTGGAATCCCTTATAGGTTACCAAGACCAATACACACCTGAGGATGGCCGAAGCTCGCAACGGCCAAAATGTTGTGATAAAAAAAAACATAAGTAGTCTGAATATAAATAGTGTAAATATTGGGTTGTCTGGAAAGTCCATGCCCATTTTTATTCGTTCATGTTTCATCTAATTTATCGACAGATATAATATGCTTAGGTTTATGATTAGAATACACTCCAAGCTATCTCTCAAAGCTTAAAATGATTTAATTCTTGTCAAGTTTTCATCTTTATGAAAATGTAAGATTATAAGTTGCATTTTAGGCACTTTATTCTAATTTTTTAAATTACCATAAAGGTAAAAATGCCTCGTAAGCAACAAAAAATGTATGTGTTGTATACGGTAAAGGTGTTTTAGTTGACAGAACTGTACGGAACTGTACTTGAATTTGATTGTAACGGATAAGAAATGGATTGTTTACAACAATGTTCAGGGAAAAGATTCTGAGCTAGCGGCATTAGTCAACTTCAAAAGCAGGTCTTTATGCTAAGAATGTCATGCCGTGTATCTATCAGGATTAGAAATGGATCTCGTATTATGCGCTTCTGGAAAGTAACCAGTCAATGAATTCTGAAAAGTAGTGCTTGCAACTGGACAAATTAAAAGCAGCAATTCAAGAGAAAACACCTGGAATTGGTGAGCAGGGAAGTTGTTATTTTTCATCAAGTTAAAAGACTTCACTTTTCTTTGGTGACCCGGCAAAAATTATTGAGGCTAGACGGGGATGTCTTACTTCATCCAACATATTCACTAGACATTACTCCTTTGAATTTTCATTTATTCAGGTCCTTGCTAAAAAATCTCAATGGTAATAATTTTAATTATTTCGATGAGACAAGAAATACGATAATTTTCTGCCGAGAAACCACCAAAATTCTGGAGAGACGGAATCTTTAAGTTGAAGGAAAAATAAAGGATGGTTGAGCAACAAAATGGTTGATATTTAGTTGAATAAATACATAATAGCAAAATTTTGTTTTGTGTTTTAGTTTCTTTTTCAAATTGGCATTAACTTTTCAGACAGCCCAGTAATACCTTAATCTGTTTCAGAAAGGCTATGAATCAGAAACAATGAGATTAATACTGTAATTAAATTCAAGAGAGAAATCTAACTGAAGATTTCTTTTATATAAGATACCCTCCTGAATGCAATAATTGCAAGAATTTGCCTTTTCTTTTGTATTTTGAATCAAAATCTCGAAAATATTAATGGTTAAACTGTATTTAGAAATGATGGAATTCATGTGTACAAAGATTATATAATTTCACAGTGCTCATATACTTTGATTCTATTTAGAACTTTAATGTATATCAATTTGGTCAGATGTAGAATACCTGTTTACTCTGTAATAGTAATGATTGATATGTAAATATTCTCATCAGTTTTGATGGGTATTATACTCTTATGTGAATTAAACAACTTGTATACATACATTTTTCCTCTATTCTAAAATTTGTTGACCAAGTCCAAATAAAATGCCATTGTTTTGAATGCTTATTTTCTAGGCAGGAAAGCCCTCACCACTTGAGACCTGAAAATCATTTTTTATTACACTGATATGTTCCCCAATCTGAAACTTTTACCATATTAGGCACAAAACTTATAAGGGAACATTTTAATGTGGATTACAAACTATTGAATTTTACCTGTAATAATTTTCATTTGAAAAGCCCAATCTTAGAAAGCCTATAAACAAACATATACATGAATTCCATTTGCATTATTGTTCCTTTTCAGAGACCACCCTCACAGAATCTCAGTTTTAATCAACAAGATGATACCCAATCATCAAGATCCGGCGATACTCCAGTACCAACCAGTCAATCTAACACTAACTCTTCACAAAATGTGGATAACAGTAGTGAAGTTGGTAAGTGCTGAATTTTCCTTTCTATTCAAATTCGGTCCTTGCTGATATCTATGTTAAATCTAATGCATAAGTTTTTATAGCATTCATTTAGTTGGGTCTAAATGGGACATACCTATCTATATTTATATCATGTAAATATCATGTTTTTAAACACATCAGATGCATTTTAAAAAATCTTTGAAAATTACCATGCATCCCGTAAAATTAGGTGAAGCTTGAGTTTATGCCTGGAATCTGCAAATATTGACCCATATAGTTTGGGGCAGGCTCCAGAAAACATCCTTTGATTTTTTTTTTTTTAACATGGAATGCTAAGCTTAAGGTTCATCCTATGTTACTCAATACAATGATATATATATATATATATATATATATATATATATATATATATATGTGTGTGTGTTAATGATAAAAATATTACTGATTAAATATTTTTTATCTATGTAACTAAATGTTAATCAAAATCTTTGTTCAAAATATATTTCTTGCTTTTAAATTTATTTTGATTTGAATTCAAGGTTTCTCAAACAAGGTGAATTTACTTTCTGACTTGCCTCATAAATTGGGTTAAAAAAGTAAAAGTATTATCAACATTAATCCCATAAACTGATAACAATTTCCCACCATTTATACAGCCTTTTGTAAACTCTCATGACACCATCCATATTTGCTTCATTGATTTGGCTTGTTTTAATTACTATTTTTCAAATTAATGTTATTTTTAATATAAATTTTTATACTTTAATATGAAAAAGAGATAATCTTTATAAATATTTATATACACTTACACACAAACAATTAAAAATGACATGTGTAAAATATATAAACACAAAATTTATATATGTTTAGCAAACCTATCATAATGAATGACTAATGCATTGTCTACCTTGTTCTGTAAAATTTCCTTTTATATTCATATAATCCACACAATGAATAGAAATACATTGAAACTCCTCAAATATTTTATTTCATATACAATGTGAAGAGGAAAGTTAACTAAGTTTACAAAAAACAAGAAAGAACACAAGTAAACTTGCTGAAATTAAGCATATAATAGTTCCTACTTGATAAGGACAAGTGAAAATAATTTTTCTAAATTTAAGATTAAAGAATTATCACTACTTCAAAACAATGAGATTTAATTAGTGTAAAACAAAATTAAACATGGAACAGAAATTTCCAAATAGGCAGTAAAATGTACCAAGAAATAAATAGGTAAAACATGTAGGCATTTATATGAACAAAAACAGGACATTTACAAACACACACACACACACACACACACACACACACAGTGATTAATTTTCCTTGTATATGAAATGACACAGAAATGTAGTTTTGCGACCTTGGTCGAGATAGAACTCACTACACCCCTCCAGCATTCTCTGTTCATTTTGGAACCCTGGTGCAGTTTACAGCAAAATTCATAATCTTGTCAAACAGCTGAATACTTGATGCTTCACCAAGGCTACCAAGAGTGTTTTTATTGTGACACCAACACTAGATGGGTTGCCTCCAGGCCCCATCCTGTTATTTAACCCATAACTGGAGGGAAGTGATGGATTAATACCTTTCCCAAGGGTACCAGTGCTGAAGTGAATGCAGGGTACTCAACTGGAATTTGAACTCGGCTCAGCAATTTCTCTTTCCAGGCTGATATCCACTGCACCACAATGCACATTCGTCACTGAACACTTACAGCACCTGGTATTCCCAAGTAGTCACCCGTCTAAGCACTGACCAGGCTCAATGTTGCTTAACTTCGGTGATCAAACAAGAACCGGTGTATTCAATGTGATATGCAGAAATGTACTTACATACACTCTTCCAATTATTAAATCATCTATAAACATTTTATTACAAATACACTATATATATATATATATATATATATATATATATATATATAAGGTAGTGAAAAAATTTGTAAAGACCTTTCAGCACCTGTTCATATATATACTTTGTGAAACCACCAGCTATTAATCACATACATACATATACCTTAAACTGTAACTTAAATAATTCAGTATAATATTTTGATCTAAATTAGCAAGAGAATAAAAATCATTGCATTTTTAAGTTGCATAAATACTATAAATAATAAAAGATTTTAATGATTATGTAGAGAATCAAGGTATATAATTAAGCCATGGGTAAAAATAAAACATTATCATTTCAGATATTCTTACTTCATAATCCGCCAAGTTTCTTACCTTTTCATATCTTTTAATTAGTCAAGGAGATTTATTTAATAGTGAATTTTAATACTTTTTAATAATTTACCTAAATGGGTTTCCTCATAGCACTGCTGAAAATGAAATTTTCAAACACTGTCAAAATATTTAATCTTGTTTCTGATTTGATAAAATTCATTAAAAAAACTGATAAAATATTCTTCATAATGTACCTGTTTGGTAAGACATTTTAGTCTTATGAATATAATTTAGTACATTTTTGAAGATTAATTTTGAAAATTTAAGTTGAAAAATGTTTAAGGATAACAAATTATGAGATCTTTAATTTTAATTCTATATCATCTATATTTATACATCATTACAATCATAAACTATATACATTTATACATCTATAGAGCTATAGGATAATAATAGAATGAACATTTATTTTCCATATTTTTCAACATAATTCTTTGTCAATGCACTTGAATCTCCAACTTTATGTAGTAAAAGTTTCACTGATTACCTATCAGCAGTACCCCATATATAAACTTATATAGATATTACATTATGTATTTTATTTTATATATCCATGGGGATATGTTTTTATTCAGGTATATATTGACATAAAAAGGGCTGCACATTTAAATCAAAAAATTATATACATGGACAGTAACACCTAGACTCAGATGATACAATGGTGTACTGGAAATTTCTCAGTCTAATCAGTCATTCCCCACACAATCCAATGTCTTGTCATTTGGATCAGATTTTGAAAAGTGGGTAGGCCAGTAACTTCATAGGTAGATAATGATTGATACATAGATTGATATTGTAATTAGATAAATATATTGTGTTACATAGAAAAATTGATAGACATCATATATAGCTGGAGTGAAGCATACCTAAATATATATGCTAATAAAAACCTAGGGAAAGATAGATGATTACATGGGCAAGTATATTGATAATGAAAGATATATAATTATATATTTATCCACAATTTAGCATGCATGTATCACAAAAGGATTTTAATTGAAATATTAATCGCAAAAGTTTAAAACAATATGTGGTGCTGTAAATACTGTTAAAATCTTGCAATGTTATATTCTATAAACACATTTTGCTGTAGAGATTTATTTGGAGTATGTCTATTTTCAATCTCTTGAACTCTGTTAGGACTATTTACAGAATACAATTGTAAATATATATACAATTTCATGGTGTATGGATTTTTAATCTGCTTAGATATGTGGTTGTATTGATTGAAATTTTATACTATTGAAATTTCTATGAAATTTTCTTATAAAATGTCTTTTTAAAAATATTATTTAATTAGCTGTTTTTATAATGTGATATGGGTAGGATTTGTAATGTGATATGGTTAGAATTTGTCAAAGAAATGACTAACATGTCAGTAATTTTAAATTATACATATATATATATATATATATATATATATATATATATATATAGGTATGTATGTGCATACAGAATTATGACTGAATTTATGTATGCACACACACACATGGAATTCTGATTGAAAACAATGTTCACTGTTGTATTTTAGAGCCGACTCCATACGTACCCACCAAAGGTAGGCAAAATTTTGGATCTTTTTGTTGTTGCCCATTGATTTTACAATTAGTTAGTACTTATTGTTAGCTTTAGTTATTTATGCACTAACAAACTAAATATTTTTGGTACAAGGGAAATTTTTGATTAAGCACTAAATGTTATTTTAAAACTAAAATTTGCTGAGTATGTTTTGACACTTAGTCTGTATGGTGTGCACTGAAAATCAAGAAAAGAGATTGTTAACAATCAGTAATTTAAGTAAACATTGACAAAATAGAATTATTATCACATTGCTAGTGATTTTATTCTAGGAATATACTGAAAATAAGATAAAAGTATTAATAGTAGGTACAAATTAAAGCAAGAATTATTGACAAAATATGTCTATTATATGTGTAATATAAATGCATTGTTGATGGTTTTACCATAGGAATGCATTGAATATAAGGAAGAAAGTGATTGTCAGTAATTGAAATCCAATGCAAACTGGGAGAATACAGTTAGTATATGTTTGATGTAAATAAATTGTAAATAAATTTACTATTAAAATATATTGGAAAGCAACAAGAATGGTATTGTTGGTGATCAAGAATTAATGTAAACATTGCTGAGAGAATAATTATCTATAACATAACTACTTTATTGATGATTTTAATGTAGAAAAGTATGGAATATCACATAGAAAGATATTGTCAATATCCAGAATTAATGCAACACATTACTAACAGAATTCACCTATTATATGACTAATGTAAATAGATTGATGATCATTTTACTATAGATATGCTTTGTAATTTATCATAGAAATGCATTGGAAATCAGTAAGAAAGGAATTGTCAGTAATTAAGAATTAAGATTTAGTATTTCATAGCAATAATACCTATAATATTTAATGCTTGAGTTTATTTTAGTTTAAACTATCATTGCCTTCATATAAGTGATTTTGTTATTTAAATCACAGTCTTGTAGGGTGTAGATTTCAATAATAAAGTTTTACTTTAGTAGTTCAGTGACTTTAGAAGTATAATTAACATGAATAGTAAAAACTAATATGTACAGATTTATTTACTTTTAAACAGTATTGTTCATGAAGTAACCTTGGTTTTTAGCTATAAATCTTCATTGTCAAATATAATCATGTCATATAAAATGAAAACACCTACAAAAGGTCTTATTAGATGTCATAATTCCTTTAAGGAAGGCCACATACTAAAGCCCATTAATCAATTCTTTCCTTACCTTATAGTCACAGCAAAGACTAATACTGTATATTCTTATTAAAATTATTGTTCATTATGTTTTATTATTATCAAAATATTCATCATCTGGTTCTTACTCTTATCATTAAATATTTTGAATATTCGGTTACTTTTTTAGACACCATCATTTTTTTTATTCTCTTATTTTTTAAATTTTTTTCTTATAATCTGTTGCCCATCGCCTCATCTGTCTCTCCTTCTCTCCTCGTCTATCTCTCTCCTTCTCTCTTCGTCTATCTCTCCTTCTCTCTTCGTCTATCTCTCTCCTTCTCTCTTGTCTCTCTCCTTCTCTCTTGTCTATCTCTCTCCTTCTCTCTTCGTCTATCTCTCTCCTTCTCTCTTCGTCTATCTCTCTCCTTCTCTCTTCGTCTATCTCTCTTCTTTCTCTTCGTATCTCTCCTTCTCTCTTCGTTTATCTCTCTCCTTCTCTCTTCGTTTATCTCTCTCCTTCTCTCTTCGTTTATCTCTCTCCTTCTCTCTTCGTTTATCTCTCTCCTTCTCTCTTCGTTTATCTCTCTCCTTCTCTCCACGTCAGTCTCTCTCCTTCTCTTCACGTCAGTCTCTCTCCTTCTCCCCACGTCAGTCTCTCTCTCCTTCACTCCTCTCTCTTTTTATCTTCCCCTTCTTCGTTTTTTTCTCCTTTTCATCTGGCTTTCTATTCTATTCTTCTTTTTGTAGTCTCCTTTTTTCCTTTTTTCTCTTTCTCGTCCTCTCCTTTTTTTCTCTTTCTCGTCCTCTCCTTTTTTCTCTTTCTCGTCCTCTCCTTTTTTCTCTTTCTCGTCCTCTCCTTTTTTCTCTTTCTCGTCCTCTCCTTTTTTCTCTTTCTCGTCTCCTTTTTTCTCGCCTCTCCTTTTTTCTCTTTCTCGTCCTTTTTTTCTCTTTCTCGTCCTCTCCTTTTTTCTCGTCCTCTCCTTTTTTCTCGTCCTCTCCTTTTTTCTCGTCCTCTCCTTTTTCTCTTTCTCCCCTCTTTTCCTCTTTCTCTCCTTTTTTCCCTTTCTCTCCTTTTTTCCACTTTCTCTCCTTTTTTCCACTTTCTCTCCTTTTTTCCTTTCTCTCCTTTTTTCCATCTCTCCTTTTTCCTCTTTCTCTTTTTATTCTTTTTTCCTTTTTCTCTCTTTTTCCCCTCTTTCTCGTTCTCTCCTTTTTTCCCTCTTTCTCGTTCTCTCCTTTTTTTCCTCTTTCTCGTTCTCTCCTTTTTTCCTCTTTCTCGTTCTCTCCTTTTTTTCTCTTTCTCGTTCTCTCCTTTTTCCCCTCTTTCTCGTTCTCTCCTTTTTCCCCTCTTTCTCGTTCTCTTTTTCCTTTTTCCCCTCTTTCTCGTTCTCTTTTTCCTTTTTTCCCTTTTTCTCGTTCTCTCCTTTTTTCCCTTTTTCTCGTTCTCTCCTTTTTTCCCTCTTTCTCGTTCTCTCCTTTTTTTCTCTTTCTCGTTCTCTCCTTTTTTCCCCGCTTTCTCGTTCTCTCCTTTTTTTTCCCCGCTTTCTCGTTCTCTCCTTTTTTTTCCCGCTTTCTTCGCTTTTTTTTCTCTTCTTTTTTTTCCCGCTTTCTCGTTCTCTTCTTTTTTTTCCCGCTTTCTCGTTCTCTTCTTTTTTTCCCGCTTTCTCGTTCTCTTCTTTTTTTCCCGCTTTCTCGTTCTCTCCTTTTTTTCGCTCTCCTTTTTTTCCCGCTCTTCTCTCCTTTTTTTCCCGCTTTCTCGTCTTCCTTTTTTTCTTTCCTTTTTTTCCCGCTTTCCTTTTTTTCCCGTTTCTCTTCTCTCCCTTTTTTTCCCTTTCTTTCTTCTCTCGCTTTTTTTCCTTTTTTTGCTTTCTCGTTCTCTCCTTTTTTTCCCGCTTTCTCGTTCTCTCCTTTTTTTTCCTCTTTCTCTTTCTCTCCTTTTATTTCCTTTGTCAATCTTTTGTTTCGGTTCTCATTTCCTCGTTTTCTAAAATTCTTATTTTCTATTTCATTGAATTTTTCCTTATTTAACTATTGAAATTTTCTTTCCTCGTTTTCTTATTTTATATCTTCCTTTTTATTGTTTGCTTCTTCTCGTTCGTCTTTTCTTTCGCATGTCAGAGTATTTCTGGTAGGCCATTTCAAACAATATACCTTATCGGCAACGTCAGTAGAAAGAAATTTACCTTTTCCACTCCAACTGAACCGTAGATAAGACCTGCTAATCTGTCCTTTCAGAGAGCTAGATGCTGAGATAACTTACTTCCTCGACTATCCACTTTTCGATTTTGTTTATAAATATTCATTAGACATCTGTCCATTGGGTCTGGATCTGTGATTCACCAAATTTGCAGGGAAAGTTGTGACAGTTGCAGTGGTGGTCGCAATTGGATGATGGGGACGGGAAGTGTATTCCTATTGATATTAGAGTAAGATGTGGTGGGGATGGATAGAAGATATACGGATTATGTTGGAGATGGGGGTTTACATGAGAAAGGAGTATGTTTGGGTGTATGTGGGAGAATATTTCATCATTTTAAATCGTTTCTCTAACACACACATAAGATGAAGAGCTTCTATTATTTCTAGCGCCATTAACACACTGTTGTTCTTTTCTTTCCTCTTTTTCCGTCATTGAAATAATTTTTGTTCCTTGACAGTTTTACTATTCTGCAAAGTTCTCACTTTTTTCTCAATCACAATCCATTTTTCTCGTAGGCTCTCCATTTTTTTTTTTTTTACTTTTTATTCCGTGAAGGTCCCCTAACATTTCCCTCAAAGAACCCGTTCCGTTATTTTGCAACTGGAAGACTCCGACCGGTTATTTTGCAAACAGGAATGCCCCATTCCGGTTATTTTGCAACTGGAATGCCCCATTCCGGTTATTTTGCAACTGGAATGGCCTCATGGCGGTTATTTTGCAACTGGAATGGTCTCATGGCGGTTATTTTGCAACTGGAATGGTCTCATGGCGGTTATTTTGCAACTGGAATGGCCCCATATGCGGTTATTTTGCAACTGGAATGGCCTCATGGCGGTTATTTTGCAACTGGAATGGCCTCATGGCGGTTATTTTGCAACTGGAATGGCCTCATGGCGGTTATTTTGCAACTGGAATGGACTCGTGGCGGTTATTTTGCAACTGGAATGGCCCCATATGCGGTTATTTTGCAACTGGAATGGTCTCATGGCGGTTATTTTGCAACTGGAATGGCCTCATGGCGGTTATTTTGCAACTGGAATGGACTCGTGGCGGTTATTTTGCAACTGGAATGGCCTCATGGCGGTTATTTTGCAACTGGAATGGCCTCATGGCGGTTATTTTGCAACTGGAATGGCCTCATGGCGGTTATTTTGCAACTGGAATGGCCTCATGGCGGTTATTTTGCAACTGGAATGGCCTCATGGCGGTTATTTTGCAACTAGAATGGCCTCATGGCGGTTATTTTGCAACTGGAATAGCCCCATATGCGGTTATTTTGCAACTAGAATGGCCTCATGGCGGTTATTTTGCAACTGGAATGGCCTCATGGCGGTTATTTTGCAACTGGAATGGCCTCATGGCGGTTATTTTGCAACTGGAATGGCCCCATATGCGGTTATTTTGCAACTGGAATGGCCCCATGGCTGTTATTTTGCAACTTGAATGGAGGCATAACTGTTATTTTGTAACTGAAATGGAGACATAGCTGTTATTTTGCAACTGGAATGGAGGGATAGCTGTTATTTTGCAACTGGAATGGAGGGATAGCTGTTATTTTGCAACTGGAATGGAGGGATAGCTGTTATTTTGCAACTGGAATGGAGGCATAGCTGTTATTTTGCAACTGGAATGGAGGCATAGCTGTTATTTTGCAACTGGAATGGAGGCATAGCTGTTATTTTGCAACTGGAATGGAGGCATAGCTGTTATTTTGCAACTGGAATGGAGGTATAGCTGTTATTTTGCAACTGGAATGGAGGCATAGCTGTTATTTTGCAACTGGAATGGAGGCATAGCTGTTATTTTGCAACTGGAATGGAGGCATAGCTGTTATTTTGCAACTGGAATGGAGGCATAGCTGTTATTTTGCAACTGGAATGGAGGCATAGCTGTTATTTTGCAACTGGAATGGAGGCATAGCTGTTATTTTGCAACTGGAATGGAGGCATAGCTGTTATTTTGCAACTGGAAGATCCTGTCCTGTTATTTTTCTCGTTGAAGACCTCCGTTCGTTTTTTCTTCTTTATTTCATTTTTTCACCTACCTTTAATATTTTTCTTCCTCTTCAGGCCAAGATTTTTTGAGGATGTTTTTTTTCCACCTTTTCCTTTTAAAGATATATTCTAAGAATTACCATATCTTTTGTATTGCGAGCTTATAATGCGCAATTTAAACACAATTATTTTAGGACAAAAATTCACCTCATCTAATTTCTCTCTCTCTCTCTCTCTCTCTATATATATATATATATATATAGAGAGAGAGAGAGAGATTTTTACTCAGTTGTAACACCGACACATTAGGCATAATATGACAAATAAATGCATTTTTATATGAGGAATGTCTCCTATGCGTATCCAAATAAATAAATAATTAAATACATCATTTTAATTGATACTATATTAGTACATCTGTAATCTCATATTTTTATAAATAAATCTTTACATCTGTTCAGTGGTTATTTACAAAATTTGAGACCCAGTAAAAATCGGATGTAGTATATTAGCGAACTAGTATCCGAACCTACTTTCATTTAAAAATGCGTTACGACAGGTATGAAAAACCAAAAAACAAAAACGGTTATATATGGAGTAACTTTGTTACCTCTTCAGATTAACACCCTTTTGTCTTTGTCATTGTAATTACATTTCCAAGTTTTATATCCGTTCTATCTTGTTCTTTGATGAAACTGATATTACTAATTATCTTTCATTCAACCAAGTTGAGATTATAGATTCTCAGATTGCAAGCTATAATTGTTGCAGGCATAAAAATAAGCTAATCGATCAGGATTGATAATAACTTTGTCTAAACTGGTAAAGCAACTGATAATATGAACGTCAAATGTAAATGTTAAACACAAAATCTTTCTAAAAAAGCATTTTTTTTCACCTCCATTCATAAACATGAGCAAATTTCTATTGATATTAATGACGTACAATTACACATTACGATACTACCTCAGAATGAAACAGTACATAAGCAGTTAATGGTTTAAGAGTCTAAGTTTTCTCGGTAAGCATTTTAGGAATTACCTTAAGCAATAGATACTTATTTTAGTTTTGCATAAGGTGACCGTATTGAGTTATCCAATGCAGATCAACCACTACAATAAACATCTAATGTCCTCATGTCTTTATTAAATAGCTGTAGATCATATTTTGAGGATTGTGGTAATAAATATGGAATTATTACCAATATCAAGAATTTCTCTTTCGTTAATCAGATAATAACTGCACAAATATATTTCGTTTTTTTATCTCATTATTTCTGAATACAGATACTGTTAAATGATGTTAGGGATAAAAATGGAAATATCAACAAGCATAACAATAATGTTAATCAAATGTTAACTACAAGGATATTTTTCATGGTTGCTTTCATCCTTTCTATATATAGATAATGCTGTGAAGATGGTGGCAATAAGAACGGAGAAACAAATTTTGATTATCTAATTAGGATGTTTTTGGTTCCTTCCTATCTAAATGTAGATAAGGTCGCGAGGAACATATGAACATGGAAATTATGCATGAGTTTAATTTCTTAATAGAATATTGATATGTGTAGCATGTTGTTCGGTGTTACTTTCAACTACTGTGTGAATAAAAGAATCGACACTTTAACATCTTTTCTGTTACGAAAATCTAAATTTAGATTTATTCCTCGAGATTTTTAACTTAATTTTTTCCCTTTTTTCAATCGAGCCCTCAGAAATTATTATTATTTCTATTTATCTCCTGAAACAGACTTTTAATTCAATGGAAATAACGCGATATATATAAGTGAAAATGGCAGTATTATTCATGTACGGATTGGCATTTTTACATAACGCCTGTGCGCTCTATCTATATCTTTATCGCTCTATCTATATCTCCTTTTCCCCATCTCCTGACCAAGATGAAATTCCCCACAGAATTCTGATTTTAGAAATGGGTTGGAAAGGGAACTTTTAGACTTTTTCAATCTATCTGTATATAGAGAGAATGATCCCAAAGTTATTTTAGCCCCATATTTTTTTAATTCACACACACACACACACACAGAGGGTAATGGAAAAGTAACTCCCTATTTTATGTATGAGTGGCTAGACAGGAGTCCTGACTTAACACCCTGTTCCTTTTCTTCTTTGGAGTTGCTAAAAGGATCAAGTCTACTATAACCAAAACTATTGAGAACTTGAATGGAGAATGGTTGTCTTCCATTTTACAATAATTCCTGATGAAATCATTTGACACAATTTCTAGGTGACTCAGAAAGCTGGTAGCGAAATATATCGCCCATATCGAATTTGATATAAAATATCATGATAAACGCTTTCCTCTCATATCTATTTATTGTAAGAAATTATAGTTAATAATATATTATAAATATTTTAAAATGGGGTGTTACTTTTTAATAATACTGTGCGTGCGTATATATATATTGGCTACATATTTTTGTCAGTTTTAAACAGAAGAAACCTGTATGTAGCGTTCATATACATGTCTTGTCACATCTTGCTGTCACTACTCCTGAAACGCATTATCCATGCCTCACAGTGCTTGCATTTACTGTTTGGTTTCTTTTGTAACATCCATAACTGCAGCGGTTACATTTTTTCTACTTGGAGAAATTCAATAACACCCTTCTCTCTTTTACACACTTTCATATCAGACGCTATTTAACCATAATGGCTCTTAATTGTTGTCTCCAATAAGGAAAAAATTATGTCATTGGCTATAAGGTTCAACTTGTCATTTTACTGAGAATCAAAATAATAGGAGTCTTTTTTAATTCGGAGCGGCCTTTTGTGTGTATGAGTGTGTGTCTACATTGCTTTTCCATGTGAGACATCTGTGAAAAATTCTATTTTTGTTGCCAGTCTATCGAAAAGGAGACTTATTTGTCATACATCTCAAGAATTGACAAAATAACTCAGATTAATATTTTTCATGAAATAATATTTTGTTTCTACCTCAAATAATTTCATTTTATTAATATAATTATTATTATTGATTTTATTATTATTATTAAATCACTGAGAAGTATAGATAGTTAATGCAGGTCTAATCACAATGACATAATGGTCAAAATAGAAGATTTTAAATATGGCGGCGTCCCAAAGCGTTAACATTGTTTCACTTGTCTTTAACGTAACTAGCAAGTAGTTTTAAAAATAAGGATAACAATGGTCTGAGAATTTTTAGAAAGTGCATTCATTATTTATTGAATGTTGTTTTCTATTTCTGTTGAGTATCACCATTATTCGTTTCTTCATCAGAGAGTAATGTTGTTACTTTCTAACGAAAAAGAAATTTACTTTCTGACTATAGGCTTGTCTTAACTCTTGCCCTGTAGACTGCAGCTAAACATATATTTTGTGCAGGTAGTATTAACAGATAGATCTCCTTTCCTGTTTTTACCTTTGCTCAGTTTTTTTTCTTCATTATTATTGTCTTTTTCTATAGCCCCTGACCCAGATATTTCGTTATCTTTGTTATTGTTTGCATGCCCCATCTATTTTTTTTATTTTCTCAACTTCCTTCTCTACTATTTTTTACCACGACATTTTTGCTGTTTTTTCTCTTCTAATGTGACGCCAGCGGCAACTCTCTCTTTGAAAATATACTAATAGTAGACCATATCATATAACCAGTATATAACCGCAGAATTTGTATCGAATAATAAGGTAGTAACGAAGGAAAGGTTCGTGATTCAGGTCTTCTCTATTGTTGAGGGAGCGCATTTTCAGCGAGTAGAAAATAACAAAGACAAGACCTAGATAGTTGTCTGACGAGGGTTGTATTTTTTTTAAAAAATAGTTACTAATAGTGTTTGCTGAAATATCTCTATAAAACAAACGAGAAGTTTTGTTTACTTTTCAATAATTTATCATTATATACAGTCCTTTGTTTAATTTTTGTTTGTTGAGTTTCCTCTTCATATATATATATATATATATATATATATATACACCTATCTAAGTATGGGGTAGGTATGGATAGAATAAAATTCTGTATCCAAAGAAACACTATTCTTAAAAAGTGCTCAATACAAATAATATTTATTTGGAATTTATAAATATGTCATAATATCACTACAAAAGTAGCTATTTTGTTTCGACACTACCTGTGTCTTCTCAAGTGTTGATTTTTAAACATGTTATAACATATTTATGTTATAAATTCAAAATAAATATTCACACGTATATATATATATATATATATATATATATACTTGTAGCATTTAGTGTATAATTTTTCGTATCTATTTTGTCCTAAAATTTTCATGTTTTAACCAACAAAGTAAATGTTATTCTGTTTATAAACGTATTTATTGTCATATGTAAACACTTGCATCTATCTTTCTGTAAGAGTGAGTCAATAATAGCGCGGATCCACTACGGATTAATGATCAACATCACGCATGCGCGAATACATACGTACATATAGGCACACACGCAAATATATATATATTCTGAATGAAGCCTACCTGGTGATTTAGGCTGTTGCATATTTTGTAATGACGTTTATTTGATGATCGAAGCAGGTAAAATGCATGAATCCAATGCAGGCAGGTAGCCAAGACCTAACCAACTTGAAAGAGTATCGGACCACACTCTGTTATATTCCATTTTCTTCGATTTTACTTTATATTAACTAGTCTAAGCTAAAATTATGATTTTCTTTAAAAGCATATTTGAACAAACTGTCTCGTACAATCTTTTAAGTTGACTAACATTTCAAGCTTTTTAATTAAATTTACTCTTTGCTTGTATCAATCCATGGTAGAAAATATGGTAGATATTTAATTAGTGAGTCAAAATATATTTGTATTTAATTTTGCGTTTAAATTTTAATGCTAGCCTAATCGATGTTTGAAAATTGACGATATTTAATTTAACTTTAACTATAAAAGTATTGTGCTTTCGTGTAAATATAAGGTAGATTGTCGCCTGATTAGCATGATTACGAAAGAAGATAACTTAATGAGTTTTGAATTAGTTGAATGTCTTTAAGGATTGGTAAATAGAATGCCAAATATTTATCTTAGTTAACTTACTGATTCTTTACTTCTAGTCTTATACAACCAACTACCATCTTTATTATAGCACTTTGAGAGATAACGAGCGGCGCCATATAGAGCCTTTTGGTGTAAAGACTCTATGAAAGACAGCATTAGTGACATAGCTTAAATAACGAGCCCGTTTTTTTCTAAAAGTGACAGCCTATAAAATGTTGTTTTTTTTTAGTTTATATAATTCATTCATAATTTCAAAATATGTACATATTTATCAAGCTTTTAGTTCCTTGTAAAAAGTCAAAGCCACATATAGACTAGTATCATCAACGTTTCCTCTCTCTTACACACGCAAGTAAACTGCAAAAGTTCGAAATAAAGAAATCATTTTCAGTAAGTTTGAATCCCTCATAGAGTCTCTATGAGAGCATTTATTTCATATAAGATATTCATACATTGGTTAATAAACCCACGATATTTCAACGGAGTTAAACTTTTTTAATGACTGTCTTTGTGTTTATTTTAGCTTGTTTTTCTTCTTTTGTAGTAGCAGTACATAAGTGTTTCTCACCATTTTGTAATTCAACTGTATTGAATAATAGAGTAACATAATGAATTAAGCAATTCTACTTAGTAATGATATGGCTAGTAAAAAAGTTTAAGAAATTCGGATCCATTTCGTTAAGTATAGATAAGACTTTACTTAAAAATGGGATTTTAAAAATAGCTTAGTATGTAGTTCTAGATTGTACTGCAACAGTCAGGCAAATCTGTTTGTTTTGAAATTCTTGTGCAGAATAATTAACCGACCAAATAGTTGCGCCAGAAGACAAAATGCAACCATCTCAGCCATTAAATTGGCTACAGTGATTTGAATCCTTTTGTCATGAGTGAATTTTGAATATTTTGCATTATTGTTAATATAATAGCTATTTACCAGTAAACCTCTGGAAAAAAAAGCTAAATTCACTGAAATAAATGTTACGTCTTTAATGTTTTTATTTTTTTTATTTGTTTATTATCTATCTTGAAAATGCAAACTCATAACATTTAATTGAGTAATTATATCTGTTACTGAAATAATTAATATAAGAGAAAATAGGAAGGTAGGTGGGTCTTCCATTTATCTCTAAGTTTGACGTAGTGTAATGATTAGCAAGCTTGTCTTGATAGCACAATTACGACTGGGTAGTGAGTTCGATCCTCATTGGGTGCACCATAATTTTGGTCTTCAACATCTAAGCTTTGCTTAAAAATCGTCTATTTACCTCTACTTTTTAATTTTTTTATATTACTTATTTATCTTCTTTATATATCTTACTTGATAACTATTGTTTTTGCTTAAATAAGTGTCAGGACTTAAATATAAAATTTACTTAAAAACGATATCAACATGTTCATAGTTAATAAGTTTACATTCGTGAAACAAAAGAAACAGAACAAGGAAAGCTATGTTGCACCAGACATCATGGTTGAGACGGCCTATCTGCCTACTGAGAAAATTAGTATTTAAAATCTTGGCTTTCATCTGGGTTCGAAGACTGATCGCTAGCTTTTGGTTGAAAACATGTAACTTTCATCCACGTGGCTAGCTACAATATTCTTTACTAAGTTTGTCTTAGTCAGGCACAAGGCTACATATGAAATGCTTATTGAGATTAAACTTCTTACATTCAAAACTGATATTGTCAAGCTTAATATGACACTAGATGTGTGCAGTACACGGTGAAGATTGATCTAAATACTTTTGTTAGATAGATTACTATTGCTGTACAGCGAACTTTACCTTATCTATTAAATTTCTTACAAGGCAACACTGCGAGGGAATCGATCCGGGAAACGAACTTATCACGTAGTGCTAAACATCCTGTATATTTCTTAAAGTTGACTTTTCAAACATGATCACATGTTTGAGTGTAAAGGTACTAAAGTAGTTCGATAACTATTATATCACTGAGAGGCACATTCCTCATTGAGACTAAACTATCGCCCGGTTCACACTCCACCCACATCTATTGAACAGGTGAAGAGGCTCATCCCTTGTTTCCTGTTTAGGATGCGGTTTCCGGTTTTCTCTTTTCCAATCTTTTCACTTTTTTTTTCCAATTGGAGTAGATAGACTAAACTATCGCCCGGTTCACACTCCACCCACGTCTACTGAACAGGTGAAGAGGCGCATCCCTTGTTCCCTGTTTATGATGTGGTTTCCGGCTTTCTCTTTTCCATTCTTTTTACCCTTACGTAGCCCCCTGCGCATCAGTGGCGTTATCGCCTTGCTTGGGGTGATATGATTAAAAAAGAAAAAAGAAAAAAGCATACATTTAAGTTTAGCTTAGTCTTACGACGGACGGTACCCGTCAGGCAGTCTTATCCCCTGATGCATGACTATTGCAGTACATGTTTTCCTAGAACCCTAAGGTATTATGAGGCTCGTGATGAAAGTCTGGAACAAGCGTAGGACTCTCAGCAGCACCAAATACTGCGAATATTTAGGTACCAACTGTTTTCACATTCATAGCTTAATTCTAAAGTTAAAAATAAAACTAATATAAAAATGAACCTTTTTACAGCATTAAAGTCATTTGCCTTAATATCTTTAATATGAATTTTCTAATTTTTAACAAAAATATCTATATTAAAATTCGTATTATTCGTTTATTTACTTTCTTACGAAAGGTGTACATGAACACCCAAAAGAAAAACAAATTCACTTACTTTAATCGACTAAAGGGGTAAAGGATTTATACATTTCAAGACAGTAAGCCTCTACGTCTTTCCTTTCCACTTTTTTCGCTATCTTATCAATTTCTCTCTTGCTTCCCTCAAACTTTCTCTTCGTTGCTCCTTTCACTTGTCTTTTCAATTTTATTATATGGAAAGTAAACGATATATATATATATATATATAGTTTACTTTCCATATAATAAAATTGAAAAGACATATATATATATATATATATATATATATATATATATATATATATTATGCGTATGTTCTTGTAACACTTTTCACTATGTCCTCTGATATTACACTGATTCTTAGTTCCAGGAATATTTATTTTAATCTGAGGTAGAACGCACAGATACAATAAATGGAGAGAAATGGCTCTCCATACGTAAATAATACTGTCATTTTTATGTGTACAATACCAGAGTTTTTAAAAATCATATTGCATGAATTCATACATCATCATTGCCAAGTGCTTACATGAACAGAAAGAGTTTCCATTGTTTTCACACAATATTCAGTAATTCAAAAGTTTTAAATTCTTTTAACCTCAGGAGTGACTTTTCTTCCGGTACCACAGTTAACCCAAAGGTAACCTTGAACAATGCGAAGCAAGAACTTTCAAATCCCAAACGTATACACAAATAACATTCCTGGACCTTTTATTCCATCTTCTGTACCATTAAATGAGACAGGGGCTTAACAGTGGCTCTCGGGTAATATGCTAGAGGGAAAAAATGAAAAAAAAAGGAGGGGAGGTTCATTTCTCTTTTGGGTTGGAAAGTTTTAGTTTTCTGAGTGCAAAAACTGTAACTTGTTCTGCGTGCTGAGTGTTTTTCTATTTTAGAAGTTTTGACTTCGTTCATATTCCTTTCAATTGAGTTTCTTTAAAATGATTTTGCCGTTAATTCTTCTCTTATCTGTTACCTGTTTTCAAAACAGAATATTTTAATGTCTTGAGGTTAGTGTTGTTTGGTTACGCTTCATTTAAAACCTCCCTTGCTTCTTGCTCATTTTCATCTTTCATAGAATTTTCACATTTGTGTTTTTAGGGACAGACATTGTTTTGTAGATATAGCTGACATGCTATTGTTACAATTTCATATAATGTATTTTAAGAATGAAATTAGTCAATTTTTACTGGCATTTGAAGAACTCTTGTGAAACTATCTTTGATGACATATAAGACCCATCCCCTTTTTATAAAATATAGTTCCAAATATCTCTCGGTTTTTACATGTTGAGGTTGCGGTATCTATTAGGCTAGTGTTTTATTCAGATGCAATAACATACTTGCATTTAACTTAATTTTATAATACTACTGTATGTAAATTTAATGAAAATATGGTGAGGGGTCTTATCTTCCCTCAAATATAGGCTCATCCCTTGTTCCCTGTTTAGGATGTGGTTTCCGGTTTTCTCTTTTCCAATCTTTTCACTTTCTTTTTTGTTTATTTTTTTTTCAATTGGAGTAGATAG
Organism: Ascarosepion bandense; assembly: GCA_037127315.1. Lineage (NCBI taxonomy): Eukaryota > Metazoa > Mollusca > Cephalopoda > Sepiida > Sepiidae > Ascarosepion > Ascarosepion bandense. The sequence continues at coordinate 2,445,144 of JBBBDQ010000809.1, forward strand.
ACTGAACTATCGCACGGTTCACACTCCACCCACGTCTATTGAACAGGTGTAGAGGCTCATTCCTTGTTCCCTGTTTAGGACGTGGTTTCCGGCTTTCTCTTTTCCAATCTATTCACTCTCACGTAGCCCCCTGCACACCAGTGGCCTTACCGCCTTGCTTGGGGTGATGTGATTAAAAAAAAAATAGGCAATTTTACTAATACAAACGTAAAGAGATATCTTTAGTCTACTAATTTTATTACTATTATGATTCATTACAATTTAGAATAGGGTATTATTTTTCAGTACTATATAATACATTTTCCTAAAAAGTTAAGTCTAGTAAAATGAAAAAATTCATACACAGTTTTGAATTTTCTTGTTTTTTTCAGAGGACGTATATGCGTTATTACTGTTATTTTATCATTAGTTTTTCCTCCATTTCATTATCATTGCTTTTTGTCATAACAATCTAGGTCATTAAACTCTTCAACTTCTGAAATAAACGGCGTGAAATCGGATATGAAGTGATTCCAGACAAAGACGATCAAATCGTTTTTGCGCAGTATATTTCAGCGACCGGAAAAGTGAAAAAATCCAGAATATTAAGATAAAAAAAGCAACAATAATAAGATGGAGTAAAACTGGTAAAAAAATAATAGTTATATTGAAGAGTGTATCGACCCAGAATGTTGTGATAAAAACGCAACAATAAAATGGAGAAAACTAGTAAGAAACGAATACTAACATTTGAAGTTAATAACAACCCAAACTGCTGCGATAAAAAAGCAGCGAGAGAAAGATGGAGTTAAAATAGAATTAGGTGAAATAATAAAGAATGTTTCAATCAACTATGATGCTGAAATACAAAAATAAAAACAAGATGGAATAAAATTGGTAATAAAATAAGAGTAATATCAATTCATGTTGTGTACTTTATCAAAAATATTTTTCTCTTAATATAAAGAAACACGTTTTTATTTTTTCTCTCTTATATTATTTCATCTTCAGTTGTCTTTCCTGTAAAACAATAACATCTAAATCGGGCAGTTGACTCAGTTCTTGATCGCTATCAGAAATCTAAAATACAGACAAACTTCTCTTTTACTCTCTCCCTAATGTCACATAGTGCAAACTATAATATGATGTCCGCGTGTCGTGAGTGTCTTACATGACCGGGAAATAAGCTTGCTGATTGGTTGCTGCTGAGGTGTGAGCTCATATCTCGCCTAACAACTTTTCAACTGCCTATCCTTCCAAATATCTACAACCTCTCTACTTTATTTTTGTATTTATTTTTATAACCTTTTCCGTTAAAAAGAAACATCTTTCTACTAATTGAATAAATTGTCTTTCTACATATGTGCATTTTAGTAGTTTATTTATATGTAAAAACGCGTTTCTTTATATTAATACACTTTTGATTAAAAGGCTGTAGCGGATTTTTTTTACCTTTTTTTATTAACGATTCTTGTTTTCTTGTGAGTGAGCGTAGATCGATGGGTAGTATATGTAAAAAAAATATATTTGGCCAACCGCTTTGGACTATTTATCTAACTATTTCCTGATTTAGATTTCAGGGATATAGGACAGGACCTAATAGTAATCTGGGGGGGGGGGGACTAACGTCTGTTTTCTTGTTATATTTTTAATTTTTTAAAAATTATACTTTTGATATGCATTTAAAGTAAAATAAGTACAATATTCAGGTGAAGTTATCTGAGCAAAATGTATAAACCTACTTTTTTTATTTACATTAAAATCCAAACAAGGTAATTGCAGAAAATCTTATTCAGTAAATTTGTTTATTATTAAAATAAGGATGTCAACAATCAGAATTTTCTTTTATAGTTTGTTTAGTGAATTTAATGTGTGTGTATTATCAACGAGAAATTTAATGTATTCTAATCGGAAAACCCTTGACTATTTTTCTCATTTTTTTCTTATAACTCTTTGTGCTCTCCGGCTTTCAGGGAATTTTGAACTGAACCATTTATTTAATATACGTTTGTAGACAGTACTTGGTCTGTTGTCCATGTCTAGGGATAACTCATCTTGTTTTGTACTTAGTAATACTCAGTCTCAGTTATTGCTCATCCTATCTTCACTAAGTTTAAATATGCATTGCTCGAGCCAGGGATTGAACTCACAATAACTGTATCAATTACTATGTCCTACTTCATAATTTACTAGCTGAGATGGTTATATGTGTTGGTTCGTAAATTTGGTGATATAGAAATTGTAGGTTCAATACCTAGGTCCGACACTTCAGCCTTAGTCTCAGTGAAACCAAGTCGAATGATAACTGAGCAATGCTAAATAAGAACAAGACGAGATACACATAGCAAGGGAAAGAGAACAATCTAATCCCGTAGAATAAAGGATTCAGTTCAAAATTTGCTAAAGATTATTTGGATCGACAAGCGCCTTCTGACTGCCGAAAGGTACAACAACTAAAACATTGTGACAACCATAACACAGATGAGGAAAATAGTGTAAATAATATAACTTCTAATCACAGAAAATAGTAGACAAACTAGTAATATCTACTAGTCTAATAGGCTATGTCCATCTATTTGTGTATCGATTGCACTCTGAACAAACAGCAGTTTAGTCTATGAGATAAGATAATAATTGTACAACCAACATTCGAATTATGTGTACGAACCATGGAGGATATAATCTTCTTAAATGATATTAGTATGACTTAATACTGATTTTTGTCAGCAAGAAACGATCCGAATAGACGTTTTGTTATTTAGCAGGGAATTGATAATCTTATGCAGTTACCATGTTTGACTGTAGATGCGTGCAATTGAATAGTTTTCGGTGACTGTTTCTTCACATTATGATGCCTTTGTAGAGTTTTGTCATTATTTATGTGTGTGCGTCTGTGTGACAGTGTAAATATAATAATTTTATTTTATATTTTACGAGGTGAATCATAATTATATTTGCAATTTTAATCTCTCTCTTTTTTCTAGTATTTTCATGTCGGTTTCGACGTATGAGGAATAGATTAATTTTTTAAAATTGAACCACCAGATGATTTGATTATAGTAGTGAAGGCTTGTTTAAAACCATCTACACATTTTGGAAGAATTTAAATAGCGAACACAGTTCCACAGTCTCCAAACAGGTTTCACTTCTGAGTTGTCTTTCTCCTAGCCTGCTTACCATTCAAGACTATAGGCTAGTCAAGTATTGCTATTTAATCCATTACTACTGAGAGATAGACGGGAATTTGCATGAAAGCATGTAACGAACTCGAACAGAATTCAAATACTGCAGGTCGACTTCTTTTACTGCATCGCTATTATTGTGGCATTTATCAAAGCTTTTTTTTATGAATAGAGAAGTTTGTCTAAAACCACTGAAAAAAAGATTTTTATTTTTGTTCCCTAAATGAAATAGTGTTTCTGTATATTATAATATATCATTTGCAAATAATATAGATCTAATTATTATAGCATACAAATTTCATCGAGGTGTCATCCCCGACAGGAAAAACATATTCATATTCATTTCCTTCTGCAAAGTGATTTTTGGACAACCCTCTGTGTGAATATCTTTGTATCAATTTGGATTACTATTGATGACACAGAATAATTCAATTTTATTTTATTACAATCTTATTACAAAACCTTAAATATCCAGATAAACAGGTATATATTTTATTTTTCTGTATATTTAAATCATGTTATCAAAACGTTTGGTAAAATTGATTCCAACATATGTACTAAATATAATAGACTCATAAAGTCATATGATCATATAATATAGTTGTTGAAATGTATAAATTCAAATTTATAATTATTTTATACTTTATGTAGACTGTTTTAGCTCATAAGTTAAAATTTCAGTCAACTTATCTTTTGACCGACTTCAAAGATATATATATATATATATATATATATATATATATATATATATATATATATGTATGTATATTGTGTGTATGTGTGTTTTACATATATTTAACCACTTTTAAAAGATGTTTTGAATACAAATAATTTTTTTCTTTTTTACTTACCTATTACCAGTGTTTCGCAGTTAGCGATTTTTCAAAATGGGTGTCTATTTGGAACGCTCTCTATATAGTTTCTTCTTTTCGCGTTTTTTATTAATAATGTAATATACGAAAGTAATTAAATTATTTTAAATTATGAACATATTAAAATATTCCTTTTTGAAAAATATGAAAATAACTATCTAGGGGTTTTTCAAGATAAACAGGCATACATTCTGAAAAATCGCTATGTATAAACTGGGCTGTTAATGGGTAAATATATCTTACCATGAACGTTATACTGTTGTATTTAGTGTGGACATATGTTTCAGTAGACATCTGTTTTCTTTTTTTAAACGCTAATAGTGTCTAAAGACAGAAATCGAAAGTTTTATTAAAGAAAATGTACCCCCCCTGACAGAAAAATAACTTGTCGTCTGTTTCCTTTTCAGTTACAGTTTTTTTTAATTAAAACTACAGGGAAGTGTACTCAAACATGAGGACTCACTAGATGTAAACTTTATGGTAATAAGGAACAATGTTGGCTAAAATAATCTATTAATTACTTGCAAACAATTTAACACAAACAAAATAAATAATCGTAATAACCATCTAGTTTCCTGTCATTAATAATGTTATTATTATGGTATGTTATGGTAGCACAATGCCCATTCACTTACTTGCATAGTGTTATGTCTCTTGTTAATTAAAGAATGTATCTTTACAAAGTAGTGAAGATCAGACATCATGACCGATAAATATATAAATAACATTGTATTTTATAATAAAATGCCATTTATTTTAATTACTTTATATTTATTTATAATGTTATTCAATTTATTGCTAATTCTACTTTAGTTTTACAAGAGTGTTTCTAAATATGAATTCTTGGCTGTAGCTAATGTGAAAAATCACATGTTATTTCATGATTCGTTTATAATCAGGATGATTTTTTGGCAAGATGCTAACTTCGTAGTTTAAAGACCTAATTGTACACAAGATGTGCAGTCCAAACTTTAGTTTAGACACAAGCCTTTAATCAGTGTTTTTAATCAAAGATTCCACATGTGAACTGGCACAGATGCCCATGTTTATTTAATTTCACTAATTAAACATAATTACCATGTTTAAGCGTTTGTACAAAAAATGTACATTTCTTTTACTTATTCAAATTTGCCAGCTTGAGGAAAGAACAGATTTGTTTTCTATAAAAATCAATTTTATTTTAAAACAATTTTTAACTCTTTGATCTAATCTACTCAGTTATTTTAGACCGGTTTAACCACCCCCGTGTTACACGTAACCTGTTGAATATTTATAGTTGCCTTATTGCAAATATACAGTACAAAACCTCCCTAACATGGCCTTAGAAATGAAATTCGAGATTATATTTTTTCAAAGCTCTGAAGAATGACATGGACAGTATAAATATCATCGCTTCCCTCCTATTTAATAATGCTTGCTCTAAATTAATACACAATTTAAACTTACGCACACACACACACACGCACACACACACACACACACACAATAAAACTTTATTCACTGTCACCATCTGTTGTGCTATGCACTTGTATCTTCTGTACACAAAAGAGGTTCTTCTCACTTCCTCCTTCAGATATCTGGGTCTGCTAGACCCTCCAAAATGCCCTCAGGAAAAGCGAATTGTAAATGTCATGTGACCCACAAAACACAAGCAATTACACGTATTTACGCCGTAATAATGTTTAATGGTTGAAGATATATGATAAATTAGCTACAAAACCAGATATAAAGGCCATTAGACCAGCCCACAGTCTATAAGCGGTGACCTTTTTCACGTTTGAGTCTTCCAGCAAATGTATCTAAATGATCCTACCTTGATCTTTGAATTTAAAAAAAAAAGAAAAAGAAAACAGTAAATCCCCAAATCCTATCATTCGTTAATTTTCATCATTCAAGTAAGTTACTAATATTTACTAAAATATTTTATTTTGACACCAGGCCACGAGTATTGGAGTATCTAATGAATTTCGAAAATTAATATAGTAGTAATAATTCAGATAAACTTGTTATATATTTCAGAGCGATCAAATGTTCTACTTAGTATACAAAATTATGCACAATTTATGATTATATTTAAATAAACTTAAATAAAAAAATTCCTTTGTCATCTCTCTCTCTCTCTCTCTCTCTCTCTATATATATATATATATATATATATATATATATACATATATATATATATATCCAGGTGAAGAGGATCCAAGGTTTACGACTTTGAGTCCCTTGGCATTTATTTTTATTATATAAACAGTGCTCAATACAACAAATATTGTAGAGCTTAATATAATCATATAATTATGAATTAAATGTACATTACGACACAGAAATTTCTGTTTCGAAATAAAATCTCGTCATCAGGCAATGTTGAATTTTGTTTGTGAAAATGCACATTTCATTCATATGATATATGTGATGGCCCATCGGCATATATTCTAACCAACATATCTTGTCCCTGCAATGTCACTTAGCGTGGTAGGAAAAATGTGAGTAGGTACAAGACAAAAATTTCTTTCATAAATACATTGCTGTTCAAACAGTGTTACATGTATAATTAACCATAATGTGACTACAATCGTCTGTCCACAAGTGTCATATCTTTTCAGAGCATATACGTTAATGGATTTCTGCAGTTTCCTTTACTTTAATATCGAATCGCGGGTGTTCGTTTGAAAAATAGTGCAGTGTTTTTCCTTTGCGTTCTTTAGATATAAATTCAGAATTTTCTGTTTCTTGGATTGGTTGTCAACACAAACTACAGAACCCAGTCTGTCTTGTCATTTAACTATTAGCTCTAGAGTGGGGAAATGCATTTGTTTCCTAATGGTTTAAAGAAAAATAAGTCGGAACTCGAACACTGCTCCTCAATTTTATTTTCTCTGTTAGGCCTCTTGTACTTCCATAGAATACATATTTTTATTTCATGTATTCAGATATATCAAAATATATAATGCTACAGATTTATGTGCATAACTGTGTCTGTAAAAAATAAAATTGTGTGTTTAGGACGTCATCAATATGATACAGACTTAAATGTTTACCCCCGAGGTAATCTGTTTAATATGCAAACCCTAGGGTATGTGTGATTTGCAGTCAATACAACTCCCAGAAAAAGACATCAACTGCAGACAGGTCTGTAATATGTGTGCTGACAGATTTCTAAAATAAATCGAATTTCAATATATATATATATATATATATATATATATATAAACCTTGTATTGATAACTTTCTTTCTCCAGTATAGCACTCTTGTGTTATATAATGTATGTATCAATTATGTATAAGTTGTGGACAGATCGATTTCTTGCGCTGCATTCTATCCATGTGCATAGCTAATAAGTCTCATCTATACTCCTCTTTCAATATGTTTTTGTATTTTTATAAATAAATTCCATAACATTTAAATTTCAAGATAACTTATCTTTAAGGAAAAAAAAATATCCTGTAGCAAGATTGTATTTTGTTTTAATTAAGTTCCGGAGGGTAAATCGATTAATTTTCATACGACATTATCAGATAAATTGTTATCCGTTTATTTTTTCCCAGCGATGTCCTGTTCATTTTAGTCAACCTCTTAAAAATCTACAACATAATCTTAAGCTGTAATGTACACCCGGGATCATCAATGTTAGTATTATCAGTATTATTATCCACATCTTATTTTATGTTTCGTGATTATTTTATTTAATTTTTCTCACAGACAATTGTTCATATATTATATTTTCTCTGATAATTAGATATATAATGTGAAAAAACGTTAGGAAATATTTTATTTCCACTCTTGTAGATCAATTGCTAAAAGTTTCACAATTACAATAATACAAAGCACTTTTTGATATTTTTATTATATATATATATATATATATATATATATATATATAATGATCACGTAGGAAAATCTTTACAGATTTAAAATGTCTCATTATTTAATTAATTTCATCAAAATTTTTAGTGAAATGGCTAGGTGGGATTGTACGGAGTTGTTTCTATTTCTAAAGTTTATATTTTGTTTGCGTAGACGAAACGTGATCTTTTGATAAGCTCAGAAAGTATGTAATAACTATGAAACCACTGAAAAATCTTAACATTTAAAAACGAATTAAAAAATTAAAAACCCTTCGTATTATTCCACTATCCATAACCACAAAGATTCTGATGAAGCTACATAAGTAATGAAATATTGTGAATCTATATTTAAACATTTTGATAGATTTAATCTGTATCTTTAAATAACACACACACACACACACACACACACACATATATATATATATATATATATATATATATATATATATATAACAGGTTATGAGCAAGTAAGCTATGATTTCCTGTGAAGTACCACAGAATATTTGACATAATATCTTAACAATTTAGGACATCATGAAATATGTGTGTATCTCTCATTGTCGTCTGTATGTGCATGTATATATACAGTACTGTACAAAAGTATTAGGACAAGAACTATTTTATCTTTTATGAGGCATCAAAATAAAGTTTAAAATCACCCTTTTGTCCTAACATTTTTTCACACTACCGGACAGGGATGATTTTCCTAAAGACCTCACTGAAATTGAAATACAGGGTGAAAAGCCAAATCTTTTTTAGAATTATTTAACTAAAACGGAAGAGGAAGGAAGACTTCGGAATTTGAATTGGCTCCCACAAAGCCCTGATCTCAATCCTACTGAACATCTATGGGATATTTTGGATAAAAAAAAATTGATAAATCTAATGTTACTTCGCAAGACACACTTTGGGAACAAATACAAGCTGCTTGGCAAGAGATACCATTAGATACATTGAAGAAGCTTGTGATATTAATGACTGACAGAATGAAGGCTGTGATCAAAGCAAAAGCCTTTGTCTAATACAAAATATTAAATTTATTTTGTATTTTTTTCTTGTTAAAGCATTTATTGAGTAAATCAAATAAAATTACTTTAATTAAATTGTTTATTTTATGTCAATATGCCTCATAATAGTTCTTGTTCTAATACCTTTGTACAGTAAGGGTTATTTTAGTTTATGTACATATTTCAATAGACATTCCAGATTGTTTTTAAAATTATAATGAAATTAATAACAACCGAACTAGACAGAAATTCTATAAAAAAATTCACCTATCTTTCCTAAAATTGTCAGTGCCTAGGCCGGTAGATTTTATTGTTTCTTAAAATACTGTAATATCTGCATAAACATGTGCATCTAATAAATGAAGTTTATAGCCATAAATGTTAATAACAATAATTACATATATATATATGTACACACACACAGTTTGAGGGAAATAAGTATTTCACCCCCTGCTGATTTTCTGAGTTTACCACCTTGCAAAATTAGAAACTGTCTATAGTTTTCAGGGTAGATAAGTTTAGAAAGTGAGAGAATATAAAAAAAATCTAAAAAATCACATTATTAATTAAGATTAATTATTAATATTTGAATATTTATTTGTATTTTATTGAAAAATGTGTATTTCAATCCATAGTAAAACTTAACCCAGTACTTGAAGAAGAAACTTTTTTGGCAAGCACAGCAGCCAAACGTGGGCTACCAAGATTTTGGTCACTTCTTTTTGTAGACTCTCTCCAAATCCTTAAGGTTTGTAGGTTGTCGTTTAGCAACTCAAAGAATCCCTCCACAGATTCTTTAAAGGATTAAAGTCCGGAGACTGATTATGCTACTCTGTTACCTTAATGTGCTTCTTCTTGAATCACTCCTTTGTTGCCTTAGCTGTATGCTTTGGGTCATTGTCATACTGGAGCACTAATCCAAAACCTATTTTCAGTGTTCTGCCTGAGGCAAGGAGGTTTTCATTCAAGATTTCCCTGCAATTGGCCCCATCCATCTTTCCTTCGACACAGTGTAGTAGTCTTGTAAGTTAACTCCTTCTCACCCAGCTGCTTGCCAATTTTCTTGTAGCCCATTCCTGTTTTGTGCAGGTATACAATTTTGTCACAGATATCCTTAGACAATTCTTTCGTCTTGTCTATCGTAGAGATTAGATTCTGATTCATTAAAAAATTTGTGAACTAGTCTTTTATTCAAGTAATGAGTACTTAATTAGGAGTAATAATTGAGTAATAAGACTAGTCTCTACTCCTTCCGGTCACATAACGGATCTGTGGGGCCTGATTTTTCTGCTGGTGGGTGAAATATTAATTTTCTCAATAAAAATAAATATACATTCAAAAATTAATATAATGTGATTTTCTAAATTTATATATATATATATATAAAGAAAAAGCTGAAGATGGCTCGCCTAAAATAGGCCATACTTCCGAATTACCATGAAATAACGCGTCTGTCTTCATTTTTCTTATATTTGCTCTATATGCATTTATATGCATATATGTTTAGAGCTCTCGTAGAGAGTTATCCTACCATTACATGTAAAGGATACTCCATTGGATTCTTCTATGTCCACAGGGCATGTTAATATATATATATATATATATATATATATATATATATATATAGTTCGTATTTTTATTTTTCGTTTCGGTCATTCAGTTATTTCTTTCATGTTGTTTTTGTTTCATGAATTTTGAATTCTAATTCATTCAAATTCATTAGAACTTTTAGAAATCCTATTTGTTAGCTGTGCATTTCAAGTGGGTTTCACTTTCACCTATAATTAAGCATGATCATATTGAGGAGACGCCTTTTACTTTTTTATACTGGACTTACCCTTCCTCCTTTCTCTCATTCTGCCCAAATACAATATTGCCTTAATTTTCAATGTTACTCAATATTTTATTGTTTTATTTGAGACGTTACAGGATAGAGAATAAAATTTGCTTTTTAACTTTCTCTCTCTTAAACAGGAGGTTTCTTAAACATGGGTATGCATTGTGGTGCAGTTGTTATTGACTCGGAACGACAAATCTGGGAGCCGAGATCGAATTCCTGTTGAATTTCTTGCATTCACTTACGCACAAATTTTTTTGGGAAAGGTATTATTCCAGCACTTCCCTCCAGTTATGGGTTAAATAATAGGGCAGATTGGGTTCTATAACCTTGGATGGTAACCAGTCTACCGCAGAAAGTAATGGCAACCTACTGCGGGATAATCTTCTGTCCTGTCAGTCATATCCCTTTGAAGACATGATCGCCCAAAACGTGTATCACGTATGGCACTTAACTGATTTACTGACTCTTAAACAGTTACAAGTTTAAACAACTGTGGACTTTGTTTTCGTATCATTTTCACGGCGTTCATAATTACTTTATCCAGGTGTGTGTTTGGCTTTGAATAAAAAAAGCATACGGGTCCATCTGCTAAACATGATCTCAAGGAGACATCAGCATCATAAGACGTGCTTCTCAGTTCCCGCATGCTTAATTGAGACGTAATGTCCATTGCTAAAGATTCTTGTATGGTACGCACGTACCACTTCTTGCAGAACAAGCAGACAAATTAAATCCGCAAACTCGTTATTATTTTGGACACTGTCTGATTGGAATAGAGAACGAACCTTCAATACAAGAGCATATCTGTTCACGCAATATATTCCTCATAATTGGATTTGTCTTTCGTCCTCTGTATCAACATCTCTCCGCTGCTATTCTTAAGCGAACTTTCAAATAACTCTGCCTCATACTTGCTTATACTCGTTTTATCTTAGGCTTTCTTTCTGTCGTTATAAGGTTTAGTTGCTTTTGTGTCTTTGTATTCTATTAAGTAGATACCTTTGACTTGAATTAAACAAAATTAACTGTTCAAATGCCTATAGGTGCCCGAGTAAGATCCACATTCTAATAATAAGGGAGGTATATATCAAACTATAAAAGTATGAGAAAATGAACAATATGCGCATGCATAAGTAAAGTGGCCGAGTCATGTTCAAATTTTGTTTTGTTAATTTTGCACTAATACACTTGGAAAATGAATTCGATTTGTTTTTCCTCATTTTGGAGTTAAACAGCAGAGCAAACCTGATTTTCTTGTTTTGGATGGCAGTTAGTCTAGGAAAAAAAAAGATTCATAGCACATTGTGCATCATTTCTCTGTTCTGTTATTTCTTCCGAAATGTGTGGTTGGTTCTACACAAGCCTTCGCTACTTTAATCAAATCATCTGTGTGAGTAATTCAGCGATTAACTTCTAAACTGAATAGATGTACTTTCATTTATGAACAAAATCTGTATTGGCGATATTGCCAGTTCCATGCCTCAAGTGATCATCAAATGGTCTAAAGATCACTTTGAGCTGGGAAACTGCAAATCATCATGCAGTGCCGATTTTTATGTCCATACTGTCTATATCTACGAACACTATATCTCCGACTTTGAGCACTCTTCCTTCTATATAAATCAACCAATAAACTACGATTTAGTAAGACTACATTAATTTTCCGATATTTTATGAACCGCAACTGTCTTATTATTAAAGGTTCATATTGAGAATTTGTTAGTGAGAAAATTGATAATGTAGTAGTTTTAATATATATATATATATATATATATATATATATATATATATATATATATACTCAGTTAAAAAGAAGACAAGAAGAAAAATTGTGTTTAACTCGCCTACATGTTTCGTTCTGTGATGGGCTTTATCAAGGCAAAAAGACGATATGAATTTTATTCCAAATTACGTATCTATAAGCAAACAGTGTTGGCAACTATAAAAAATCATTTACACATCATTAAAAAAGTTAATATTTTAGTTTTAGAACTCATTCATGTGTAGTGCAAAGTCACGAGATGTTAAAATGAAGGGAATTTAATCTTTTTCCTTGGACGTTTTATTGTGTATGTTAGTCTGTTTCAGTGTCATTTCCATAAGAAAAGATGAGGTTGGCAAAAATCCGGTGCGCAAATTGATATTTTGGTAGTACTGGATATCGACGCTCTCGAGAACTTTCCTTCTGAACAAATTGCTAACACTTTTTAATAGTGTGTCATTTTTTAAATCGAAATTGTCGTCGAATTTATTTCAGTGAATCACTAATGCGTTCGTTAGATTATTATTAATAATTCTTTTTTGTGTTCACATATACATTTTTTTTTATATATCTACTTGTTTCTCCGATGTACATAATAAAAATAAAATAATAATAAAAGAGTGAAGATACGAGAATTTCAAGGTCATTATATATATATATATATATATATAATGTGTGTGTGTGTGTGTGATAGGAGAATTTCAAGGTCTTTTATATATATATATATATATATATATATATATATATATATATATATAAGACCTTGAATCTATTTCTGTTTTTTAAATTTAAGTACAGAAATTAAACCAAAATTAATAATATTGAACAAAAATCGAAAAATCTGGTGCTCATTGTTTTAAAAATGATGCCTAAACTAGTTTTGCTTCCAGAATCGTCATGATAATGTTTGATCAGCATTTATATTTTTCCTAGACTCTTTTATTTCTAATTTTCCTTCACGCTGTATTTATTATTGATTACAAATTAGCAGTAGTAATCATTGCAAATATTGAAATCTTTCTGGGATGATACTTTTGTTTATAGCAGAAACATCGTTTTTCTCTTACACTTTACCTCTATTCTAACATTTGCCTCCTCCTGAGCGAAACAAGAATTTTATTTGTAAGACTCTCAAACTAAAAAAATACATTTTTGCATCTTTATACGCACTTATTTATATAACAATCTATATTTTTCTTTGACTCGCTTCGCTTCGCATCTTTAACACGTATATCGTTTGGTCTTCCTCATTTCCTTCTGTAATGCAACGAACCGTTCAACTGTCAAACCATTTATACATTCATCTACATATCTCGTCTCAGTTCTCTGTTTTTTTATGTCTAGCCACCCGTTCTACTCCGTCACTGTTTAACCTACCTGCCCGTATGTTCCCGTCCACCTCCCTTCTCATAACCATTTTGCTTGTGTGCCTGTCAGAATAAGAGAGGTCCACACTAGGGATGTGATTAATAGTCCCGCTAGACACATGCCCCAGCTGACTTTCAAAACTAAGGAGGTTTGTCCGATTAATATTATAGTTCCTATAGTTTGCCCACCACTGAGAAAGCACCCCACCTGAAAAAATATAAGAAAGTTACTATATATCCTGTGGCCATTTGGAGTGCCTCAGTCAGCCCAGTCTGCTGTTTAATGATAAAACAACAGTTTTAAAACACGGAGAAACATCCTACAGCCGTTCATTGCTTTTTCCGGTGTCACTATCAATCGGATAACTAAATATCCCCATCTAAGGGAAATTTAAAATTTTTGTTTGTCACATGTACCTGTCATAAATTTAATATCTTGGGCACCTGTCGTGACTGTAATGACTTTGGGTACCTGTCGTGACTGTAATGACTTTGGGTACCTGTCGTAATTGTAGTGTCTTTGGGTACCTGTCGTAATTGTAGTGTCTTTGGGTACCTGTCGTAATTGTAGTGTCTTTGGGTACCTGTCGTAATTGTAGTGTCTTTGGATACCAGTCGTAATTGTAGTGTCTTTGGGTACAAGTCGTAATTGTAGTGTCTTTGGGTACCAGTCGTAATTGTAGTGTCTTTGGGTACCAGTCGTAGTTGTAGTGTCTTTGTGTACCAGTCGTAGTTGTATTGTCTTTGTGTACCAGTCGTAGTTGTATTGTCTTTGGGGACCAGCCGTATTTGTAGTGTCTTTGGGTACCGGTCCGTAGTTGTAGTGTCTTTGGGTACCGGTCGTAATTGTAGTGTCTTTGGGTACCTGGTCGTAAGTTGTAGTGTCTTTGGGTACCTGTCGTAGTTGTAGTGTCTTTGGGTACCTGTCGTAGTTGTAGTGTCTTTGGGTACCTGTCGTAGTTGTAGTGTCTTTGGGTACCTGTCGTAGTTGTAGTGTCTTTGGGTACCAGCCGTAGTTGTAGTGTCTTTGGGTACCAGCCGTAGTTGTAGTGTCTTTGGGTACCAGCCGTAGTTGTAGTGTCTTTGGGTACCAGCCGTAGTTGTAGTGTCTTTGGGTACCAGCCGTAGTTGTAATGTCTTTGGGGACCTGTTATATTTTCTAGTACTAAAGATGCTGGTTTTCGTGATACCTCTTTAATTTGACCAGTTGAATTGAGAAAAATATAATACACTAAAAATGCTTAATCTGTAATTAGATGTCCTCTAACCAGAAATGAGGTTTGAAAAGTGAAGATGTGTATTTAGGTAAAGTTGTATCGTTGATATTGCGGAATGTTGTTAATATTTTAGTACATTTTTAATTTGTAGCTGAAAGATATTTTTCTTTTCTTTCTTTGCGGAAATAATCAAAAGATACTTGTCAAATATTGGATTAAGATTTGGTACTCGTAAGATTATCGGTATTTTCGTTTATAAGATTTAATATTTAGGTTAGTTGTTTTTTAATAGTTTCTGTTTTCGTAATCAATTGTTAACTACCATATGATATGTGTATTCATAAGGCTAACAGGTTTATTGAATATATTGTTTTGCTAATATGAATATTTATCTACAAAACATATTTTTCCAATGTAGTTTGTTCAGTTGTTTATGAAAATTTATTTGATAAACTATTTTTTGGAGATAATTAAAATTCAAAAGTGAAAAATGTAAATGCTTCTAAATTAGTGAGCATTTACAATGTACGCTTAAATTCAAACTGAATCTTACCTCGCGTCCAACACTAGCATCGAATATTCACTAACAAGAAAGACACAAACCTCTAAATATGCATACACGAAATAGGTCGTTTATCATTATACATACATTATAAATCGAGTGCCCTCCTCTAATAACTGGTCAAGAATTAATTTCTCCATGAAATAATGATCATATACATATATATATATATATATATATATATATATATATATATATATATATATATAAAAGTTTTTCTACATAGTTACGAAGAGTCTATGAATACGAAGAGTTTGTAACCAAAAAATGGATGGATGGATGGATGTATGCATGTAACGAGATCGTGACTGATAGATAGATAGATAGATGGATGTATGCATGTAACGAGACTGTGACCGATAGATGGATACATATAAAGAAGCTTTGACTTATAAATGTAACATTTAACTAGCACGATTTAACGTGGTTACATTTTAAGAATAACATATCTTCAAAGCAAATCTTAATAGCTGACTTGCTGCTTAGAAAAGCACACTATGTTTGTCTTCCAAGCGGGTCCATTCATGCTTCGCAGCAGGAGCGCAGTGGAGGCGTTAGAGGTCGGAGGTGAACGAAATTTAAATAGTTATTGCCTTCTTTGTCGCATTTTTCTCTCCTCTTAACCCTTTTCTAAATAGTGTATCTTGGTCTTTGCTTACCAGCACTTTCTCTCGCAGTTTGGACTTAGGATTCATTCGTCATCTGTCCATTAGATAGAAATATACGCTGCTTCAACTAATGAGATACGATACTTGCAGCAGTATTATATTTATTGTATTTGATGAAGTGTTGTCACTGTTAATTAATTTTTCATTTTAGTTGCCTGTTTTATTTTACAAGTTTCATTCCAAGTTGTGAATAAACTTCTGAAATGGAAAAGCTTCCGGTGAAAATCGAACTAACGTTTCTTTTGCTTCAAAGAAACCTAGTGGAAGGCAATAACTGTATTAACCACTAAGCTAGATATACTGACTGTTTTGCAGATGATCAAATTTAACCACCTCATCGTTCTATTCTACGCTTTGTTATCAGCACCATTAATAGTATTAAAAACAATTAATTTGCTACAATAGATGGATTCTCGTTTAAGCACTTTAACAAGTGTTCCTTTCAAGTACTACTGCAACATTGGTAAACTGATTGTTAGTTATCGAACTAAAGAACTATTTTTATATGTCAGTTAATTTATAGTAAATTTAAAATTTCCTTGACTTTTTCGTGTCTTGTATTTTATACGATGCTAGCTTTGTAATCAACGTTTCCTAAATTTTAGTAGTCTTTTCTATTGCAAAATATAAAAAGCGATGATCAAACTCGGAAAAATACCTTCATCTTGAGTAAATTAGTTCTTCGATTGTGTATTTCTATGTATCTATATATGAATAAAAAATTACCTTTATCGACACATCCTTCAAATAAAAAAAAATTCCACACGCGGTCATGAGGTTTCTTCACTTAGAAAAATGTATACATAACACACACACACACACACACACACACACAAAGAAAGAGAGAGATTCAAATGAAGACGAACAAAAAATAAAATTGCAGCATTCAAAACATTAATTTAAAACAGTGTTCAATATAAAAATAGTGTAATGAATATTTATCAAAATTGTACAAAAAACTTTCCCAAAAATGAAAATGAAGTGTTTTTATAAAATTAAAAAGAAAGAATTAAATGCGTTTATTACCATTATTGCTGATGAGACATTGTTTTTTCAATGTCGAAACAAAATATACATTTTTTTAGTAGTTCGTTACATGTTCTAATGGAATAATAATAATAATACATATATATATATATATATATATATATATATATATATATATAGTGTATTGAGGCAGCAGATTATTATCTACACATATATTGTTAAACATAATTAAAAATGAATTTGTATTATGTTTAATTATGAGCCGTTCTAAACATCGTATTTTGACTTTAATTTCTGGTGAAAATAAAGGTAAAAATTGTGCAACATTTTGATGTTTTTTTTTATTACGCTGGTTCTAAGCTTTCGGCACACATGATCCATCTTCAGATTGGCTGCAGGGACGTTAACATAAAGACATTCACCATTAATGATGATTATTATCTTGTGTTGACATAAAACATTGGTATGCGGTGATAACAGTCTCCGAAAAGCAGACGAAGATCGTAAACTAGTAATGCGGTTCTATGACGTCACACCACGTGAGAGACTGAAATATTAACACCAGAACCATTTGTCTAAATGCAATGTAATGTGTTCTGACTAGATTGAAAAATACGTTTATTGAGTGTGAGTTGCTTTAATTTAATGATGGTGGCCTCCAATATCTGAAGGTACTTTTTACTGTGTGTATGTGTGAGTATTATTGCGTTATCGACTAAAATCTGTCTAATATTACATACATGGCTGTGTTTTTCTAAGATGTTGTTTAATTAAACTATGATCAGAAAAGTGACAGGTAAGTCTACGGAAGAGCGTGGTTGTAGTAAAACGAATATACGTAGTGGGTTTACTATTAGTATCAGAGATACAATCTCTGAACCGGCATGCAACCACTCTGAAGATGGTTCATGTAAGCCGAAAGCTTAGAACCAGCGTAATGAGAAAAATATCCAAATGTTTGACAATTTTTGTCTTTATTTTCACCAGAAATTAAAGCCAAAATATAATGTTTAGAACGGCTCCTGATTAAACATAAGACATTCATTGTCTGTTATATTTAACAATATATATATATATATATATAATCAATTAAAATTTAGAATTTAAAAGCCATGTTTAATGTGGCATCGGGAATTTATTATTTAAATCAATACAGTGATGGTTTCAAGCACCGGAAATAATTTAAAGTAATACTCTGTCAAGTCTTAAGACCCCACACAGCAAAGATTTTCAGAACGATAATTGCTGTGCCTAAGACAGTTTTTTTTCCTTAAATTTTACAACGTTGTTATGCTGGATGCAATTCCGATGTTATGAAAGTGTTCCTGAAGATTCTTTGGCATCAATCCAAGAACTGCAATGACAATCGGCACAACCTTGGCATGTACATTTCAATTAGATCCTTTGGGTCGACTCCAAAGAATCTCCAGAAATACCTTGATACTATTGAAATTCAATGAAAATAAAAGATCCTCAAATCTCCAGCACCTTCCTGATTATTCTGAAAGATTTGAACACCTCATTGATTTAAATAATTTCAATGTTTCCTTGAGTTTATAATCTATTTAATTCTAACACATTTGACAATTACAAGTGCATCAGCTATTATAGACACGAAACTAACCATCATAATCAGGATTTTTTATTTCTTGATCCAATTCTTGATAGTGTTTTAGCTTTTATCACTTTTAACCTGTGTTGCGTTGATAGTCATGCCGAAAATGTGATTTGTCCTGTTGTTTGTTTACAACTATCAGTATTTTCATAATTATATTTCGTTGGGTCATACTCGTATTTTCAGATGGTTTATCTTTATTAACTTCAAGTGACTGAAAGCAAATTTTCCGCACAATTAATAACGTATCACTCTTGTCTTCTTAACAGGAAAGACAGGGGATATAATAATGTCTATTATTTTTCCCTCTTCAATTCTTTCAATTAATGACATCATTTCGTCTTAATAATAAAATTAACAAGAGTAGCTTTTGATAATTCTTAATAAATTACCGTAGTGTTTATTCTGTAATGTATAAGGCATTGTATGAATGAAATTTTAATTAAGTGCGAATATTATCTGTATGTATATTTTCGTCAGGAAGGTTTTTGATTTTATCTTAAACGACAAAATAAACCGTAATTCCATGTTAAAATGTGTTAAGATATAGCTCACAGTTCTATCAAAATTGAAGTCGGAAGTATAAATTGCCCATGAGACTTGAAAAATCATGAAAATGAATTTATATACAACAGTCTAATAGAATTGAAATGATATGTTATGGCTAAAGGAAGCAAGAAAATTGAGACTGTTTTGAGCTGATGACATGAAATGTTTGGAACCACTTCAATTTTTATAGAATGGTTACGACTGAACGGAAGATACAAAACCATTTTTTTCAATTAGTTTGCTTTAAAGGTTCTTCAACA
The DNA here is from genome assembly GCA_037127315.1 of Ascarosepion bandense. Classification (NCBI taxonomy): domain Eukaryota; kingdom Metazoa; phylum Mollusca; class Cephalopoda; order Sepiida; family Sepiidae; genus Ascarosepion; species Ascarosepion bandense. The sequence continues at coordinate 2,464,860 of JBBBDQ010000809.1, forward strand.
ATCAACAAAGGCATTTACAAGTTTGTGGTCTGTGAGGATCTCTAATGTCAATATTTGTCGTAAAATGGTTTTTACGTTGGCTTTAACAGTAAGTGAAAGGCAGGAGCCTCTCAAAAGCAGATGCAAGAAACACTTGAGTTGGTTTAGGGAAACACATGGCTTGTTCCGCTATGTACAGTTCCATACCCTACACGTAAATCATTTGTTTATCTTTCTTCTAATATATTTTACTTTTCTGTTAGCCTTATAAACTTCTTTGTTTAACAAAAGGCAAATGAATTGCTTCATTGTTTGTAACAAACTTGGTTTTAGCGAAATAATTTCATAACGCTGGTTGATCTTTTTGTAATTGCCACAACATAATTTGTGTATAAATCTAATTGTTTTAACATATTTAGTTTTGTTTCATGCCTGTAAATAAATTTATAGCCTAGGGAGGGATTGTCAAGGAACATTACTGCTAAACGAGATATGCTTTAAATCACAGCATTTATTCTAAATGGATTTTTTATTTTGTTTTAAGTTTTGCCGAAAAAGTGTAATGTGTATGAAACAAAAGAATGCAACTCAAATAGTAAAATTCATTTTCAATTAGGGTTTCTTTTTGCTTTAATCTGAACGAAACCATGCTATTTAAACAAAACAAATAAAAGATAGTGCATATCCACGAATAAAGTCTTTAATCAAAATAATATTAAAATAATTGGATAGTTATTAATACATTTCTTGCTTTTCTGTTCACAGATAAAAAAAATCGGTTGCTTCATGCTTTCACCATTTCGCTGTAATTGCTGTATTTGGAAGAATTTTAGACGGATAAAGTCGTACTTAAGATCGGATTGGCCTAAATCTGAAAACATCAAATATTTGTCCACATTTTTCTCCCCATTTTTCCTTAAAGCTAGATTAGATGAAAACGGATCATGTTAATTCGCTGTGAAGTTTCCAAGTGATACCAATAGTTTTATTTATTTCTTTGGTAATTTATTTTATGAGCTATATTGGACGGATTGTTGCATTATTTTTAGTCGTTAAGAATTTATGAAAACAAATTAAACAATGATAGCTTTGTGTATCATTATGCACTTACTTCATTTTTACACTTATCACTATAACTTAAGTAAATATTAATTTCATTGACGATAAATAAGCATCCGCATAATTTCAGTTTTTTTTAAGTATGTTTGCCGATTTCAATATTTTTCTTTTGACGTTCTTAATTAATCTTCGGTATTCTTATTCCTCTATTCATTTTGCAAGAATTTTCAAGACTGTTTCAATTGCTCCAATAATGATGAGAATAGATTTCCTTTTCATAGTCTGTAATGTTTTCTTGGTTGAGCTATTAATCTTTCGGTACAACTCGTATTATCTTCAGAAATAGGCAAAAACTTAGTCGTCACCATCATAATCATTATTTGGTTGATGTAATAATTCTCATCGTTAAAGAACATAAAAGTATCTATCAAATTTATTCAAGTCTTTGTATGTGCCAGCAATTAATTTTAAAAAAATTGCTGAAAAACGATTATGGAAATTATGACTGAATATAATAGACAAATTCATACTGTTTACTTTAATCGGGGAGAAAATGCAGTTAAAAAAATGTAAATCAAAAACTCTTATGAACAGAAAATATCTCATCAAAGGTGAAATCAAAATAGTTTTATTTCATTACAACACTTTTTTTTCAAACAATCATAGAGAATTTAATCAAAATACGCCGTATTCTTTACACCTGCCCATACTTAGTGTATTTGTTTTGCATCATGGAACGATCACTGTATAGTTCTTAGTCCGGACAAATTCAAGATATTGAAAATTTATTTGAAGAATTTACCTTATGAAAACTGGAATAATTTTATAAAGATAAAACAATTTAGTTGAGAGGTTACAGAAAATCATTAAAAAACATTGAAAATACTTTAAATACTGATGAGTGATTAGAAATTTATACAAATAAATTATATTTTCTGAAAAGATGTTACAAACTTCAGTAATGCTAAAGGAAAGAGCAGGTCAACAATGTGAACACATATAGTGTTCTACTATTTTAGTATGTTTTCTGGAGGTAAACATCTAGTGCTGGTAATATAATTCCCACGACTGATTAAGATGTTTATTTTATTGTAATGTTGTATAACATAATTGATATATACAGTGATTAGAACATTCAATTTCTGACCATGAAATCCAGGTTCGTGGTCGATTTGTAAGAAAAAACATTTTAGGCTATCAAGGTGATCCCAGCCTACGGCACCTTATGAAAACCATGTCATTGGTTGATCCAAACTTTGCGAGTAAAATTGGGTAGACGAAAATGCCCGTCGATGGTTGTAATAACTTGAAGTCATCGTGACCGAGGGTGTGAGCGTACTGGCTGTGTTCAAACTGTTGATCATGCCAGTTAATGCATTATGTCTCTGAAATTGTAACCATAGTTTCTCTTTATACCAAAAATAAACAAGAGCGCTCTGTGGGTGTTGAACAACAAACAGAAATGTGCCTGAACAGGTGCTGCAATAGGCACTGACTAGTCACCATAGCAGACAAGTATGCGAGAAGCCAGCCATTATATTAATACGTACTTATTCATACGTAAATAACATCATTTCTGATAGGTACTATGATAGTCATGAATGAAGCAGTATTTTTAGCTGTGGATTTAAATTGTATAGAAATTATCTTTTTTTAATGCTCTAAATCAGTTTTGTTATTGATATTCATTCTTCAGATTTTTAATTTCTAATTTCCCTTCATTATGAAGATTTGGTCAATTTGAGTCAAATTAATACAATAGTTTCTAAATGTTTTCAAAATATGAAAGTGTCTTGTTTATCTTTTATATTATGATTGTATGGGACATGCATATCAACAGAGGAAAAATAACAGGCTATAATCTTAATAAAAGCATAAGCAATAAAACCATGAGTATGGAAAATAGAATTAATCATTTTAATTAAGTCTTGATGTATTGTAATTTTCTTAACGAATATGCTGTAACACTTTTTCCAAAGAGTGTTTAATTTGTCATTTTCACTTAGAACGCAATGCCCTGTTATTAAAAGTAAAACTGTTTTTTTACAAAATTCATAGGATCTAAGTAGCTATACTGAAATAGCATTAAAGATTTCAGCAACAATTTCATCAAACGAAAACATGTCTCAGATCTTTGAATATTTTAAGACGTTGATATTTTTTAAAGCATAAGAGTATGGTTAAGCTGACTAGAGTATTTTCATTAATTCGACTTGAGTTTGATATCATGATATCATATATCTCAATATTGTGACGACCGACTTTTTCTAAGATGTGCAAAAAGTATATTTCAGCGTTTCAAATTGCAGTAGGGCAACAACAGCAATAACAAAGCATTATGTAGAAAATTAATAACCCTGTTGAACTCGGTGGGGAAAGTGCTTAAAATTAACGCACTTTTTACGCTCGTGCCAACTCACACAGATTTCAATTTGCTTTTGGTCATTTAACGATAACTGTCACTTTCCTTGATTTGTCGATTGCGCGTATTTAGAAATGATGGATCCTGTAATTGTGGCACCATTAAAATTGTTACATTGAGTTACGCTTCCTTATTTTAGTTTTCTCTCTGCCTCCAATCTTTTACACATTTTTTGTAACATCCAGTATATTCTCTCCGATGAAGACTCAGTCCTTTGTTCTTCTAGCAACTGCCAATTTGTACTAACCATTCATGCCAATTAGTCTCAAACTTTGCAGCAAATTGTTAGGAAAACATGCTCCGTTACTTTGAGGCGGAATAAACAAGACTGTAATAATTCATCAGTGGCTATTATCAATGTATACCAAATTTAGTTTGGCACAGGGCTACAAATGGGATGCACGCAGTAAAAAAAAGTTTCGCTGTTGAAATATTATGCGATGTTAGCTTAATAATTTTCCCTAAACGTATCGCTTCTTATAATTAGCAAGTCCAGTTTAGTGTGACACAAGAATATAGGTTTAGAAATATACCGTGATGATAGATTTCATTACGTAATATTTTATTTAATAATCGCCTTAATAGCTATTTTAACAAGTTTAATTCATTATGACACTAAACCAAATGTAAAGAAACAAATTAGTAGTTTTCGATGCTAACTGTTGCTCCACAGCGAGGTCTTTTATTGAAGTTTTGCTAAGTGTATTATTCTTAACAAGGAGTTATATATATATATATATATATATATATATATATATATATATTGACCTAATGATTTATTTTCCCTGATTCTATAAGAGTTTGATGATGAACACTACTTTCTGTTTCCGGTGTGTTAATATTGAAACTACTGTATTTATTCAGAGAAGAATTTTAATTAAAAAGATTTGGAAGATAAAATGAAAAAAAACTATTGAATGAACACTCGGAATGAAAATATATTTGAAGTACGTCAATAAACACATCACTCAAAACAATAATTAAGAAGCTAAATAGTAATGAAGTCAAGGGCTCAGATAGTTTTTACAATAATGGGTATGCTCTATCCTAATTTGAACCTCTCAACAGCTCTTTTTTTTTTAGATGAACTTAACTATAGCTGTAAGAAAAATTTTGCTTGGAAGCTTTTAATGTTTCTAAAATAATTGAATAGTTTACTATGGTTTTTTATCACAATTCAACCAGAAAAACGTTGACAAGTGCAGAATTAAAAAGAAAAACAATAATTGTTGTTTCCGGCAACAAAGTTTGCTTATACATTAATTTAGCCTAACTTAGACAAAAACTTAACAAGACAAAAATTATATAAAGATATCAATGCATTTATTCTCCAAGTGGCAAGATTCTCAGTGAATTTAAAAAAAGGATTTAAGAAAAAAGTTTTTTTAGAATCGGACACCGAAAACCGAAATGGAAAAGCTTACCAATAAAGAGGCAGTAACTTGAGTATAACTTCTTAATTTTAAAGAACAAAAGAAAAATACATTTGTCAGAACATTGTTTTCATGTAACCAAAAACCATTACGTGAGTAGATACTGAAAAGTTCTCGGTTCAACCAATTTATCAAAATCAGTATTATGATCTTTCCACTTTCCGGTGTGTTTATGCGATTTACAATAACTTAATTATTAACATAATAATTTAATTATGATCAAAAACTAAATTTATATATATATATATATATAAATTAGTATATATATAAATTTAGTTTATATGAGACTATATATATATATATATATTTATAGTCTCATAGCCTCGTCTTCTGTGTTGTTTATCACTTTACAATGCTGATGATCATAGCTCACTATTATTGACTATCGTTTGTAGCTCTTAATAAATTTTCCCTTTTTGTTATCCTTATTAATCTTTGCTCTGCCATCCATTTACTCGAGTTATCTAGATAGGTTGTAGTTATTTTCCTCTGTCTCTCTTGTAGTACATTAAGAAGGCCATAGTCTAATAATGAAGAAATATTTTACTTTATAAATATTATAAAATAATATAATATAAATATTATATTATTTAATTTTAACATAATCTTCTTCCTTATGTATCATTAATTCACTTGACGCAACATTATACAGTGAAAATATCACATCACAATTAGGTTTAAAACTGGTGACATATTATATATATATATATATATATATATATATATATATATGTGTGTGTGTGTGTGTGTGAGTGTATGCGTATCTTGTATTATGAGTGTACATCTCATTCTGTTCATTTGGGTCTAAATCTTTTTGTTTGATTTGAACATTGACGACCATGATATAAACGAGAAAGGAAAATAATGAAATAACAATTATCGTATTTTATAAGAAAGACTAGAAAAGTGACATTTATTATTAATGTTAGATTTTCTTATAAAATAACGATTTATTATTATCTACTGTATCAGCTTATTTTACGACACTTTTATACATTTTATAACTTTGACCCGGACTTACTGTTTCCGCAGCTAACGGATATAATCTAATTTCACCAATTCATTTTTTTTTCTTTGCCTTAAATTAATTTCACCTTAAAAGTAGATTGCTCGTAAGTATGTCAAGTAAGGCGTATGATAGTCACATATTCGCTGTTAAGTGCTATTTTGAATATTTTTAAGTTAGAGTTTTATTTCACTGTTATAAAACCATTAAAAAACACGCAGCATTTGTACCTTTTATCTTAGTTACTTTTCATTCACTTTTTCTACTTTATCTACCTATCTACTCCTCTTTATCATACAACTTAAAACTTGCTATATTTATGACAGAAGAGTGCTCAATATCAGAGATTAAACGGTTGTAGATATAGACAATGTAGATATATCAATGAAATCTACATGGTGATTATCAGTATTGATTCTTATGTCCATCTATGCACAGATGCTCTTTTCTATTGTATGTGAAAGAAGGTACTGAAATAGATACAGTGTTATACAAATTTCGTAAAATATGAACAGCAAATGTGAACTGGATGTAAATCGGAAATTTTGATTTAAAATAATGGAAAATACACATTAGATCATTTACACCTAACGGATCTGCTTCAAAGAAATCAATGCAAAATAAGTTCACTTTATTAATTTAGAAACTTTTTTTCTGATCGAATTCCTTTATGCATATATGCATAAACACAGCCTAAAAATGAAACTAGTTTTCATCATATTCTGTTACGCAAAAGTTTGACAGTGAATGAGTGAGTAAATTTTTTTATATATTTTTAAAAAATGAATTGATTTGCTGTGTGACTTCAAGAGTGATAATATGAAAGTCATATAAAAATGCCTTAGCACATTTCATTGTGTGGTGTCGTGTTCCCGTAAGTGTGTTATTAGCTAGACCTATTATACAGATACAAGAGATATTTGATTGATTAAAGATATGTTATTAATGATTGGTGGTCGGAGTAACAAGGGGAAGTAAAAAATGGTGCAGAGGAAATTACATATTGTCATAATTTTTTTTATAGATTCAATAGACTATGTCTCATTAAGCATTACAACAGGTTCTTAACTAATTCGAATTCCTTTACTGAATAATTAAGTCATAACTTTTCTTTTTTGTATTCTTCAGAGTGTAAGAAATACTAACTACGTTATTTAGATTTCTATCAAAAAAATTAATTATTTTTGTTCTGTACAAAACAGTGCTAAAAAGTTTTCGGTCTGATTCACTTCCACAAATCTGAATAACTGATCGAACATTATTGTTTTAGTATCTTTATTTGTGTTTTATATATATTTGACGTGACTTTCTCCTTGATTAGACCGACAACTTTTCAGCTCTTACTCTATGACACTTGTCGAATTTAAATTTGGTGAATTCTTCACCGCTTATTAAAATACACCAGAATTTGAGTAGCCCTCCATCCCAACCCATAAAAATAATTATTAATGATCACTACAGACTTTGAAACTTAATATGACCCTCAAATAAGTCAGTTTACTAAAATTATAATAGATTAATAATTATACTAATTACTGTTTCTTCCTTGTTGACCTTGTTTTTAACATTTATTTTGTCCTATTTGATTATAAGGTGTCTATCATATGTAATTAAAATTATAAAAATAACAAAATTTACACTATTAAAATGCACAGTTACTAATAATCACAATAAACTGTTGACAAAATAATAATGATGATAATATTGGTAGTTGTAGTAGTAATGATTATAATGATAACAGTATTAATGGTAATCCTAAAACGAGAGCACCACAAAAATAAGCTAGATACTGAGGAGAGAATTGAGGACACTTGCTGTGAATTGATTTCCAGTGAAAACCAACAGATACTTTTTAAAAATTCATAATCAATGAGGCATTAATTAACTTCAACAATTATTAAACAGTCTTGGTTACTTTTTGCCCAGTAAAAATTGGAAGTGGAAGAAGGAAGAGGAGGAGAACAACAACAACAATAAATGTAATACTGATTGGAAAATCAAAGAATCCTTGAAAACGTCCAGACGACAGCATTACCAAAACTCAGTAAGAATATTGTTGAAGTTATGAAAATATTTGCTGTCATTTGATCTTCAGCGAAAATCGCCTAATATCATTGATGTGAAACTCAGTGTTTATCTAAGGGATGATTGTCAATCAAACTTCATCAATAAACACCATATATGTGGTGTGAACATACAAATGCATGGAAAATAAATAACATTCTGCTAACATTTTTTGCCTGATACATTAAAATAATATATTACTAATAATACTACTTCCGGTAATACTAATTGTATTTTATACTAATAGTATTATATACTAATAGTATTTACTAATTTATTATTTACTAAAATGTGTTTATACTAAAATGTGTTTATCTATACTAATACGTTTTTCATGAACTAAAAAGTATTACTATCAACAATAACAGCAATAACAATAAAAACAACCATAATAATAATAATACTTACAGCCTGTACAAAACCAGTGTAAAACATTGGAAAGTTTGATCCTTATATTTCATTTTATTTCTTTCACTTTCAATACATAATCTCTTTCATCATTTAGTCTGACTTGCATATATTTTTTATTTTGATACTTTTTTTTTTTTTCATCATTACCAACATTTTGCATCAATATCATTTTCTGCAAAAATGTGGTCTGCAAATCTCTTTTTTCACCATTATGTTGGGGTTTTTCTTTCAGTATCTTTTTCTATTTTCTTTATTCTGTATTTATTTCTTTTATTACCTTAATTCCTTTTTCTTCATTCCATTCTTACGTTTCTGTAGCAGATCTGATCTGCTTGCATGGTATCAGTGAGTCACTACTGCTGAAAGTGATACACAGCCCAATCTTGGTTTGAGTAACATATGAAGAAACTACCATTACTGTTGCAACCACCACCGCTACTACTACAATTAGTACTACAAATGATGACAATATTCGTGGTATTTGTAACCTTTTTCTTTAGTGATAAACTGAAACTATTATAACAGATATATAGATAACTTTTGTTTTACATGTACCAAGAAAACGTAATGGGTTACACACACACACACACACACACACACGTTTCGAAAGTAATATTTGCTATTTTTATGTTAACCTACGACATCAGAAGCAGGTGCTGATGTTATGACACAGAGGTTAAACCTTTTCGTAAATAATCTGTATTTTTTACTTGAATGTGAATAGCAGTACTGTGGCAAAATACCGTCTGACAGTAAAGTGAATTTGAGTGAATGACTTAACTTTTTGTTTCAAATATTGCCATTACTACCTTCAAATTCAATCGACAAAGAAAAATTAAAGAAAAATAGTCTTTAAATTCGTTAGTGTAAAGAGTGAATATATATGTATGTATGTATGTATGTGTGTTTGTATATATGTATGTGTGTTTGTATATATGTATGTGTGTTTGTATATATGTATGTGTGTTTGTATATATGTATGTATGTGTGTTTGTATATATATGTATGTATGTGTGTTTGTATATGTATGTGTGTGTGTTTGTATATACGTATATGTCTTTCTATATTGTATGTGTATGTGTGTTTTCATATGTGTATGTGTGTTTTCATATGCGTATGTGTATGTGTGTTTTCATATACCTATGTGATTGTACGTTGTGTTTGTATATACATATGTCTGTATGCGTATATCTGCATGTTTTGTGTATGTATATATGTTTGTAGGCGTATATATGTGTACGTATGTGTTTATGCGTACATGTGTATGTATTTAGTGTGTGTATGTGCATATATGTTTACTTGGTAGTATATGTGCTTATTTGGCGCATGTGCTTACGTGTGTGCATGCGTCTATGTGTGTTTGCGTATCTGTATGTGTCTATATGAATATATATGCTTATGCATATATGCGTGTATATATATATATATATATATATATATATATATATGCTTGCACGTTTATTTGTGTGTATATATATATGCAAGCACGTCTATATAAGTGCATTTGTTTATATATATAAATATATATGTAAGCATGTCTGTGTGCATATATATATATGCGTGTATATATGTATATGTCTGTATGTGTGTATATATATATATATATATATATATGTGTGTGTGTGTGTGTGTGTGTATATATATGCACTCCTGATCAAAAATTTAAGACCACTTAAAAATCTTTAACAATAATTTTTTTTTTAACGGATAGATTTTAAACTCCTCTCACTTAAGGTTACCAATACTACAATCTAAAAGGTTATGGAA